>SMGT01001913.1:146428-168528 GCA_004794575.1 Lanistes nyassanus | reverse complement strand
CCCCCCCCCCCCCCCGCCCCTGGAAAGACCTTCGAAATACAGCTCGCCATTTGATTGGCTCCGCTTGTTACACATCCTAAATAGAGCTCGTCATTTGATTGGTTCCAGTAGTTCTGCGCTTTTACATTGTGCTCGCCGTGCAGAAGTGGTTTGTGCACCACACATTGCGTAAGACGCCACCGATGTAAAACTCTTCTGTTGTTTTTACACCCGATAAATAAGCAGGTGTCACCAGCACCTTTTGATATTTTTTTCTTCGATTTCTGGGTGGAATGCGAGCCGCTTGCGAGATGCAGCTATCACTTAACTAGTATAAGCGGAAGTGAGGATCATGAGCCTCGAACTGGCTTGAGACATGGCCCTGGCCACAGTATCCTCAAATGGTGTGCGGAAACTTGCGGATAAGGCCCAAGCACCTTGACACGGAAGCTGACGTAATTGTTCTAGAAGCTTCTGGAAGGGTCATTGTTTGAATTTGGGAAACGCTCTAGGATGTTGGAGATCTTTCTATCGTTAGAGTGCGGCTTTCCTATATAAAGGGGAGACTGGGCAGAGAGTGTGTGTCGGTGTTGTTAGATAGGGAGATCTTTGTATTGATAGAAGGTTTGTGTGGCTTTCAATTACAACTGTATTTGCCTTTTCATGGGTTGTCTTGAGCATAACATCCACAACAGCTACACGAGCTCCACACCTGGACTGTACATTGATGACCGGTCTGGGCGCCACGGCCTGTTTAGAGTCTCAGTTAGTGCAGTGCATACAATACATACACACACTTCCACACCTCCATCCAACACACCTACACCATTTCAAGCACTGGAAGCTGCCACACCACCAAAACTTACTTTCCAACCCACCCACAACCCCAGTAACACAGAACCTCGGCCAAATGTGGTTTGGACCCACCAACCTCACAACCTGCCTGTACGTAGAATCCTCCTCTCTATCTGGCACACACTATTCTAATGCGAACCCCACCTCTTCAGCAAACCCGCTGTACTAGCTTCTCGGGGGGATATGAATCTACGAGGCCTACTGGTGGGGTCCAAACTCAACACGTTCACCCCTCCCCCCATCCTTTGGTACCACCCCGTGCAATGTTTCCTCACTGCCCTACCTGTCCTTACCTTAACACCGCCACCAAACTTCACAAACCTAAAGCTACTTTCAACATCAAGCGCCACTTCACTTGCACCAACAAAAGCATTGTCTACGCCATCCCATGAACCATCTGCCCTACTCTGCTCTACATTTGTAAGACAGAAATTCCACTAAGCGCCCACTTCAAACAACATTTAGCTGACACGAAACAGATGTACCCCAGTCGCACGACATTTCACCCCGCCTCTCCCCCAATACACACACAGCAGACACCGCGAGACTTCGTGCCGTGTAGCAGATCAATGGTGACTGCACTGACCTCAAGAACATGGAGTCCTATTTCATCTCCCACTTTGGCACTCTGGCACCCACAGGACTGAATGTCAAACTAACCCCCCGCGAATACTCTACTTACCCCCCCCCCAACACACACACACACACACACGACATATCGTATCAATATAGCCAAGGAAAATGAGTTGTGACTAAAATACTTACATATCATTTCTATAGATAAGTCTACGTAGATATAAGGCAATGAACAGTCCAGATCTTTTTTAAGTTTCTTGCACTAAAATTTACAGAAGCATTGCGCAACACAGCACTTCAGAAATGCTTTTATTTGTTGTGGAAATGCACAAAGAACCCAGTTTTTACATCCCATACTGACAGTCCTATAAACGTTTGAGAATCAACACGTGCGCTGACAGTTCTAATTATCTTTTGTGTGTCATGATATATTAATTAAATGTCTTTCTATATAAACAGGAAGAAGTCAGACTCACTTCCACGACCTCAGTCAGTACCCATTAACACTTATCAAGATGCAAAGGTTGTAAATGAATAAACACAAAACTCTTATTACATTTATAGAATTATAAAGGACAGCATTAATCTAGATGTAGCCGGGTGGTGGTTACATAACACCCAGGCGCCCACCCAGCCGGCCCCTGAACTCTCCTAGCCGGTATAGCGTGGGAATTTGTATCATGCGCCTTACTGGTCGTCTGTTACTTAAGAATGAAACAAAGGGTATCTGTGTCTTCTCATCCCCTGACCCAACGGTGGGCAGGGAAGGGCCAAGGACTCACTGTCCGAGGCTAACGTAACCCTTAGACGTAATCGAGGTGCGGCCAGGATTCCTCAGGGAAGGGTAGGGCCACATAGAGAGATAGGGGTGGTCAGGGTCGCTCTAGAACAAGAGTGGACTGAGCATCTCGGCGGGAGGCGAGGGCGAGAGGTCAGCGACAATGTGCGAGGAGCGTGGTTAAAAGAGCGAGGAAAAGTAGACGTTGTTAGTTCATTCAGATTCAGAGTCAGAGACTGGAGTCAGTCGCTCGAGCAAGGATTTTAGTCCTGAGTCGCCTGTACATGTGGCATCGCTAGAAGGTCCGTCCTGTGTTCGCGACGTGGATAAGAATTAATAAAGTTTGCATGTAGGAGCAAAGACGCCTTGTTGCTGTGTCCAGAGTGGAAGGATGACAGAGCCATTGCCACAACTGCGATAGTAACAAACCCGCTACCGCTCCACCCTGTTACATAGAGAAGAACAATTCTGGAACCGCTTGCTTTGTTTGACATGTCGCCACTCGCCAGGACAACAGTCTACAGAGGCTTGATAAGTAATCCGCCGAAAAAGCTGTGCAGATTTCCGTAAACGTGGAATATCATATGTCTGCCGTAAACCCACACGCGCTGTCCGGGCTCCAGCAGTGTAGGGTACACGTAGCTGTGGCTCGCATCGATCTCAACATTCAGAGTCGAGCGTAGGACCATTGTTCCATTCACGTACAGATCCCAGTTGTGGACGCCTTTGCCAACGTTGAGCGACTGAACTGTGAACAAGTACAGACCTCGGCGAGGAGCGGTGAAGACCCCGGATGCAGAGTTGTATCCACTGCCTATGTTCATCAGCACTTTGTTAAATATCACGATTCCTTTTGAAAGATTTAAGGTATACTCTGCAATTGTGGTGAGGAAATAAATGTTTGCTGTCGTAGTTTGGAGTTCATTCTTTACCGCGTCCAATGCAGATCTTAAGGCCGAGGTGTTGTGTGAGTTGGTGTCTGTCAACAAGATAAATACAGACACCTCCAGCTTTACTCTCTCAACATTAACCTCGACTGGTAGTGCGTATGACGTCATGGATTTCAAAAGTCTCACAGAACAGTCACACTTGAATATATTTGACATAAACACACGTACGTGGACATGCTTACACAAACACACACACACACACAACAAGCAGCAAGCATGCAGCACAGTAACCCTGAAACTTACATTTTCTTATATGTTTGCTCATATATATACATATACAGTATTGCTACCCCTGTTAAAATTCATTCTTCTCAAATGCATAATAATATATATATATATATTACAATGAATCGTTCACAAAATATTTAACAGTTCTTACCTGCTTTTATGTTTAAGGCATTTAGTTCTGTCTGTAACGAGTTGACATTGGAATTTAAAGCCGATGTTTCTTCTCCAATCATATTTACTGCACATATAATATGATAAATTCAAGCAAACCAGTTCACGCACACACACACGCACACACACGTGCACATAAGCATAAGCAGCCACGCACGCATTCGCGTGCAGGGAACAGCAAACCACACGTAAACCCACAAGCCCAGAAATTCATATGCATTTGTATCCATCCATATCTTAGCATGCGCGCGCGCACACACACACACACACACTACACACTACACACACACACACACACACACACACCCTGCTTCCCAGTAATACCAAGATCGTACACAGTGTTTACCGATGGGACGATCACAGGCCAGAAAAAACCATGAAACGAATGCGCACATCAAATTACCTGCATACGTTATCATGGTCGCCGCTAGAGGCGCTGCGGGCAGAGTATCCTCCCCGCTTTTCTTATAGCAGGGACGCGGGAAGATTGATCTGTTTACGATCTTCGGTAATACACACTGAACACTTCTTACCAGTGTTGTTCCTCAAGTCCTCTAATTCATCCTGGAGCTCACTGACAGCGGATTGTAACGCTGAGATGTCGCTGGCTGCCAACAAGGTGAAGGTCGTTAACAGAACATCGCACGTGAGACTGGGGGACTGAGGGAGGGGTAGAGAAAGCAGACGGGGAACATGCACTGACGCGCCTTCTACACGACATACACTTGTATATTTGTATAATATATATAATAATTATACGTGTAATCTTGTTACGAGTGTATATTACAACAATATGTTTATTAGGGGTACGTAATGTATGAATTTTGAGTATAAGTGTAAGTGTAGCGTAGATTGGGAATTCAGTTCAGATGAGAAAAAGATCAACTAACCAAGCCGGGATTAGGACTGGAAATAACGGTGTACTGAGCTGACCGCATAGCAAGGCTGCCAGTGAAGTCGGAAATATTTAGTCTGGCGGGGGTGCAGTTAGCACAAAAATCAGGAACCTGCCTATTATATACGCATCAGCAGCCATAGGAATTTCATCTCTGATCTTAGGATCGGGTCACGCCTACACGATTGTATCGCCAAGGTGAAATGGGCCACGTGACTACAATTACGATCTGCGATTTGCAGAAATTCCACGTGCTTGAAACTAATTAACCACCCCCTCCCCTCTTTTGAATCGTTTTGGCCTACTGTACTCTGATCGTTATCCAAGATCACTTTTTTGACCAGTGCCACTCGCTCCTAACATCCTGCAGCGTCGCATCGTCCCTCTTCAGGATGCAGCGCCAACTTCCCACACACGACAAGCCCAGAAGTTGCAACGCACGTCCAGCCCAGACCTCCCTGTCTGACCACAGGGTCGTCGTGCTGTCGGGCACATTCACATCTCAGCAACTCAATCGATGCAGTGACCCCAACGGACGTCTTAGCGACAGACCGCTTGTCCGCGTGACGTCATCTGCAGTCTGATTCCACTCGTGCGCCGGAAGTCCCGAGGACCTCACGATCGTCATTTTTCCAACTGCTTTCCGTTTTCACTCAGTCACGTGGTTCAGAAGTTTTTGATTATTGAACTACCTGTCGCACCAATCAGCATTTAATTTTCTTGTTGAACACGTTGCAAGGTTAAAGAGAGCAGAACTGAATAGTTTTCATGAGTCCTGCATATTGTTCTATTTTATCCAGTGATAAACAACAGACATTACATATCGTGGTGCCGGCAATGTGCTCGTTAAGTATCTGAGACTAACTTGGTTTGGAGAAATGATGCAGTAAATAAACAATTTGTTTGTTTGATGTATGTGACCTGACTGCGTCACTTTGTATGTATTTGTGTTCTGTGTGGATATTAAAGCCGGACGGTTGCTTGGATTTGGAAAATACATATATACCAATGTCGCTGTTAAGAGTGTTGCCCGAATTGAAACAAACAAACTAACAAACAAACAAACAAAAAACCAGTTTACCATTAACTCTTATCTTTGAGCACAGTGTGACGTTTGTGTAGTACAATAGATAGTTGTAACCTGACACTAAATCTGATCTTTATGTTACACATACGAGATGGCATCAGATCTCTTACCAGTCTTTGTTTTCAGTTCTTCAAAATCCCTGCGAAGAATGTTGACAGTGTTGTTAACAGCCACGATCCTGCCTGCAATCATACCTCTTGACAATGTCAAGGTCATACACGAGGCGACACATAGGTACATCATAAACCTTTCTTATGCGTATATATATATATACCCTCATCCATCTATTCATGCATCAGTACAAATACGCACACATGCATGCATGAATGCATCCATCCATCCATCCATCCATCCATCCATACATCCCTCCATACATACATATATACATACACACACACATATACATAAGCCACTTTAATTTCTCAACATCTGTAAGCCGCCTCTGAGTCCTGTTTAATGACACGTTTACATCCGTGAAGTTGGCATCTGTAATCATATATGCAAATAATATTTATCTTATATTGTACTGGTGAGTTTGTTTCAATTCCTTGTTGAGAGATAGTGGTTGTGACTGTGACGTCAGTCCGACTCAGTCGTAATATATTTTGTTTCAGTAACTTGTCCTGTATCGTCCACTTCAGTAATAGGGTTCTGTCGGCCTTAGATTTGGAGTGTGCGAAGGCTAGGAATATGCACACATTCTAAATATGCAACTTCCTACATATATAAGAGCCTTTGTCTTACTAATTTCTGGTCCAGGGGCTGGCTGCAGGTCAGTGGCTGACAGAACGGGGTTGGCCACACAGCTCAAGGTCACCATCAATGCCAGTAGAGCGATGGCCATTGTGCAGTGAGAGTTATGGCTGTAATGAAACGGGAGATTTCGTGAACTGAAACCTTCTTGACGCTGTGCTCAGTCTAAAAAAATGAACTAGCTTTATACCCACGGTCCCTTTTCGTGTGTGAGACTTGGTTGAATACGTACTTGTATGTATGCGTGCGCGCGCCCGTGCGTGCTGTCTGCGCGTGTGGTGGCGCTAGACATGAGGAAAGAGAGAAGAGGTCCGTGCTTTTACATACGAACACATTTTTGTGCAATTTGTTTTTCGTATCGCACAAACCTACGAGTACTCAGCGCGTTTGTCATCATAGAGTTTGTGGGTAAGACTCGACAACATAACCAGATAAAAAAAAGATGAACCTAAGTTAACAATAACGGATTTTGTAATCATACTTACAACTAGCCGCTCTAGGTCACAGGCTGAGATGTCTGACCAGTTGCCTTTGTCTCACTCTGACCAACCTGCAGAATTCTGAGCTTAAATATCTCGTTGTATCAGAAAAACAAAATAGTTATCTGGTTCTTTACAACAGGAGCAAGTGTTTCAAAAGAAAGTCTTAGACACAGCCAGTACCGCCTGCCTTCGCTGGAAAAAAATTATTGTTTCGTTTTAATTAACGCCAAACTTGTTTACTTGTTGTAAAGGCACGTGTGATTTAGATTTCTGCACCTCCCGCGACAGGACAGTCCGTATTGAAAGTCTGTTGCTAAGCTTAAAATCTTGTCGCCTTTGATTAATGAGAACAGTCTTTTGGTGCCTCCCTCAAGAAAGGGGACGTAACCAAGCTTTCGTTCGCATCCTGGCGGGAAGGGCAGGGCGTTTTGCGTGTGACGGGAAGATCCAATTTTGTGCATGAAAGCAAAAAACTTTTCTTCAAACAGTTCATCCCCTTTACTATATCTATCTTTCTTTCCTTCCTTCCTGGCTGGCTGGTTGGTTCTCCACAGCTTGCCCGCCAAGTCTCAGACACACCAGCGCACTGTTTGCTCAGAGAGCTGGTTTTTTTAAACCCATCCTCCATAGGGTGAACGCTTGCAAATTGTATCACTTAAAAACGTATGTGACTATTATTCAATAATGAATGATTTTATAAACGACAATTACTCCAATTTTAATATTCTCAATGCACCCGTTTTCATCTGTAAGGGGACGACAGAAAATTAGAAAAGATGAAAATCGTCAAAATGGTACGATTTCACAGCCCTGTGTGCAAAATCCCAGCTCAAGCATTTGAATATCGTACCGGCTGTTTGCCTCTTTATTCACATCTGTCTCTATGCGCTCTATTTGCTCCATAAAATAAACATTGTCATAAAAGCTCTGTTTGATGTCAAATCAGTGCGCGCGCACACACACACACACACACACAGACACACACACACACACAGACACACACACAGACAAACACACAGAAACACACACAGAGACACACACACAGACACACACACAGACACACAGACAGACAGACAGACACATACACACCAACACACACACAGAAACACACACACAGAGACACACACACAGACACACACACACACAGACACACACACACACACACACACACACAGACGGTGCTCTTGGAGACCCAGACACTGTAGGAGGGGATCTTGGACACTTTGACCTTTGTGATGACAAATCGAACCACTGGTACGATATCACAGACCAGAGATGGTACAACATCCAGAGTATGACGATGTTATATTGAAACAGGTGCACCCTAAATCTATAAACCTATTTTGCTTTCCTTTCAAAATCTTCAGCATTTGAATGCTTTTAGGTTTCCCAACCATTTTTTGAGAAAAAAAATCTCGTGGCTCTGCATTATTTCTGCTTATTGATGAAACATTGTCTTAGCCACAGGCACCGAAATAGAAAGAAAATTAAATCTTCTGCATCTTATCCTCTGTCGCCATTTTTGTTAGCCTTGTGACAGAAAACCCCAGATGGAACAAAAGAACAATAACTGTGAACAGTTCAACGTACGAGTGACGCACACTGGCAAAGGTACGATTTTTTCCAAGCCTTGACTCTAATGAAGTTGCTATAGTTCTCTATGACATCCCTCTGAATGTTTTCTAAATGTCTATTGTTTGTGTTTGTCATCGAATTCAGAAAGCTGTAGTTCTGAACGTATAACAACGCGTAGTAGAACAATGTACGGAGGATCTGCCAAGTTCCTTTCTTTCGGCCCTCTCTTTGCTACGTGTTTGGGTACGGTAAGCTCCGTTTGGGCACAGGCGTCTGCATACGGCTATGTGTGAGCGCTGCCAGTATCTTTGTTGGAGTTATCTTTCGATAATTTAAGCGCTCTGTCCTCATTTGTTCTTTATTAATTATAATTTGCACCTTGAGGATATCATGTATTTGTCCTATGTTGTGTTCGTCTTTGAATCCTAGTTGTCAACACACGCTTAGTGAGAGGCCTGACTACATTAACATGGATTCTCTGTATGCACACGTTGTGTACCGAGGGTTAGCTGTGTGAAGAATAGCGCCGTTATGAAGAAAAGGATGGCAGATTTTTTTTAAGGCTCTGCCAAGTTCCTTTCTTTCGGCCCTCTCTTTGCTACATGTTTGGGTACGGTAAGCTCCCTTTGGGCACAGGCGTCTGCATACGGCTATGTGAGAGCGCTGCCAGTATCTTTGTTGGAGTTATCTAATGTACGGAGTCATAATTAATTTTCATGGCTCACACGTCTGGTTAACGTCAACTTAACTAAGATCTTGTAGACTTATGAAAAAGTTTTTGTGTCCGCGTCTCAGACTGACTACACAAGTCAACAGACAATTTTCATCAGTGATAATTGTGTGGGTTTTATAGTATTTTCCATGCTAAATTCAAATCTGTTTTTAGTTTTTCTCTAGCACGTCTAGTTTTTGTGATGGAGCTAATCACATGTTGCATGATGTATTACTATTACGAGATTTTATGACATTTGTCTATATTTTTATGCTACAGAGGGCATTAACTGCAATTAAGTTATTGTCATGCCGAGAAATTATATTAGTCATCCAGACAGTTTCTGTTATCTCTGTGGTTCATTCACGATGAAAGCACGTGGCCCGATTAGTGCAGATCTGAAGAAGACATACAAATTGTACTTCGCCTGTCCTCTTGGTGACCATGAGAAATCTTGGGCTCCACGTCATCTGCAACAGTTGTTCCAACGGACTGCGTGACTGGCTAAACAGGCCAAAGACAGCGATACCATTTGCAGTTCCGGTGGTGTGGAGAGAACTCCGAGACCATCTCAATGATTGCTACTTTTGCCGGATGAACACTAGTGGATTCTCGGCTTAAAAAAAGCACAAAATTCTATATCCCAGCCTGGATTCTGCAATAAGATCTGTTCCTCATAATGATTCTGTACTCGTTTCTGTACCACTATATGATAAGCTTGCTTCTGTAGTAGGTTAACGTGATGAGGAATGTGGTGAACGTGCAGCTGGTTACAGTCCGGAATCATCCGATCCTGAGTACGTGGGTGGTGAAGATTTAAAACCAGAGACGCTTACACAAGCAGAGCTCAATGATCTGGTTCGTGATCTAAATCTATCAAAAGACAAACCAGAGCTTCTTGCTTCAAGGCTGAAGCAGAAGTACTTGCAGTTAATGTCTCTCGCTACAGAACACGAAACCATAACTTGGCAGCCATCTTCATTGAGGATGGTTCGTTGTGCTACTGTCATGACATCAATGGACTCTTCAACTGTTTGCCACAAGAGTATGTTCCGTCTGAATGGCGTGTCTTCGCTGATTCCTCAAAAGAAGTTTGAAGGCATTACTACTCTATAACGACAATTCCAAATCAAGTATATCGATACCTCCTTCTGTTCATTTGAAGGAGTCTTGCGACAACACGAAGATATTCCCTGAAGCATTCCGATCTGAAACACACCAGTGGAACAGGTGTGGTCTCAGGGTCATCAGTATGTTTATGGAAATGCAAGGAGGATTCACCAAATACTGCTGTGTTCCTATGCCTGTGGGATTACAGAGCTACCTTAGAACGTTACATGTCAGACGTGTGTGGCAGCCAAGGGATGCCTACGAGCCAAAAAAAGAACCAGCGTCCAGTTTCTGCCTCTGGTTGATCCCAGCAAAATATTTCCGCCACCTCTTCATGTCAAGCTGGGCTTGGTTAAGAACCTTGTAAAGGCCATGAGTAAAGACAACTCTCAGGGTTTTCAGTATCTTGTTGAGATGTTTCAAAACAGAAGCACTGCCAAAATAAAGGTAGGGATATTTATAGGTCCACAGATCGAGATCCTCTTTGCATGAAGAAGGTTTTAAACAACCTCAGCAGCCGAGCTGGAAGCTCGGAAGGGATTTTAGTCGCTGTGCGAAAAGATTCTGACGGCCGACTACTGGTAATGGTGGATGTTACACCGTGACACTCCAGACACGGTGCATACAAGACATTCACACTCCAAGTGTTGTGGAAGAAACAGTGTTAGCTGACATGACACCGTTCCATATATCAACGCCACTGTTTGCCTGTTTGACTTTGCAAAAAATTTATTTAAAAAATCGTCTTCATTGGTCCTTATGTTTTAGTAAAAAACTGCATGCACGCAATCTGTAAACTAATGTTACCCATAACTTCAAAAGCTTACGTGACAGGAAAACAGTGAAAACAGATCTGAAATGAACACGAAAGACTGATCAAGAAAAATGTGTTTTGATCTCCGATGATTAACAAAATATTTTGCTGGCTTGTGTTATGAAGGTTCTGGCTACAGAAGAGCAAGGAGCGGGTGTTCGCCGACAGGGCATCACACCCAGTGACCCTGTGTCCACTCTGCAGCACACTGGATTTGAACGTTTTGATTGGCGGTACGCAACATTTTATGTTCAGGGTTTAGGGCATTGAAGGGCAGGCGGAGGGGCAACTAGTCGTTGTCTTCATTCGTAACGTCAGGGGTACATGGCATTGTCCGGACATCAAACAAAACAACTGTGTACATCTTTGAACTTACAGTTGAGCTTTCATTAATTGCTAAATACTGTACGTCAGAACCATTTGGTCGCCAGCTTTGATAAAAGTTTCAAGGCAGTGGAGAGCCTGTGATCCTCAGTACGTGATATTGCTCACATTTACAAGTAAATCTTCACTGTACTTGAGATAAACTTCAAATTGTATGGCCTGCAAGCTGTGCCACATTGGGCGTCCCCATTGTATTATGGGAAGCAGAAAAACAGAGGACTCGCAGAAAAGAGGAACTCATTAGACGTAACTCATTCTTCCAGTGGCCACGCCCTCAATCTTTTCTGCAGTTAAACCGCCAATTGCACGCTGTAGTGACCTCGCGAACTGGGATGGGAGTGGGCGGTCTGATAAAACACGCGATGGAAAGAAGCCGGTCAGAAAATCGAAAACTATTTCCAGAAACGCAGTAAACATTGCAGGCTTCGCAACAGGTGCCAGGGATGATACTAAGGAACTTCATATCTTTTTTTATTACAACTCGGCTGTCCATTAAACTGACCATTTCCCTTTCTAGAAAAGGGACAAAGACGAAGACAATCTACATGTTTCGGGGCACTACCCCTTCATCAGTACAGTTCCCTTGTTTTACATTTAATTTGGGCTTATCCTCCAAGCGGCAGTCACTTGTTTTTCTTTTACATTTCCCTTTCTCTTTCTCTCTCGCACACACACGAGCGCGTGCCCACGCACCACACACACATGCGCGCGCACACGCACACACACAAGCAAGTGATGCTAACCGAAGACTTAAACTGGGCTCAAGTTTAAATGCTATTTCTGATTACAGTCATAAAGCAAGTTAGTGATATGGGAAACACGCGATTTCGGGATACAGTTTTGTGTTCGATTGAAACATCTTTCTCGTATCAGGCGGCACGTGCCTGGCGTTGACTGGACTCTGCAAAGCTGATGGGTCTACTCCCCGGGGGAAAAAAATCATTGCGTTCATCATGACCCCATCCGTGTCAAAAACAAATGTTCCATTTCGCACTTCTACTCCTGGCAATTTACTTTATATAAAACCGTTTGGAACAGTAGTTACAGTTCAAAATACCAAAGTACACATTCAATATTTAAAATTAACCCCAACAACATTCTAAAGACGTGTACAAAACGTCTTGCAAGTGCAAACAGAAAAGAGCGATAAAAATGAGGACAACAAGGTAAGTGTTGAAAGACAAGTTACTCAAATTAGGACGTAGCAACACCAACATGCTCTGCAGAAATAAAGGGTAAGGGGTTGCCCCTGTATTCTCTCCATGATCATAATAAAGATAGCGGCGCATTGTGTTTTAAACGATCGGAAAAACAAAGTTATAATCTTGGCCTTTCACCGTCATATAACAGAAAGCTGAACTTCAGAGAGAGAAAAACATTCTATGGAGGAGAGTGTGCTAGAGCCTTCTTTCAATTTCTTGAAGTCCTAACAACATCCGGACACATTGGCCACGTGACGGAAGTCTTGCCATGAGAATGACGTATAACATCCAAAGAACCTCTGCTGAGCATAACCCCTGGATTTTCCATAATGAAACGGTGTGCAAGTTGCTACTGAACATTACAAATGATGAGCTGTTTTTCTGCCCGTTGAGACAAACTGGATGCTTTCGTGTTACCATGTAACTGGCAAATATTTGCGTGACAACCCCAACAAAGTACTGGCAGCGCTCAACACAACCGTATGCTGACGAAAGCAGCCAAGGGAGCCTACCGTACCCAAACACCTAGCAAAGAGAGAGTCGAAAGTAAGGAACGTGGCAGATCTTCAGAAAGATCTGCCGCCCTTCTTTTAAACGACCCTAGTCTTCAAACAGCTAGCCCTCGGTGTACCACGTGTGCATACAGCAAATCCCTGTTTAATGTCGTCAGCTCGCTCACTAAGCGTATGCTGACAACTGGGATCCGAGACAAACACAACATAGGACAATTAGCGAGGGGGCTGACGACATTAAATAGGGATTCGCTGTATGCACACGTGGTACACCGAGGGCTAGCTGTGTGAAGACTAGGGTCGTTTAAAAGAAAGGGGCGGCAGATCTTTCTGAAGATCTGCGACGTTCCTTACTTTCGACTCTCTCTTTGCTACGTGTTTGGGTACGGTAGGCTCCCTTGGTTGCTTGCGTCAGCATACGGTTGTGTTGAGCGTTGCCAGTACTTTGTTGGGGTTGTCATTTGATGATTTATAGCGCTCTGTCCTCATTTGTTCTTTATTGAAGATGTGCTGGTTGGTCGACTTTTTTCAACAAGCGATCGAGTGAAGAAATGACATCTACATAAATACGTTTAAATAATTGATAATAATTGGTGTCTCTCAGTCCCTTCCTTTGCCTTCCATGAACACCTCCAGAGAATTGTCAGGAGGATCGAGCGATTGCGATCAGACGTGCAGGTGGTTGTGTGATTCTGTGGCTCACTGTTTTTAAAGAAAAACGCTTTCTTCTCTCTCCTGTGTGTGTGTGTGTACTGTTTGTGTGTGTGTGTGTGTGTGTACTGTTTGTGTGTGTGTGTCTAATTACAGGGCAATACTCGACAACTTCGCCACAGCTGAATTCTTTGACAACAGCGCCGTTTTTTGTTGGGTCGAATACTGCAGTAACCGTCGTTTGTTCTGTAATCATGTCTATGCTGTAATCACAGACGAGCTTATAAGATGTGCACAACTGCGCAGGGGAATAAGGTGTCTGCGCGAGCGCGCTAACACAACTGCACGTGGATTGCGTTCCCACAAAAGGTTAGACTTCACCGAAGTGAGGGCGAAGGTTTTGAAAAAAAAAAACATTCGGCCTTCTCCCCGCACATTAAATTCCCCGTCCGCACTGGCCATCTTACTGCTGCTATCAGTCTGGTGGTCCTTTCAGTGCATAGCTTAGTAATAGGACCCCATCCCCGCCCCTCCTCCCCCATAGTGCGAAATCACCGCGAGGTTGAAGCACTGTCCCTTTAACCAACCCTGTTCCCTATAGTACCAGGTGTCTGGCATCTGGCAGGGCAGCTACTAGACTGACAATTTGTAAGTCTTCGTTAGGACAGCCGGGGCGCGAACCAACGACCTCCACCTCGGAAGCGGACGCCCTAACCACTAGAGCATCGAGGCGGTTTGTTCTTCAATGTGAGATCAGCAAAACCAGGATTATAAGTACCATCTTGATATGCGCAGGATTCGGTTCTTATGTTTAGCTGCTCTTCTGGTCTTAAGACTGGTCGTAAGGTCTTCCGGTCTTAAGACTGGTCGTAAGGCCCATTGTCCCAGTGTATTTTACGGGAACCTTTACGAATAAACAGGAAATAGCGCTCATGCAGACCAAGCCAGACTAGACCAAGTCATTGTTTGTAACGACTTGGTCCACAGCTGACCTTTTTAAGAAAGGTAGCATGGACAGCTGTGTGGGTGGAGCTGCGGGTTAGCAGGTCGATGCAAACACTACAGCAATAACAAAGTATACTTGCACTCACCTCACACAGAAATTCTTCACATAATCAAATGATACAAGTTGTGGGAATCAAAGCAAGTCTTTATTGTGTGTCTTAACCTTCTTGAAGCCCTTCCCAGCAGCCGGAGACATGCAGTCAGGCAACGGAGAAAGGTGTGGAGGTCTTCCGTAGGACTGTAACCGAAGAAACTTCTGTTGCTGTAAAGCTCTTTTTCGCTTCACTTCAGGACTTTCTGTGGACTGATCCAGTGATTTATTTGACTGGTCCAAAGACCCAAGCGATTCATCCAATGAGCTATTTGCAGCAGTCGGCCATCCAGCACTCTTACCACTCTCACGATGTCGGCCAGGGACCTGTGAAAACAGAAATACATGAACACAAACAGGGGAAGAGTGTGTAAATGCATGATAACAAAAATGTAGTAAACACACTGCAAATATGCATGAGTGCAGCCCTACAGTTGTCACCCAAATGTGGCTGCAAGCAGGAGAGAGACAATAATTATCACGGCTCGTCCTGTGTTACCTGACATCACAAACCCTTCACCAGTACAGGTAAACAGATATCTTGCAATGACCAAGGAGTTCACATGCTTAGCATGCATCGTCAGGTGTGATGGAGGATCGGACAGCAACATTAAGAACCATCTCAACAAGGCCAGAACTGCCTTTAGAATGCTGAATATGTTTGAAAGTCCCAGCAGTACAACGTAAAGACCAAGACGTGTGTGCTTTCCACCCTGTTATTTGGCTCAGAGTGCTGGAGGATGACAGATAGCGACCTAGAAAAGCTCTCCGTTTTCCACACTAAGAACCTGAGGAGAATCCCGAGAATTTCTGGCCAAACACCATCGTAATAAGAAGGAAATGGAAGTGGACTGGACACCTGCTCAGAAGAGAAGCAGAAAGTATCATCTGCACAGCTCTTCACTGGACACCAGAAGGCAAACTCAAGACAGCCAGCTCAACGAACAACTGGCGCCGCACAGCAGAAGGAGAACTGACGTGCTGGAACCACAGCTGTACCATCCAGAAGTCGGTCCAGAACAGACAGGAGTGGAGGAGCTTTGTTGTTGCTCTACATGCCACTGGCATGTATGGCAGTAAGTAAACGCTGTGCCCATAAGAAAACGACAATGACTTGTTGTATGCTACCAAGAAAGTCTCAAGAAATGTTCATTATTCTGCCAGGGAAAACACAGGGTAAAGACTGGGAAAACACAGGTTGAAGACATGGAAAACACAGGGTAAAGACAGAGAAAACACGTTAAAGACAGGGAAAACACAGGGTAAAGACAGGGAAAACACAGGTTAAAGACAGGGAAAACACAGGTTAAAGACAGGGAAAACACAGGGTAAAGACTGGGAAAACACAGGTTAAAGACTGGGAAAACACAGGGTAAAGACTGAAAACACAGGGTAAAGACAGGGAAAACACGGTAAAGACGGAAAACACAGGGTAAAGACAGGGAAAACACAGGGTAAAGACGGAAAACACAGGGTAAAGACGGAAAACACAGGGTAAAGACAGGGAAAACACAGGGTAAAGACTGGGAAAACACAGGTTACAGACAGGGAAAACACAGGGTAAAGACAGAGAAAACACGTTAAAGACAGGAAAAACACAGGGTAAAGACAGAAAACACGTTAAAGACAGGGAAAACACAGGGTAAAGACAGAGAAACACGTTAAAGACAGGGAAAACACAGGTTAAAGACAGGGAAAACACAGGTTAAAGACAGGGAAAACACAGGGTAAGGACTGGGAAAACACAGGGTAAAGACGGAAAACACAGGGTAAAGACAGGGAAAACACATGGTAAAGACAGGGAAAACACAGGGTAAAGACAGGGAAAACACAGGGTAAAGGCAGGGTAAAGACAGGGGAAAAGGGACTTGATATTTACCAGTTTTCTGTGTCTGTCTGAGCTCAGTTCAGTGAGTCTGGAACCGGCAGTGAAGAAGGATTCTTCCTGCAAGGCCACCACCTCAGCCTGACCTTGCGCTGAATTTCGTACTTGCAAATTAAAACCCGTGAACATCATCCCCTTTGTAAAAAAGTTCTGTAGACCAAAAGCCTGAAAAAAATCAAACTAAAACCTGGTTATTCTGCATCATTACAAGAAAACTGTAAACAAAGCTTAATTTTAAAAAAGAACAACTTTGTTCAAGGTTTCAGCAAACCAGCCAACAGCCATCACTGACCTGCAGTCCTCCCCAGAACAGGACAGAAATTAGGTCGCCATTCAAGTCCTCCGCATGCACACTGTCATTTCCACGTCTGTTAAAAATGACAAGAAAAAATATTCTGGTGGTAAATACATTTAGAACATTTTAGAAGGGTTACAGAATGTTTCTGGTTTGAAAGCTGTGTGTCGCAATACCTAACGCAACACCTGAGCAAAGTCTCCAGACCACTAACCCATAATTGCTGCCAGCTGCCAACTTGAGTTAGCGGTATTTATCTTGCAATCAGATGTAGTGCTGTTTATACCCCACTTCTCAAGACCTATCCCTTTTTTTTCTTCGAAAGAGATGTGCACCAGAAGTAATCCCTTTGTGGCTGGAATGTGATCATAGGTGGCTCCCTACACCAGAAGTAATCCTTGTGTGGCTAAAATGGACCATCGGACCTCATTTCCGAGGAAATCCACTGAAACGAGGAAAATTCCGTGCTCTGTAAAATGTGATGATAGTTGACTCCCTACACCAGACGTAATCCCTGTGTGGCTAAAATGTAATCATAGGTGACACTGGGCACCAGAGGTAATCCCTGTATAGCTAAAATGTAATCATAGGTGATTCCCAAATCAAAGATTCTTACTTTGTGGATATGATGTCACGCACACGACCCGCAAAGTCAATTTCATTGTATGGTGGCTTCCTTCGCTGCAGATCAGACACTGACCAAACCTGTTGCAAACAAGGAAACACCAGAGACTAACACATAACCCTTTGCTGAACGTAATGCAGTGCAGCACAAGATTAAGAATGTAAACTTCTGTGGCCATGGCAAAATACTTGAGCCTCTTCTGTTTATCACATGGAACGCACAAGTTTGATGAACTATCATGACTTTTCAAGACATTTTCTCTTTTGAAAAAAGATAGTACAAAGTTCACCCAGACTTGTTAGAGAACGGCCGGGAGGCACAAGACCCACAGGGCCATGGGTTGACCTCAAGTCTCTGGGTCATGGGTTGACCTCAAGTCTCTGGGTCATGGGTTGACCTCAAGTCTCTGGGCCATGGGTTGACCTCAGGTCTCTGGGCCATGGGTTGACCTCAGGTCTCTGGGTCATGGGTTGACCTCAAGTCTCTGGGTCATGGGTTGACCTCAAGTCTCTGGGCCATGAGTTGACCTCAAGTCTCTGGGTCATGGGTTGACCTCAGGTCTCTGGGTCATGGGTTGACCTCAAGTCTCTGGGTCATGGGTTGACCTCAGGTCTCTGGGTCATGGGTTGACCTCAAGTCTCTGGGTCATGGGTTGACCTCAAGTCTCTGGGCCATGGGTTGACCTCAAGTCTCTGGGTCATGGGTTGACCTCAGGTCTCTGGGTCATGGGTTGACCTCAAGTCTCTGGGTCAGGGGTTGACCTCAAGTCTCTGGGTCATGGGTTGACCTCAAGTCTCTGGGTCATGGGTTGACCTCAAGTCTCTGGGCCATGGGTTGACCTCAAGTCTCTGGGCCATAGGTTGACCTCAGGTTTCTGGGTCATGGGTTGACCTCAGGTCTCTGGGTCATGGGTTGACCTCAAGTCTCTGGGTCAGGGGTTGACCTCAAGTCTCTGGGTCATGGGTTGACCTCAAGTCTCTGGGCCATGGGTTGACCTCAAGTCTCTGGGCCATAGGTTGACCTCAGGTTTCTGGGCCATGGGTTGACCTCAGGTCTCTGGGTCATGGGTTGACCTCAAGTCTCTGGGTCATGGGTTGACCTCAGGTCTCTGGGTCATGGGTTGACCTCAAGTCTCTGGCAGTGCTCCTCTGTATGTGTTTCTGTGCATGTGCATGCACGTTTCTGAAGGGGAGTGCATTAGAGAGGGCACAAACAGTTCATAAAATATGCCACATTTTTTGGCATTTTATGGAAGGTGCACAGGGCTTCAGACTGAGAACAACAGTCGAGATTTTTTTTTCTTGTACACATCCCATAGCAGATGCTGGAGGGAATGCTTGTCTCTAGCACAGGTATTTCTTCTGAATGTGGCAGTTGCTTATGGGATCAGCTGCTTGCAATGATACAGCCTCGGCCATTGACTCAACATGAATTGTCACACCATTAGCTGTGCACTCTGTGTGCACACACATCCTCTCACACCTGCTTCCCAGGGACAGATTAAAAACATACATGCTGTACCCACGCAAGCTTACCTCCCGGGCTTCGTACACAAGACCTAAGAGGTTCTCGTCAATGGGCAGACACTGCACACGTGTCTGACGGCCTGCTGTCAGCTGCACACCGCGCCTCGAATGTCGAGATCTTGAAAACAACAGGGCCACATTAATACTGACGCAAACATGAGGGAGCCAAACACACATGTTTAAGTCAAATGAAAGACGAAAGAAAAACAGAAAATTTCCTCACCTTGATGATGTCGTCAGTGAGAATATGCGGTACCGTTGCCCTTCAGTTACTGCTTCCCAGTCCTCACCTGGTCTCCAGACAGTCACTAGAAGGCCTGCAGTAGACACCACATCACATGACTGTGACAGAGCTCAGCACAGTGGACAACACATCACATGACTGTGACAGAGCTCAGCACAGTGGACACCACATCACATGACTGTGACAGAGCTCAGCACAGTGGACACCACATCACATGACTGTGACAGAGCTCAGCACAGTGGACAACACATCACATGATTGTGACAGAGCTCAGCACAGTGGACACCACATCACATGATTGTGACAGAGCTCAGCACAGCGGACACCACATCACATGACTGTGACAGAGCTCAGCACAGTGGACACCACATCACATGATTGTGACAGAGCTCAGCACAGCGGACACCACATCACATGACTGTGACAGAGCTCAGCACAGTGGACACACATCACATGACTGTGACAGAGCTCAGCACAGTGGACACCACATCACATGATTGTGACAGAGCTCAGCACAGCGGACACCACATCACATGACTGTGACAGAGCTCAGCACAGTAGACACCACATCACATGATTGTGACAGAGCTCAGCACAGTAGACACCACATCACATGACTGTGACAGAGCTCAGTGCAGTGGATGCTAATTATCATAACAGCACCAGGTGTGGGTTAATTCATAGATTCAATCTCCACTTTACTAATCTCTTGACATAAAGCATTTTTCAGTTTAAATTTAAATAACCTATGTACTTTGACATCACGAATGCCTACTTGTCCTGGTGTCAACGTCTTTCCTGCAGCATCCAGCCACTAGCAACTTCTGCACTGGGGTCACGACCCTCTCTCCCTGTTGCTGTTCAACAGTAAATGACAGTGGATATGACAAGCCACAGTACCTAAAAATGTTAGACCCAGACAATGAACCTAATAAACATGATAGCAACACATACTATTGATAAACCAAACGGAAAATTCTAATTAACATTATCAATAAACGATGCCACGAAACAAATGACAGTGTTAAAGCACTTAGGTAAGCATTGCAAATAATAAACATGTCAGATAATGTTGTAGTCATATAGAAACCAAGACATACACTTACGAACAAGATACAATAACACAAAGGAAAGCATCAGACAATGAGATTCTGAATGGAAAGTGATGAGTGACCAACCAAGAGATTGAAGGAAGCTGCCTATAGCACAGAACAGTGCAAATCTAGCACAAGGTGACAATATGAAGGTAATTTACACTCACTTGCGGCAAGGACTCGTGCCAGGCCTGCTCGAGGCGATGTCTGAACCGCGCCTGTCTCTCCTCTTGCTGACACCTCCGGTGTTCCCACAGCTGCTCCCTCTGTCTGTCGGTGAGCATTGCCTGATCCTGACAAGCACATCTTGTCAGTCCCTTGCATTTCATAATCTTGTTGCTATCAAAAGCTTTGGGGAAACTTTCTCTTGTAAACCTACCAGACAACGCCATCACTGCTCCCTGAATTCCTTCAATATGCTCCCTCCCATGCAGTTGTTAAGTTCTTTTTAAACTTAAAACATTCATTCCCTTTATCGTTCAACATTTTTGAGTTGGTTTTGGCCCTCACCTTTCATGGAGCATAGGCTGCCTACAAGGGATCTCCAGACATCTCTGTTACGGGCTGTCTTCTTCAGCTGGTTCCATTACCCCCATTCCACCCCCACCCTCCCTAAAGATCTGGGCATCAGGTGTTTGAGTCTAACACCAGCAGTTAATTCATGTGAGAAAATGCATTCATGCGCATGCACACATCCCTTCCCCCCACTCTCCACACACCTGCATTTCCTCTGGATAACTTTCGACATCCAAAGCCTCACAGAGTTCTGCGCCACTTGTCAAGGCTTGAATTTCCTGCAGGCCTAGGGAGCGCCTTTTCTTTGTGACCTCTGTCAATGAACATGCCATGCTTACTTTCCACCATTCACAATGACACTGAAAGATTATCTATGAAGACAGACATGATGGGAACCAAACAGCAGCGAAGTTGGGAATGCTGCTGATGAAGAACTTGCATGCGTTTTTGATTTCTAAGTTCGGTAAAGCCAAAGGAAATGGCTTTGATGTGGTCTGCAAGTTCAACTATAGCAGGGTGTAGTTACAGCAAATTCTACAACAGGAATGCCATTGGGACCAAACTTTAATAGCATTCTGGTAACATTCTTGTTTGCAAAGATTACTACAGAAGACTGAATTTAAACAAGAATGGAAACACCAGCATGCTTCAAAAAATTGTATTTTTCATCCCATGCTTTAAGTAGATTGTGCATAACATTCATCTTGTCACATGACATTAACCTTGCTAAAGGTGCACCAGAACAAGGAACAGTATTTGTATATGAATCCCAGATGGTTTTTTTAAGATTCTGTACTCTCTCTCTCACACACACACACACAGTCTCACTCTCTCTCTCACACACACACAAATACTCTCACTCTCTCTCACACACACTCTCTCTCTCACACACACACAGCTTTCTCTCTCTCTCACACATACACACAGTCTCACTCTCTCTCTCTCTCACACACACACACATAGTCTCACTCTCTCACACACTCTCACACACACAAATACACTCTCACTCTCTCTCTCTCACACACACACTCTCTCTCAATCTCTCTCACACACAGTCTTTCTCTCTCACACACACAGTCTCACTCTCTCTCTCTCACACACCCAG
>SMGT01001913.1:114328-146017 GCA_004794575.1 Lanistes nyassanus | reverse complement strand
ACACACACACTCTCTCTCTCACACACACACACACACAAATACACTCTCTCTCACACACACACACGCACACACACAAATACACTCTCACTCTCTCTCTCACACAAACACAATCTCACTCTCTCTCACACATACACAGTCTCACTCTCTCTCTCTCACACACAGTCTCACTCTCTCTCAAAGCTCACTCACTGGCCACAGCCTCTTCTCTCTCCATCTCTGCCTGCAGCTGACTGCACAGCCTCTCCATCGCCCGCTCTTTCTGCTGCTCGTAGCAGCGCCTGGCTCTGTCCTCCATCTCCGCCGTGCGAAACACAAAGCTGCCATCGGGACGTTTCTCCATGAACTGCAGGACATCCAAAACCGGACTTAATGCAGTCACGATACACAGCAGAACTGTTACAGATAGCAGACACACAGTAGTGTGAAGATGTTTCTGTGATGCCGCACACAAATAAATACGATACAGCAAGCATTCTACACAGGGCTCCCCATGGAGTGCATATCAACGATACACACAAAAAAACTTCAAAATACACAATAAGAGTTCACAAGGAGCAGGAAGGGGTCATAGTCAACAAAATTTAAAAGTAGATCTCCCATGGGAAGATGAAACTTAAATTATACTAATTTGTAAACATACTTTGCCTGAGGATTTTTTTTTGGGGGGGGTGAGGGAGGGGTGAGAAAGTGAGATATTATTGCTGAAGCACATTCGTAACCCACTTAAAATTCAGACGTACCCTCTAAAACTTTGTTTTGGGGATAAGCTTAACTTTTAAAATCCTAAGGTTAGAATACAGCACTCTTTCAACAAAATCTGATGGGGAACCCTGTTCTAAGCCTCAAAACATCCAACAGATGTGTTAAAACAAAAATTCTTACAGATAAACAGATGCACAAACACCACCGGGCTGTTTCTCCATAAACTGCCTTATCTCCATATATATGATGTAGGAGGCACCCAAAGAATAAACATCAAAAACTCACGTCCTACAAACAGCAGGTACACAAATGCCACGAGACTGTTTCTGTATCACTAAACCCTCACTCCCTGATGACAAGATGTGGCTGTATTAGACAGGTTCAACATCAAGATATTGCCCGACACTCACCAGACACAAGATCTCCAAGATCTCCCCATCCCAACATGAACTGGCGAGTCAGAGAACAGGGAGCTCAGCACAATGCCACTGCAAAACTACTGAACTGGTCTTAAATCTCACATAACCTGGCCGTTTCTCACTCGCCTGCACCAAACGTTTGGTTCGTTTATCGACCTCTACCCTCTCCCTCCTTATCTTCATCGACTCACCATGACGGGGTATTTCCTGACAACAACAACATCCACGCAGCCGATCAGCCCACCGTCAGCCACAACAGAAGACAGCGGCACACACAGAGGTGCAGGACAAGGCTGATAACCCAGCTTCGCCCAGAAAGGTGCCGGGCGTGTCGAGTTGCCCCACAGCTTCAGATGAAGGCCAGCAGATATCTGCACGGAGTCAATAGGAATGTTTCCTAGTGTTATGCTTTATGTTGAGTCAATAGGAATGTTTCCTAATGTTATGCTTTATGCTGAGTCAACACTGTATTTTTTGCATGCCCATACAAACTGGCTCACAGAAATAAGTGCCAGGCGACAATCTGTGCTATGATCACCATCAGTGATATGATGACTATCCTAATATATGGTAATATAAAACCTCTACAACTACAACTGTTTACCCGCTGAACAGAATAAAACAACATTGTGACTGAATTTCTTTTTCTCTCTCACATACATGTACATACCCACTGTATGTGGGTGCATGCCCACATACAGACATACACAGAAGCTATATGGCTATGCAGAAGGATATAAGAAACAAGTCTAAATGAGTGCACGCACACAACAATTGACTGACATTAAACACAGGGAGCCATTGCCACCTGTTACACAGATGCACAGAAGAGGTAAAACCTATCCATCATTTTCATCATGGTACAATCATGGACGCTACCTCCAAAGGGCCACAGGCATCATGTGACCCAGCCAGTTCTGCTCCAGATGTGATTATTTTCTGACCAATCTGAATTTTCTTTCTGTCTATCAGTTGCTGCAGGTGTGGGTCAGGCTTTGCCCACACGCAGTACCACCCATCTGTCACCTCCAGTAACACACTCTGCACATTACATGCACACAAACAAATCAGAAAATTGTAGTTGCTATGACATCAAAGTCTGCGCACAACATCGCACAGATGAATCACAAAATCTCTGTTGGTATGAGAGAAGGGGGACCTGAGGAGGAGGGGGTTTCAAAGAAGCTCCTACACAAACCGACGTCTCTCGTGACGACAAGCTAGTGTTGAGCTGGGAGATGGATGCAGCTGATGTTCAGGAAGATGCCAACACAAACGTAACAGTACATTTGAGCCATTCCTTGGTGATTTACACCTGATGAGTAGGGGAGTGAAATACAGTCTGGTCAGCATAAACCAATGAAAAACCCAGAATGAAGGTGGACATTTTAACGGCAGAGCTCAAATAACAAAAAATGTTAAATCATTGTGCATGGGACACAATGTTCTTTTCTAGGAAACACAACTCTTTGAAGAAATGTTATGGATAACACCTTTTCTTTTTACAGATTTGTTGCACCTTGATCAAAGTTACCATGTAACTTTGTTGCTACTGTTTATCTGGGGTAAGGGGACATCATTTTTACCACCCTTCCAATCACAAATCAGACCTTTTCACCCAATTTGCCAGACTCCAAACATGCATCCTCTGTGAAGGAAGGACAGTTTTTGTATCGCTCCATGCACTACGCTAAGACCTACGTCAGATTCTTCCACTGATTTGATGTCGGAGACACAAAGAACCAGCCGCTTGCATGGCGTGTCGTCTCTTTCCACAATCTTCTTCAAAGCACTCCTGTTCAACCACACACCAGTAATCTTTCAACTTCACACAGTGATCCACTTCAATTAATATTTAAGGTCATTCACAAAAAGCAGAAATGTACAGTGTTATTTTGATGACCGAAAAATGGGTCCCGAGGAATAGTTTAAAACTATTGTATCAGTACAACAGTGAACATAATATCTTCCAGATTCATGAAACCTTGTGCTGAACACACCTTTGACAGGCGTCCACCTCTCTGTCATACCGATACTTAAGCTGCGTCATGACGATGTCCGGACTCAAGGCTCTGAAACGTATTAATGGCAGCAAGGCCAGCAGTGTTATTCTGAGCATTTATCCAAAAATGTAACAGATACTTTAATAATGACAGGCAGCTCTAAATAAACATAACCCCTCATAAATATAGCAGGGACCACAATATAAATGACTCAAAAGCACAATGCGCAGGATGTAGCAGTGCACCCATAAATTGAAAGGCTTTAGCCGAGTGGGTGTCTTGGAGCATGGGCAAGTGCAACATCTAGTCACAGCTGCATGCATTGCAAGACAATGTTGCTTAGACACGTGCTGCGCGTGGGACTGCTGTCCCAACACAGGCTTCAGTCCCACCCAGTCACATTATACTGACACCGGGCCAACCAGTCCTAGTACTGTTCCCTATAGTGCCAGGCATCTGGCAGGGCAGCTACTAGATTGACAATTTTCAAGTCTTAGGTATGACTCGGCCGGGATGCAAACCACCGACCTCCTGCCTCGGAAATAGACGTCTTAACCTACGGGCCACCCAGGTGGTTATGCAAGAGGGGATGTCTAACGCTCCTTGCAGAAAGTGGTCTAAGGGAAACAAATGTGTGTAATCAGTAGCTCAGTCAATCATACATATAGGGTTGTTTCCATGGCATAAAACAAAGGTAACCCCATACACAAACAAGATGCATACGAAAATCAACACGCTTGTAAAGATCTTCAATGTACAACCATAGAAGGACGATCCCACTGGCAGTCTCCTTACCTGGACGCAAAGACCTGAGGTAAGGCCACCTCGTAGGCTGCGAGTTTCCACACTACCCAGCGATAGTGGTTGTACAGCCACGCCTGTGAAGTCAGCACCGGGTCCACCCCATCGACTGTCAGGAAAGCTCTGCCAGTAAAAACAACTTCAAATGCAAAGTCTGCTCTGACGGACAGGTCTGGCTGCCAGCATCTTTTAAGGTAAATGAAAAAAGTTATCTAGCTCGCTAGGCTGTGACACTGCATCCCACCTCTGTGTCACAGTACTTGCACTCTAGTGTGGCCACCAAGCAAACCACATCCCAACAACACGCACCAGTACAACAATACAATACAACAAGACAATGCAACTTCAAGCTCATGTCATGCAGAGTCTTGTCTCTTAAAAAGTCACTAGAGCGCCACCTGTAGAACTCCGCTTTGCCAGCAAATCCAAACGCATCCCCCACCAGCAGACCCCCGTCTCCCACCAAGACACCTGAACATCCGCCTGGGTAAAATGCTGGCAGGAAAAACCGATATTCTTCAGCGGTGCGGCTATTGACTCCCAGGACAGTCGGACTCACACCTGCTTTGACAAGCTGCCGACACACAAACAATAGCTACAGGTAATAAAATGTTCTGCCTTCATTAACAGGTAGAACAAGATTTTTTTAAGTTTTAGAGTGGAAAGCACAAGCAGATGAAGAAAATTAAACCGTCAGTTAGTACTAAACTTTCTGCTATAGAGTTTAGTTTGTCAAAGTTGCTGTCAATATGACCTCACATCATATAAAGTTTATCAAGGCTGCATTGCCAATATGACAGCCTCATGGAATATGTAAATTGGGCACCACCATGGCAGCCAACCAACGCTAATGACATCAAGCAAGAACAGATTTTTAAAAATTTCAAAAATAAGTCTTGAATCTCATCAACAAAACCAATTTATTTGCTTCTATTCTGCCAATAGTATCTGGTAATGTGACAAGAAATTCAACGTTTCTTAGACAATTCTTCTGCACTCAACCTGAGTCTCAAGTTGATATAAAAAAAAAATCCATTTTCTGCAGGGGTACCACTACTGGGTTTTAATTAATATAATACTTATTACAGCTCCAGGCAATTATGGCATCATAATATGGCATGACCACACGTAGTGTTCAATTGGGATCGGAAAAAAATCTTTCTCCCAATTTGTAACGTTGTCCCCTCCTAACTACAGTTACACATATTCATGACCATTAACAGCAGATTCTGACATATTTCATAAAAGATAATGTTCACCATCTAGATACAGTGTACCATACTTCTTTCCTTACCATGACATGATGTGCACTTTCAACGATGGAGAATATATATGTTGAAAATTCATGGTTTGTTGGTGAAACTGGTAAGATAGTTACACACGTGTCTCAACACTCGACACTTAGTTTGTGTGAGAAACATGGTAATCGTGCAAGGATTTAGAATCTCCATCTTCCAAACTATACCGATGACGTGTACATTAAACAAATTTCTACTAGCTACCCACATATAGAAGATTCTGGTAGTGCTTAATAGCAATTCTGTAAAAGTACCCCCTCCCCCATCCCATTTAATAGTTTTACTCCAACAAAATGAATTGAATAAGCCATCCCAAAAACAAAAATTACCAGTGTATATTTGATAAGAGGGGCTTCTCGAAAAAAACAAACAAACAAACAAAAACCCGCAAGTGAAAATATTTCTGCCAAAACATAGCTATTTTGATGCATGTTACCTGATGATTGGTTAGAACTCTAGGACGCATGTCCAGATCTTTGAGTTTCATCTGCTTCTGCGTCTGCTTCAACGTCAGCCACTTCCCCTTCACGGGCCGCACCCTCAGTCGCTTCTTTTGCCTAATCATCTTCTCCTGCCGCATGGAGGCCTCCTCTAGGGCGAAGCTGTCAGGTACAGCTGACTGGGCGGGGCCAGAGTCAAGGCTTTCCTTTTCTGACTGGATATTTCTGGATGTGATATCACCATCGTGCAAGTCTGGGCTGTCAGTCGAAATGTTTTTCACAAATTTACCCTTCACATCAGCATGATTTTCCAGAGAAGAATCTGCGGCCTGCTTGTCTCTTGTTGAACACGCAGGAGGAACAAACTTGCCTTTCTTGAAAGGAGGCTGGAATCCTGATGGCTTTTCGCTGAGGCTAGCACTTCTCTTCATCGGTGCCAACTTATTTACAGTATCTTCAGCCTCATCACAGCTGGTAATTAAACAAAAAGATATAAAATGTCTCTCATGAAATGAAACAATTCACATTTCAAATTGTTGTTACAAAGCCATTATTAAACAGTCTTTTTCTGAAAGTTCTGGGTGGAAAAGAAATTAAAGTTATTAAATACAGTTTATGTTAGGTGTCTTTAACCAAAATTAGTTTAGATTAGGAAATATGGTTCACACAAAAAGACAAGTGCAGTATAATCATCCCAGCATAAGGAGTTTACACTACAAATCTCTATAGCATGCTGGGACACTTTAATAAAATATAATATTCTAAACCCAAGAAAGTCTCTGTGCACAGTTAAGTAAATCACCATTCATGCCAGAACTAAAGGAATGCGATTAATTGAACTCACAGCAGTCTTCTGTCACTCATCCCAGTTTCCAGGGGTTGACAATTCCGAATGGATGACGATGCTGCAAAATACAATCCTTTTCACTAAAGTTTTATAGTACGCATGGGATTTTTTCAGTGCAGGATTCAAAACAGCAGTAAGTGGAAAGTGTATCATCGTTATGATGCCTTGGTTATAGACCACATGTAATGGGTTTTGAAGGCATATCTTTTTCATAAATTTCATAATCAAGAGTGTGGTATATTTTAAATGTATTGTGACAGAAAGCTGACAGGTTTCCTGAATTTTGTGCACACATCCACACACCTACAAAGCCAGAGAAAACTCCCCAGTTTGAATGAAGGCAAGAAAGGTTTCATGTGGGCAAGGAAAATCTTTCATAAACATTTCCCCAGTTTAAAGTTTACCACATGGTTAGATGAAATCACACACAACACAACAAAGTGCAGCTCAGCACAACACAGCATAATAACAATCACAGCACAACACAACAAACAAGGGTCATGAAATCCTGATGGTAAGAAGTCACCACTCCCAACATTATACATGCTGGCTGGGAAGGGATAAAGACACTTATTTTAGAGTAGAAGCACTAGTCTATAGCCTGGTCACGCTGAGTAAGCCAAGAGAAAACAGGACACCTTATCAATAACAGGTTGCACTTGAACAAGATAAACAGATTCACTAATTTTGTAATAACTAACCTCTCTCTGCAACGCTTCCAGTTCCATGTTGTGGTATCTGTGGCTCTTGTCCAGTTGCTGTGCGACTTGAAGCCCATGGGTTTCTCCTTTCTCTATTTTCCGATTCTAGCCAGCTGTCAGGGTACGTGATCACTTCCACAGCTTGTTCTTTTGTCTGGCTGCCATGCTGATTCTCTGTCAAAAACGTGTGTTTTTCTTGGTCACACTTTGGAATGCTTGACACAGGGCCTGAGGTCATGTGTGAACCCACGATGTGTAAATCGTCATTTTGTTTGTGATTTGTAGTGAAAGACTGTTCATCCATGTTCAGCATTTGTTGGCCAAGTTCTAAAGACTTTTTTGACACCCTGACACTCGACCCTTTTGCCTTCTGGAAACCAAATTCCACATGAGAAGGAACTGAAGTGGCTGGCATTTCCTTTCTCTCCTTCTGCTGCTCCTGCATGTTACACTCTGTCTCGTCAGACGACTCCAGAACATTTCTGGCATGTTCAAGCGCCTTCTCGCTAACTGTCACCTTTAAACCTGCCCCTGTCTGGAAACCTGCAAACCTGGACAGCTTCGGACTGCTTGAGGCTTTCGACACCGTGTTGCCAGGCAGGTTGCCAGGCTGCAATGCTCTCTGCACCTGCACAAGCGAGGCAGGTGAAACTGTCACCTGTTTGCCCCTGGCAGTCTGGAAACCATTCCCTGTACTTCCATCAAGACATAAGCCTCCTTCTCCAGCTACACGTTTTTCATTTGTCTCAGCAGCTGTCTCATTCTTACGTGTATCCATTTCTTGCTCGGAAATGCCTTCTGTCCCTGGGAAAAATATATTACTGCCTGGCTTGTGCCACTCGTTTTCAGGCTCTTCACAATCGTCTTTTATCGCAGAATTCCACATTTTGAAGGCTTGCTCCACAGCGTTTCTGCTAGGTGTCACTAGCTTCCCCCTAGCGGTCTGGAACCCAACCACTTTTTGTGGCTGCAGGGCGCGAAACACAGTTTGGTTGTGAGGCATACTGGTGTCCACGCAGGCAGCAGTAAGCTCTCTATGTCCACCCCATGCTTGCTGCAACAAGTTCTCTACACTGCCGAGGTCAGAATGACAAACACCCTCCGGCAAACCCTGCACTTCTTCGCTCACAAGCACCGGACGTTTGGGGTCTGTTCTGCCATCTGCTGATGCCTCTGGGACAGACACCACAGCCATTCGCAAAGCTGAACTCTTTACTTCTCTACCACACTGCGGATCTTTCTCCGAGTTTTCTTGTTTCCAAACTTCTGCGTCTTCAGCAAGGTGAGAGCCTGGAACACTTGTCTGGAACTCAACATCACTGAGCATTGCTCTTGCACGAGCCAAGGAGTCCTCTGGCACGCTCACCACGAGACCACTTGCAGTTTTAAAGCCTTGGAAGGAGGCATGATGAAACCCTGAATGAGAAATATCTGCAGTGTTTGACGGACTTCGGGTGAACATGTCCGAAACTTCAGTGGTTTCAGCACCTACATCTTTCCTGTTTGTGGTCGATGCTTCCATGATGCACATCTTGGACCTTGGTGTGTGCCAACCAAAATCATCAGCAACATCTATAATTGCTTCCATAGCCCTGATGCCATAACCCTTTGTTGTTGCACCCTGTTCAGATGCTAACAAGTTTGTGTCAACATAAACTCTTCTTGTTGCATTCTGTAAGGAGTCTAACTCTGTGTCACAATATGCAGACTTGTCAGCAAGACCATCACTGAAATCTATTACTGCTTCCACAGCCGCTACATCATAATCCTTTGGTGTTACATCCTCCATGGATGCGAACAGCTTCCTGCCATGGTGCAGAGATTTCTCACTGACTGTGACTCGGTTCCCACTGGCAGTGCTAAATCCTCCAAAAGCACCAAACTTCTTGTCTGTGACACTAGCCACAGCAACGCCTTTTCCGTACTCTTGAGGTTTTAATGCAGTATCCGATCTCAAGTCTCTGCATTCTACAGACGTATTACTACTATCTGAACGTGTGACAACCTTTGCATGACTGCTTTCGATGGAGAATGTGTCGCTTTCAGTTACTCTGACATCCCGAAGGAAAGCTGTGGCCACATCCACGGACTGTCTTGATACTGTCACATGCTTTCCTCTGGCCATCTGGAACCCAGCAAATCTCTGAAGTTGAGTGTCTTTTTCTTCTCGGCAATTATCACCAGCATCTTTCATGACTGACAACACATTTTCACTGGGCAAGTCTCCCTGCAACTGTGATTCTGACGCTTCCTCCCTGAAAAGGTCCTTATCTTGAGATTGTGTGGCTGCCTGAAATAAGCTCCTTGCCTTCTCTAGAGCACTTCTGGAAACAGACATAGCCACGCCGCTGGCTGTGCTAAACCTCACCGTCTTTCCTTTCAGTTCAGGGCAGTGGACCACTGCATCAGTCCTTCCAGCTGTGGCAACGATCCTCTGGTTCCTCCTCTCAACCAGCGAGGAAAAGCTGCGGCCATTTTTCACTTCACATGGTGTGGGGAAAACATTCTGATCAAACAAAGTGTCTTTCCTTTCACACACGTCTGTCCCTTCTGTCCCCAGGAGACTTTCTGAGTTCCTCCCATCTGGCTTCCCTTGAAAGACAGTGCGGGCATTCAGAAGTGTTTTCCCTTCTGCATCATTCTGCCTAGTTGGCTCTTCACCAGGATTTAGCCCACCTGAGGTCGTACAGACAGTCTGGCACACACTTTGACTGACCTGAGCTACCGATTCTTTTGAGTCTGCAGTCTCAATGCTAACCAAAGTGTGCAACCTTTCCTCATGATTGCTGCATTCCTTTGGCATCTGTCTGTCTCTAACTGGCATGTTATTAGATCCTTCAGTCAACTCCCTCCAGGAGTCGTTCAGAAGAGAATCAGCAGGAAAGCTATCACTGCTGCCCCTTGTGTCTTTTTCCTTCTCATGCTGACAGTTTGGCTTGCTAACTGAATTGAAGCAAGCAGGAGATGAGATGCCTTTCTCAAACTCAGTTTCAAAAGTGTTACTTATCTGAACACGAGACCTCGTCTGGCCTGAGCTCTGACACAGTTCTCTATTTTCATCTAAGGGTTCCTCCAGATAAGGCAGCACTGGCCCAACATCTTCTGCAGCCAATGCACCTTCCAAAAACAGTACCCCTCCCATAACCTCCATCTGGCTGGCTAGTGACCTGACCTCTGACATGCTCGCATTGGCTACGTCCTGCTCCAAAAGGTTGACTTCAGGATCCACCCCACTGGTTGCCAAGAAACCATCGGTCACACTGTCATTGTCGAAAGTGTCTCTCTTCGACAAGATGTCATCTATCATCTCCTTTGCAGAATCCAAGTCAACTATCAAATCGGTCTCTGCACTATGTATGTCCTTGACTCTTGATATTTCAAGAGAATCCTCGTCCATGCTGTCCCTCCTGCTTTCAGACTTGCTCTCCTCCCTTTCATGCGACTCTCCCTCCACAGCCAAGGAACAGTCTTCACGCCTGACCGAATCGAAAGATTCATCGCCAAACACATGCAGTAAGCCCTCATCAGAAAACTCATCGAATGTCTCTTCTTTGCAAGTTTTGGCTTCCTCTGAACACGAAGGATCAGTTTTAATTTGCCCACTAGGCCCTCGGCTGCATGTTATAAATGCAGTTTCGTGGCTGTGATCAATTTTAAACTGAGCAGACTGAATCCCTTTTCCATAACCTTCCATCCTCCCACTGCTGTTTATCAAGGACGTTGAAAGTGTGACAAAGCCCTCAACACAACACTTCTGGTCACAAATCTCTGTTGTTGTCATAAGATCCATGTTGTCCTGATTGCCAGAGTGCTTCGTGGATGAAATCCCAGTTAAGCCAGATGCACTGATATTATTACTAACTTCTTGGGGCAGAGATCTTTCGGCTGCTGATCTGGTGGCCGTGGGCACATGCAGACCTGCACCTTGCTTGAGACAAAATGCATCTACCACACTGGGGACCTCTGCAGACAGTTCCAACATTTCAACATCATCAGCAGAACCATTACCTTTCCTGTCATCTTTCTCTCCCAGATGTTCCCAGCACATTTTTGTTGCATCACCAGCACTGCTGGGCCTTAGCACCGCACATTGTTCCTTTGCTACTGTTTCGCAGTCGTTCCAAGCTTTGTCTCTGTTCACGACATGACCTTTCACACCACCTTGCGTCTCATGGCTGGTTAACAACAATCCCAAGTCTAAGGAGCCCCAGCCTTCACCTTCATCAGAAAATTCATCTGAAGCTCTCCTTAAACAACTGCCTACCATCCTCCTGCTCTCTGCTGATGAAGGGTTGCTAGGCAACAGGTTGCTGAGAGGTGCTGTTTGGTTCACATCTGCACATCCTCCTACCTTCAGGCCACATTTGATTTGTTCAAATTTTTCATTTCTTCCACCATTTACCTTGACAAAACTGCTGACCAGTTCAGATTTTTCTAATGGCTCATCTTGTTTTTCACACACTTCTCTGGTCTTCTGAATTATTCTTGGTGGCTTGAAAGGCCTGAGGCCTCTGGGAAGAGAAACCTTTGAGTGGACTGCTGAAGTAGGTTCCAAGCAGCGCCCAAGACTGGCAGAAAATGTCATGGCTGATGTACCTTCGACCTTGCTCCGTGTCCTTTCTTCTTTCATACGAGTCAACGCCTCTTCTTCCATCACTTCTTGTTTTGCTGAGCTGAAGCCCCTATCTCCACCATCGCTAACCTCTGGTTCTTGTGCACACATCTCCTTTTCTACAGCTTTCCACAGAGCTACAGCCTTTTCCTTGGCTTTTGCTGACAGAGCAACAGACTTTCCTCCCGCTGTAGAAAAACCTGCTGCTGAAAAATTTACATCAGCACTTTTAGGCAATGAAAGCAATGCAAGCTGATCAGCATTTGTATGCAGCTCTCCTCGCATTCTGGAGGTCAGGTCTCGATCTACAACGGATTTCTTGACATTCATGAATGGCATCAAGTCAAGAGCTTTACGCATCTCTGCATCAGCAACCTCACTTTTCTGTGAATCTCCTGCTTCATCTGCTTCAGCTGACAACAGCTCTGGAGCACCCAGCTCGGGGTCACAGGTATGAAGATGAGCATGAGCAACAGGTGAAGTTTCTTGCAGCACCGGTGTCGCAATTCTGGCAGCCTTCTCTTTTGATTCCTCCTTCATTCTCTCTGTTTCTGCAGGCATCAGTTTCATTTCTCCGCACAAAATTTCTGCCAAGAATGCAGCACCGGACTCCATGGCTGTCACAGACCCCTTTACTGTAGCCATCTTCACAGAATTACCACTGTTATTGTTGGCAGCTGATGTGGGGTTAATGTTTCCATTGTCAGCAGATGACATGAGGTTAATGCCATCAAAGTCAGGAGCTGATGAAAGGTTAATGCTGACACTGTCAGCAGTGGATACGAGGTTACTGCTGTCAACATCGGCAGACGATATGAGACCAATGTCCATCTCTTCTGCAACAGTTCTTTGTCCTGGCTTACAATCCTCAATGTCTGTAAGCTGACACAGGTTTGAATCTTTTTTCTCATCCTGAAGCACACTTTCACCGTCATGCAGTAACTTATCTGTTGACATGATCTTCTCTCCCGAGGTGGAAGAATATTTCAGACAAAGTTTTGGTTCATATGCCGTTAAACCAGCAGCCTTGACATTCCACACTGTCTCACTTTCAACAGTTGTAAGCCCGCCTGAGGCATCGGATAGTGCCGACTGGCAGCAGCTAAACCTGGTGCTGTCTGCAGGTTTGACAGAACACGCGCCCTCATCAATACCACCCGAACCTCTACTACTTGGTGCAACTGCTGTGGCATGGCCACTGGTCAAACATTCTCCACTTGGCTCCTTGCCCTCTCTCACACACCTGGTCACATCCAACAGGTGACCTTCTGTCCTCTCAGCACAGCCACTTTGGTCTTGCCTAACTTCAGCCTTTGTATCGGTAACTTCAAATCCTTGACCACCAACACAATTGGAAGCACAAGTCAGAGACAAGTTGTTATCGTCCAGTCTTTCTGTCTTTTCCCTCTTAGAAGTAGGTTCATCTCGAGTGAGATCTGTATCCGGCATGAAGGAACTATCTAGAGGATCACATACATCATATGCATCACTTGTGCTAGCTGCAACTGCATCAGACATGTCGTCATTCTTCACAACAGTATCGGTGGTCATGTCCACACCATTGTGGGGAAGAAAACTTGCGACAGGTACTGCTGCAGTACGATGGTGTGTTTCAACATGGACATTCACCGCAGGGCGCAGTCCTTTACCAGTTTCACTGCCAGTCCTGGGCGCCAGCCTCTGACCTTCAGCTGCTTCTAAATTAGGGACGTTCTCCAACTGCCGATCCGCATCATCCATCAAGCACACATCATACTTGGACCAGTCCGTTTCCTCGTCAAACTCAGACCAGTCTGGCTGCATGTCATCAGCAAAGTCACTGCCTTGGCCAACCACAAGTTTTTCTGATGCTGCCATCCCATCAGAATTCTCACATGCTTTGGCATCAGACGACATCGCTGTCTCTCCATATGACATCTCAGCTCCTGTTCCATCTTTCTCTCCGACAGGCAAGTGCGACAAAGCTTTGCAAACGACTGCATCAGCTGTCTGAACAGAAAAATTCAGATCAGCTTTTTAAAACATAAGCTCTCCAGGTATTAACAGCCATTAAAACACTAGGCAACAATTTAAAGACAATTCCTGAACAAGAAGCAAAGCAGTGTGTTTCCATTTCAATGATGATAACTGTCAAATAATGGTTGACAAGGATAGAGCGCTCTTCCAAAGCAGATGTTTAACAGAGCACCAGCACGATTGTTCCACCTCTCAGTTCCTGCTTCTACTTTCCTCTATTGCCTTGATATGCCCTGTCCACCAGATGTGGGTTGTCTTCCCTGCTCATGCTCAAGCATGTTGTGTTCATGTACATGTACTCCTGCTGATTTAACGAAGTTTCTCCAATCTTCAAACTTAGGAGGATCTACTGGTGTAAACATTAATAAGCACTTTAAACAGTTGATGCGCCTACACTTGGATATCTGAATGCCTATGAAGCTTTAGAACAGCTGAACTGATGAAGGGAACATGTCACAAGATTTCAGTTGACAGAAACAAAAATACATCAATCCAGCAAGATCAAGTCATAATTATTTTTTTAAAAAGCTGCTGCACTCCCAGACCTGACAAAAGTGACAGCACTCCATAAAAGAAAGTGAAGCCTTGTAAGGTGGTCCAAATTCAAGATGTCCAGACACAAAAACTCCAGCAACTACTACCCTCATGTTTTCGCCTACTCAGGGTGTGCACAGAAATTCACCACCTTCCCTCTTCACAATTTCAGGTTCCAGCTGAGAACTAGCACAAACAAAATCAATTTCAGCAGCAAAGTTCTGAGAAAGCGAGGCATGCCTGTTTCAACCATACACTCATAAACCTACCTTCAACAGAGATGATTCTGCTGTCAGAGAAGATGGAGGGTTGACGGATGAAAAGCTGTAAATCTTTTCAGGGCAGGTGTTCTCAATCTGTGAGGAAGTTGGGTACACAAACTTCCTGGTCTTCTTTGCGCTCAGAGTCAGACGTGACCTGGGCTGCTGCCTGACTGGCCTGTCCACACAGGAAATAGACTCCACTTGAGGGAAATACCCAGAAACTCTACCATCACAAAGCAATATTTAAATAAAATATTTCATGAAGCTCAAATCTTAACTTATACTCGTGCCTGAGAATTGCAAAAATATCAATTGAGTGATAAGGTGCATCTCTTTTCACTGTGGACACTTCACCTTCCTTTACTAGCATCATAATTAAACGCATACATAAGGTGATTTGGCAATCCCATTACTATCAACATGGTAAGTTTTGGCAGCTGATCACGCTGTATAACATTGTTTTTGCTACTGAGAATTATCTCCTCACGCCAGATTGATAAAATATATAATAAAAAAAATAAATAATAATAAAATTTAAATTATTGTATTTGAATGTTGTACCATAACCTTCCCCATGAAAGCAATGTTTCCACAGTTATGTCTCTTCCCCTGCCACACGTTTCAAACCTCCTGCCCTCTTAAAAACCAATCAATAAACCAGCTGACAAAAAATCTGTATGCACAACGAGCATAGCAAGCGTTACTTCAAAATGGACTAATCGGTCTTTCTCTAGTTTTGTATAAACAGAAAATAACCTTCTTAAACTAAAAGATTAGAACAAACAAATACAAATGACCAGCTTTGGTTTTGTCCTGTGGCTGTGTTTTGGGACAGGATGTGTGCCTAGTCTCCCACCCTTTATTCCAGCTGCAGTAAACTACACATTAACAAGATATAAATTTCACCAGCCGGGTGCCCAAGAACCACAACCCTCTGCCTGTTGCAAAAGACTCCAGCAGGGAAACAATCTGCTCAGTGTGATTTCAGTTACCCAAACAGCATGTGAAGAGACAGGAGGAAGAGGACGATGGAGAGGATGATGGAAAGGACATCCCTGTACAAATAGTGAAAGCAAAACAATTACCAAGTAAGGTGTACCACACAATTTCGCTGTCATGGCAACAAAAAAACTTAGTTACCCAGTGGGTACGTCCTCTCCAACACTCTCTGTGTCTCCTTCCTGGTCTTTGGTGACAGCTTTTGGCATCATACTCCTTGTCATCTTTTCATCACAAGGTTTTGCAGCAGCAGGAAATAACTTTTCATCTCCATCATTTGTAGGGACGCAGATGTCAGCAGACAAACTGGATTTTCCTCGACTGTCAGCTCCCATTTTCACTGTAAAGTTTCTTCCAGCCATCTCCTCAATCTCATCAGCAAGTTTTTTGTTCAAGACACCAGCCTCATTGTCCTGACCAGCATCCTTCTCTTCTGGTTCACTGAGAGGACGCTGCGTAGGAACCAAGACAGATTTCTCCAGGTCAGGGTCTGCTTGGTCAGTAGAGGAATTTGCGTAACTGCTAGCTGCTGAACACATCTCTTCCAAACATGAAAAGGATAACTGAGAAAATTCATCCTCAGCCTCTTTTGCTGAAACATCGTCGAACATCCCACTCAATGCATGCTGGGTCTTTCCCAGTCCCGAAGGAGTTAACAAGACTGACGACAGACCAGAGTGAGCCATTCTTGTCAAAGTGCCAGTCTCAGCAACACCAACAGCTGTCAATGCATTTACTGTATCTCCACAAGGCCCAGTCTGTTTCGCAAGTGGTAAATCCTTGCTTTTCAAGTCTGACTTCCTCTTGTTTAGAAATTTCTCCTCTCTAAGATCAAAACAAGATGAAGACTTGATTGCTGATTTACTGTCGAGAGAAAACCGCACTCTCTTCACGGAGGAAGAAGTCTGCGGTCTTTTCCCAGCAGATCTTAGAATGGAAGGAGGTGTGTAGGAATCCCGAGACAGGCATTCATGGTGCGGCTTCTCAGCACTGTTGGATAATTTATCAGAAAATTCCACGGGTTTGTTGTGCACACATGGTGAGTGGTTCTCATTTGTCTCAGATTTGGTCTGGCCAGCAGCAGTTGCAGAAGGATCTGTGACAGACGATGTGCTGCTCTTAACTCCTCCCTCACAAGAACAATCTGACAGCTCTGTATGCCCTGCACAGTCTGCAAGATCACTCGTAACAAACTTTGACTCATTGGAGGTACTTCTTTGCAGAACTCCACCCTCTGTCTCACAACTGGGTTGTACGCTTTCTGCACCATCAGCAGAGTCCATGCCACTTCCCTTTTTCTGTTTATTTCTGTTCGCCGTCTGCTCAGAATCTCCAGACAGTCTACGCTTCTTACGCTTGCTGGGAGGACTTCGCCGCTGAGCTGCCTCACTGTCTGGGCTGCAAAAGAAGTCAGCCAGGACATCGTCCACAGTCGTCTTTCTCTGGCACTCCTCTTTAGTAAACAGATTTCTTGGGTAGCCTCTTTTCCTGCACGACCTAGCACGACTGCTTTGGGACACTGCACTGCTGCTCTCAATGGACTGCCGACTTGCACTCTCTTTCAGTCCCACCTTTTGTCTGTCTGCAGGTATGACAGCTTCCTCCGTGTTCTGTTTCCTGTTTTCATCCAGTACAGATGATAAATTTTTGTTGTTCCCAGAAACAACAGTTTGATTTTGTTCCTGTAGACCATTTGGTAGCAAAAGGTTCTCTTTCTCACTTTCGATAGACGTTGCTGTCTCTCCACCACCTGCCACTGTATCAGCGAGATCTCCAGTTTCTTCCTGTTGAAAGATGTCTGGACTGGACATAAGGTGCGGCAACAAAGGCTCAAGGCTCCTCACCGGCGTAGACAATGGTGACATGAGCATTCTCGCAGTTTGAGATTTCTCAACCGAATCACCGTTGTGTACAGATGTTTGGTGTTTTGATCTGTCAGTCTTTGGAGTGGATGTACACCTTCGAATCTGCTTACAATCATTCGTTTGCTTTACTATGGAAGGCTGGTCTGTCTTATTAAGGCTGCCGTTTGATGGACCTGAAGACACAGGAATATTCTGAACACACGTTTGGCTGTTTGATCTGCATTCCAGGTTCCAATAAAGCTCAGATGGTCTTTGTTTCAACATCAGCTGTTTTTTGACACCCTCCTCAAAACTTCCAAAACAGTTCTCAGCTTTCTTTGCCTGGTGCGGGTCTACCACATCAGACACCTGATCATTCTGTACAGAACTGCCCGCAAATGAAGATGTTAAAGTCTGGTTTGAAGAGCCATGTTCCTCAACACAAGCTTCCGGGATGGATGGTTCTTCCTGCTCAACTGTTCCATCCAGATTACCTTCCTCCATTTCGCTTTCCTCTGCGCAGGGGGCTGGAGAGAAGAGAGCACGTGCTGGACCCTTCAGCAGAAACAAAACGTTGGGAGAAAAATAACACACCTAATCACTGGCAAACAATAAAATACAGAACAGTTTGTGGAAAGAGATGGATGCATGCATCAAACACACACCATCATTCACCTCTTCTTTGGTCACATCATACTAAAACATTCAGGTCTTTGAAAGAATCTCAATAGACTGTTTACAAAGATTCTTCCACTTGAGATTAAATTCTCTCCCTTTCTATGATGAGTTACAGTCAGACCATATTAGAGACTTATCCTCCCTTTTTTCTGCTTGAGATTGAATTCCCTCCCTTAGCTACATTGCTGCCACATAAGCGTTCAGTGGCTAATTATTGCTTCACAGTACTAGAGGGCTGTACTCACCTTCTGCCTTTCTGGCTCCACAGGTAAATCTGCAACAGCAGCAACTCTGTATTTTCTACAATTATCTTCACTCCAGCAGACAAATAAGTTTGAATAAAATGCAGTTTCAACTTGTCTGTAGGGCCCATGGTAACAACAAAGTGGTAACAACAAAGAGAACTTGGCCAAGCAAGACTCTGACAAGAAGTCAGCATTTCGGCGATGTCCTGAAGAAGAGGCCATGCCCCCAAACATTGACTTCCGTCTGTCCAAGTCTCGCTTGGTTACATTCTGTTTGTTGTTACCTTATTTACCCCAAGCTGCGGTCACCTCTTACTTTTCTCATTGTAAGGAACATCTTAATCACACTTTCTTTGGGTGAAACAGGTCCCCAACATTAGAAAAAAATTATGAATGTAATTATCTTTCACCTCACTGGTGTCTACTAAGATTTAAAACTGATAACGCTAAATAATCTGTCCCACCACCTGCCGCAAGTTACAGTGACATTTGCAGCTGTTGAGATTTTCTGTCGTCACCTGTAAAAGCTGAGTTGTGTGGTGTTGCCATGGAACTGCTCCAGGACGCACAGGAACCGTCCAAGGTCAGGGTTATTGGATGGTTTCTGCAGTCAGCATCCTGTTCTGAAGTATCTGCAGCGGTCGTGTCAGCGGTGTCATCCATGCTGACCCACCATCCTTTTCGCACAGGGGTGAAGTCGAGAGAAGAGCCGCAAGATGTATTCCTGCAGCAACACGTACACCCTTCACGCTGGAGTGTGAATAAAGCCAGGCACAAGTCAGGCAATACTCCTAGTCCTGTTTCGATCGCTTATGATCAGTAGTGCACCATTATTACATTTCTTCCAGTTTGTACTCTGAAGTGCCCCTCCTGATCATCTATGGACACAGCCAGCAAATAACAGCAGAAGACAAGCAGAAGCACTCCAGGAAAGCAAAGGGTTAAGAACTCTAAGATGTTCGGCTGCTTAAAGAGGTTTATGTGTTCTAGCAGACAAGCAGCACGAATCATGCAAAGCAAAGGGTTAGGAACACAGCTGTTAAAAGAGGTTTATTGGTTCTAGCAGACAAACAGAGGGATGTGAGGAAACTGATGGGTTAAGAAATCTTGTTATTAAAGAGTTTTATCAGTTCTAGCAGACAAACAGAGGGATGTGAGGAAAGTGATGGGTTAAGAAATGTGGTTATTAACTCTTTGGCGACACGCAGCCTGATATCAAGCGACAGGCCCGACTGACCGTCGAGGACGCGCGCCCTGCACACATCTGACAGATTAAAAAATTTGCAGCGACGCATTTAACGGTATAAGGGAAGTAAACTTTGTATCATTGTAAAACTCTATCATCGGTTGTTTCCCCTGCACTGTCTAAATGAGTTTCGGAAACAGTTTCGGCTTGCCAAACAAGGTTTAGTGTAGTGGCCGGCCAGGTCTACTTGCGTCGTTCACACTGGATATACGTGTTTCGTTGGTTGTGTGTGCAAAAAGTGACTGTATTTGGGACCAAATAGTAAGTAGTATTTAATATTTTTAACTAAAAGTATTGTTTCCATTGTGATGCCGAAGAATAGATCTTTCTAAATATGTAAAATATATTACTGTGAGTGTGGTAGTTTTTAAGCGGTATTTTTTTTAAAACATGTAAACCTATGTGGACTCAAGGGTCAGTCGGGCCGTCACTAGAAGGCCGGCTGCGTGTCGCCAAAGAGTTAAAGAGTTTTATCAGTTCTAGCAGACAACCAGAGGAATGTGAGGAAAGTGAAGGGTTAAGAAATCTTGTTATTGAAGAGTTTTATCAGTTCTAGCAAACAGAAGGATGTGAGGAAAGTGATGGGTTAAGAAATATGGTTATTAAAGTGTTTTAGCAGACAAGCAGATACTCAGGCAAAGCAAAGGGTTTTGACAGTAAGCTGTTTAAAGAGACTTATTGGTTCTAGCAGACATGCAAAGGCAATGAGGCAAAGCAAAGGGTTAACAAATGTGGGTGTCCCACGAGGTTGAAGGGTTCAAGCATACCTTCTTTGAGGCAAGGGGGCCTCCATGCACTCTGGGGACTGGTGGCCCACTCCATGCGAGGAGCACGACGACGAGGCTGTAAGAAATAGTTCTGGTCTGTCATCAGCCCATAACCATCCCACAGAAGTTCATTCACATTTTCATGTTCACAAAACCAAAAGTGCAGACGTACATTAAATAGCCTCACCACTAGACACATTAGCTCAGAAGAAAAGAATTTTTTTAATGAAAGGGGTGAATAACAATACTAAGCAAGCAATAAACTGCTATTAAATGCAATGCAATGTTTTATACTATGAAGGGAGAGGGTGGGGCGCATCTTCCAAACTGGCTCCACTTACACGGCAATATTTAGGGAGAATATCTTACTACCTCCCCCTTTCTGACAGACTCCCTCCAATGCTTATGCTTAAAGTTTGCTTGGTTTCAGTTGTATATTCTTTGACATAATTCCCTGTATGTGTAGGGACTCAGAGCAATTCAGTAAAAGAGAGGATCCATGCAGATTTTCATGTTCAGCCAGAATCTCTGGGCTTCCAAATGTAAATTTCACTGCCTCATTTAGTCTTGAAATTTTCAACCACAATGATGTAGTACTACCATACAATCGTCACAAAAATAAGAACAAGATACACGTAAACAAGGTACAGGATTTTTTTTTTTACCTGAAATGTTAACAATCCCTCCCGCTGGACAAGGAGACCAAAGCCCAGCAGACAATACTTCATCCTGTCTGACCACAGGCCCAGGGCTCATGTCATGAAACCAGGTTTCTGTGCTGCTACCAAGTGCTGCAAGTCAAACAGTATTCAGGTGGTTACAGGGCAGTGGGTTGGACAGCACCATCCAACATGACCGCATAAGTACCCTTAATTGCACCAGAAGCATTACGCGTACATATGTTTGCACTTTTTCTGATCGAGTGTAGGGTGTTCGCGTGCGCGCATGAGTGAAAGAGATTTAGTGGTAAGTGCTTCCAAATCGTGATCATTTCGCATTCAATTTTATTGAAAAAAAAACCTATACAGTAAAATCTCCTTTATAAGACCTTCCCATATCTTACAACCACCTCCGGCATACGACCCAACAATTTTGATGGAGACCATTTACCTATAAACGACCATTATTAACAACTCCTGACCACCGACTGGCGAATGTGGGCGATTTTGCGCAGTATAAGACTTTCCCTGGTCAAGCAAAAAAAAAAAAAGGTTAGTAGACTTCTTTTTGCAAAGATGTTTACGTCTGTAGTCGTGATCTGAACTGGTGGTGACAGGGATATGGGATTGGACAACCCTAGCCCTTTGGACCTTCCATGGGACAACCCTGGCCCTTTGGACCTTTCATGGGACAACCCTAGCCCTTTGGACCTTTCATGCTCCTAGAACCTAGCAGAACTAGAAGTAAAACCTTTTCTCTCTCTCTTCTAGGTCAGTATGTGTCTAACTTAACAATAGTCCACAGGTGTCACCCTTGACACTCAGTCTATTAGTCTTACCAAGACCAACCACCTAACTTCCTCACTTGCACGTCTAAATGTCTGTGCCAGCTCCTTATAATCATGACAGCTGGTGACTCAGCTTCTTAATTACACGTGCATGACAGAGAATTATGAGATGCCTTGTCGACCAGCTGATTATTGTGCTACATGCATTTCTAGTTGAGGAGGTGGCATTAGGCCTGTCTCAGGAATATCCTCAGTCATGTTGTAAATCTCAACTTAACTACAAAATTGTACAGAAGCATATTTGTAACTCAAAATGCAGCCATGTTAATCGATCTCTCATTTGGTCTAGACTCACATTAGGTGGACTGCTCTGTATTTAGCATAAAAGTTTATTTTTATATTATGTTTATCCTGGTTCTCAGTTAACAAATCTTACCTGTGTGAAGCTCTTCAATGGTAAGGGATTGTGTTAACCAGCTAGTACCACTGGCAGCAGTTTGTGGCCGCTGTTTGTGGCACAAGATTTCAATCTGGCATCCACACTGGGTCTCATATTTGCTTTCTTCCCTCATCATTTCAAGTCTATTAAAAATGAAATACACAGTTATACATATAATATCCATAACTCTATTAATACTATTATACTCTTGCAAATATTCAGTTAACTGACTTTCCATAATCCAGATGAAGAATGTAAGAGAAATTTATATGACCCAAGGGATCATATATATGGCAAAGACATTTTGAGCAGCCCAGCATTTGCCATGGGCTGATAAATCCTTGTTCCCCTTGAAGCTGAAGTGTTGAAACAATGCAGGACAGCCATTCAAATTTTCTATCATCAACCTGAACAGAAAAGTTAACCCCAGCATGCCTGGTTGTTGCTATGCCAGTATCCTGGGATAGATCTAACCTTGACCTTTACATAGTGGTCCTTATATCCACAGTGAATATCAAAGTCTGTTGTATGAGTATGACATAACTACTCATAGTAATAAGTATAGTCATACTCATAGGCATGTTCAGCACAGCTCATTTTGCCTACAATTAGAATTCCTGGCAGTGGCATTTGGGGAACCTGGTCAACTTGCCACACATCACAAAATTCACAACCAGGTTGTCACCTTGTTCATTTCAATATAGTTCACACTTGCTATACGCCACATGTCTAGTATACACAATGCTGACTTGACACAACTCAATACACAATGCTGGAGGGAGGAGGGTGGCTATGAATATTATATGCATTGCAGTTAAGTTTATTATACTTCAGTTTGTTTCCGCTAAGTTCATAATCTAGTGTTGAATTGATCCAATCAAGAATTTACTCCAATTTATATATTATAATTAATGACAGAAAATGGGTTTGCATTTATTCATTGTGACAAGCTGACCCTATCATTTAGTATCAACCGTGGTAACTTGCTTGTCATCGTGTGGTGAATGAATGTTAAGCAGCAAATCACTATGCTGTTTTTATTATTATCTTATCAGATCATCCCATCACAGCTTTCTTTATAGCTTCATCGCCTACTGTGAAATAGTTTGTTCCAGTCTACTGGTAAAGCAATTAGCAAAGATCACTTTGCCCGTCATGGACTTCATGATCATCACTTTACGTTAACAGTATAAGCAGTAACACTGGCGACAATCCCAAATATTGAAATAATTCACTGATTCACTGTTGACTTTGCATCTTTACCAATCATCCAGTCTTACAAATTACTACATACAACATGAAAATGAACATAACATGCTACTACTGCACTACACTACAGAGTGAGTAAGGATGTCGATGTATGTATCAAAACATTATTTAAATTTAAACTAATATCAAGTATACACATTACATGCTTATTTTATACTTATTAAAGTTCTACCAAAATAATGATTTTGTTCTGTTAGTGTTGCTAAATAACCTCGTCGAATATCAAGATGAAACAGTAAGTTACTGAGTAACTGAGGAAGAATAATAAACTACTTGCCAACTCAGATTTCTCTCTGTCGGTAAGTCGGTCAGCCCTCGAATCATTCAGTGAATGATTCACTGTGAAGTGTCGATAGCGAACCCAGGCATATGCTGTTTTAACAGCAGCATAGTGCACATATATCATTCAATTTAATGGAGACTTCATTCAAACATTATATATTCCAAAGGCAGGTACATATTTATTGTAAACAAACGCTCCTGCTGAGGTACGTTGAAAATGGCGCGCTCGGGGTATATAAAAAACATAGATTGCTGTAAGTCGCTAACAAGAATCTATACACCACTCAAATAACACTGGTTGGTGGAGTATAAACAGTTAATCAAAAAAGTAATATTAGTCTTATTAATTAGCTTTTATTGTGTTTTATAATTTTTCTCACATAACTCGACATCTTCATATCTTGTCGTCTGCTAAGTCAAAGCAAAGTGACGGGGTTTTTATGCCCATGATTGTGTTCTGTTAGTGTTGCTAATAATAACCTCGTCGAATATCAAGATGCCCATGGCCATAAAAACCCCGTCACTTTGACTTAGCAGACGACAAGATGAAGAATTAGCTGCCACGGACGATGTCATTTCAAAAAAGATAAAACCCTAACGTTGAACTAACAGCGTGGTGAGCTTCGAAAGGACTGATACCGCGTGGTTTTATAGTTCCTTCTAGTGATTTGGGGACTTTCCCCTCTGGGGCTATTGTAGTATAATATATCCATCCACTCGTGACCGCATAAAGTACCCTTGATTGCACCAGAAACATTACGCGTCACATGTTTGCACTTTTTTCTGATCGAGTGTAGGGCGTTCGCGTGCGCGCGCATGAGCGAGTGGCAATTAAAAGTGCTTCCAAATCGCGATGATTTTGCATTCATTTTTATTGAGAAAAAAAACTATATAAAGACCTTCGATCCCACTCGTACAACCACCTCCGGCGTACGACCCAACAATTTTGACGGAGATCATTTACCATGTAAACGACCATTATTTACGACTCCCTTATAAGACCCCTCCATTACAAGACCTGATTTTGGCTGGCTTGTTTTCAGTTTTATATTGGAAGTTTTACTGTATCTTCTAATATATAAAGCCAAATGGGGATATGTTTCTTATACAAATCCACACGTCTAAACCGATCCACGCCAAATTCGGCAAGCGGGTTCCTGAACTGTCGATCATTTGGGAGGCAGTGTGTACTTGGAATATTGATTGAATTAGCGCATTTAACACATGAATAAGTATAGTGTTACATTTCTGTCAGTTGTCTCATGACCAGGCTAGTTTATTGGTCGTGGCTGTTTGTTGTAGATGGATGAATGTGTGCACCCGTCTCTCGCTCCACCTTCATTCATCCCAAAATCCTTCTGCAGTTAAAAGAAAGCTTAATTTACAAATGATTTAGTGCATGGGGGTGGGCCGTTTCTGGGCGATAGGCTCTTCCAGGCTGCGTTTAAATCGAGTGGCGCCTGCTCCACTTACGTAATAACTATAAAAATGTCCGATCTCTTACAGTCATGGGAACGTCCCGCGAAACGTCAAGTTTCCACCAACTGGCGTCGCATCCCACTGAAATGACGTTTTTGTCCGCCGCGGGAAAAACTTTTTTCTCTGGGGATAAGAAAGAAATTCGCACTGACTGCTTCCTTGACCGTCTACAAATTTTAAATGACATGGGTGAGTGCATCTTGAATAGACGAAATGAGTCAAATTTTAAGAGTAAATTCATGCTGACAGTGTTTCTTAGAACGGCTCTTTAAAAATAGAAATCTATAGAGAACACTAAAGTTGCATATTCCCAAGGATGCATTCACATGTGGATATTTTTTTCATATCAAAATGTCATCCCTACCTGTGAAACCGTAAACATCGTCCGTGGTGCCTTGCCGCTCTTTCCATTGGGGCACTATGTTACATTCTAATCTATATTTATCTACAAATTGTGTTACATTCTGATCTATATTTATCTATAAATTATGTTACATTCTGATCTATGTTTATAAATTGTGTTACATTCTGATCTATGTTTATCTATAAATTATGTTACAATTATTCTGATCTATGTTTATAAATTGTGTTTATTGTTTGAATATTTTAAAATTAATAAGACATTACTACTTTTAAATTTTGTTGTATTTCTATTTCCACCTTGTGTGTCTGTGCGTTTTGAAAAAATGTAATATTTTCTTTCACAATTCATAATTTAGATAAATAAATTCATTCTGATCTTTATTGATTTCAATTTTAGTGATTTATGTCATCCATCTACAGTGTAATTTCAAATACTGTAGGAGGTACAAGAAAAAAAGTTATATATATATATTGCAGAGGTAAAGCCCAACTGCTGAAGCACTGCGATTACATTTGCTTAATCAGATATGAATCGAGTTCTCAGAAGATCGAGTCTTGTGTGTGTGTGTGTGTGAGGGTGTATCTGTGTGTGTGTGAGGGGGGGTGTGTGTGTGTGTGTGAGGGTGTATATGTGTGTGTGTGAGGGGTGTGTGAGGGGTGTGTGTGTGTGTGTGTGTGTGAGGTGTGTGTGTGTGTGTGTGTGTGTGTGAGGGGTGTGTGTGTGTGAGGTGTGTGAGGGTGTGTGTGTGTGTGTGAGGGTGTGTGTGTGTAAAACCTTGGGTATTGTAAAATCTACTCATTTTGATCAGTCACTCCTTTCTCCGCGCCGAGTCACGAAGGCGTGAGACGATTGTTGGTAAGTGTGACTTCCGGACTTGGAATAGTTGACAAGAGTTCTTCGTGTCAAGAGCTTCTCTACAGCGCGTGCACGCATCCATCTACAGATTTTCACAGCAGCTGTTATATAATCTGTGTTTAGATTTTGCACAGAACAAAAAGCATTTGATGTTTTCACCGAGCCCAGTTGCGTTAAATACTGTAGTTGTATATTGGGGAGCTATTATCATTAATTTTAGTTTGCCCATTAAAAGTTGTCTCGCCCTAGCGTCGGGTTTGTTCTATGCGCAAGATTCTGATCTTGTGAGTCGAGACTGGGGCGCCATTCATCCTTGAAAGCAGTGATGGTGAAGAAGTCGGATTTCTTTAACGTCTCTAACGTACAGAAAAATAACAGCATTATCCAAACTCTTGACCTTCTGCACGAGAACGGGTCATGTCTAAAGAAGATGGCGCTGTGCACGCACATGTAATGCGTTAGCACGCACGCGTGGGCACTTTACTGTCTACTGGCCTGAAGGAGTCTTTGAGGAAAACCCGAATGAAACAGCTACACGTCAGGCGAATTGTGTACAACCTTAGCGTTTCAGCGGGGACTGCCAGTGACGTCACTTTGACACTCAGCAACTGGGAGGTCTTCCTGGGGACCGTGCACAGGTAGTGACATGCATGAGCAGACACCAGTACACGTACACCTGTTCAAGACGGTAAAAGATATTGCTATGCCGATCTTGCACGTTCGTAACTGCTTTACACATCTCACATGGAAGTGTTAACGTATTTGACAGGACAGAATGGGTCTACTGGCACTTGCATTTAACAGGAGGTTCCAAAGTTGAGTTGTTGATCGATTGTATTTGCGCTTCCGTTGGTAATACCTGTTACATGGGCCGTTCAACTAGGGTTCTGCGTGCACTGATACCTGAGGTCAGTGTACGGTACGCATGCACTTGTAGGAACACAGGTCTGTGCGTACGACCCACAATGTGTCACAGCCACACGTTTATCGTCTTTCGTTGACACGCCCTGTGCTTTTCAGCCTGTCAGTATATCAGAAACTCTGCACAGCTGTGCAGTCACTCCACGGCCACACAACCCGGAAGGTAAGCTGCTACCCGCGACAGTGTGAAAATAACGATACAGTCGATACCACGGCAGGTAGCTTGCTGTAGCAGCGAGGTCCAGTCGGTAGCCATGGTGCTACTGACGTAAGATTTTCCTACAGACGTGGCTCAATCCACCGGGACTGGCTGCAGCTACTGACGGCAGCATAGCCCAGCGCTGCTCCAGTTTCTCAGAAATTGAGAACACTATCCTCGGAACAGGATGTGGCGAGGCAAAAGCCATTGCCGACAACTTGCCTCTGTTTATCGCAGCTGCGTGTGGCTGCCTGGCAGACGGTTGTGCAGCGCGGGCTGTCGTCTGCATCTCTGTGACAGAATCGGGAAGTTCTTCGTTTTGGAATTTCCTGGCCATGTAAGTTTCGGGTCAGGAAAAGTGTAGGAGGCGCGTCATTTGGTACAAAGATTTTCATCTGTTGGCCTGGCCCAAGTGGCGTGGAGGCGGGAATGCCCCCTTTGCAGGGCTGCGTTGACAACCCAACGACACGTTTCTGAGCGTTTAGATTTCTTCGCATTCAAGTGGTCGTCTGCTTCTGTTGATTATCATACTTACATGATGGAACCAACGTATTGCTGACCTAGTTGTACAGGTATGTGAAGCATAATTTGCTGTCTTTCTGGCTTTTAAGGTCAAGCTAATCTTGGCAAATACTTCGATCCTGAGTGTCTCAATGTCGAATCCAAACTATGTTTTGCACATTTGGTGTGAGCAAAATGCTGCCCCATCATATGTTGAAGATAGTGTTTATTAATGTTTTAGAGCTCACAACGCTACTGTGTAGATGCAAGTAAGCATTATGCTTGTCGAATGCTACAGTTGCAGCATGCTGTTGTCCGGTTCTAAACTATTTTCACACGACTGTCCCCAGCCAGCAATTTCTTCTCCTGCACAGTAGTCATGAAGTTATCTAAACTGCATAATTATTGTAAGAATTCTGATTCTACTTGTTCGAGTGGTAAAGGTCATGTATTTTTGGTTTTGAAAGTGTCTGGTTTGAATCCTGACTGGAGTTTTCTTGATTTTTTTATGTTGATCAGCTTTAATAGGCTTAGGATTTGTTTGGATCTTGGGTTTCGGGGTGTTAGGCGCGGTTAGTCGACTTCTTAACATTTCTCAGCAAGATGATTGGTAACGGCGAAGAACCCTGTGAGGGATATGCAAATTCAGTATTTCCGGAGACCGCTGATTTGAAAAACACGTTCTCTGCAGGCCCTTCGTGCCCGCCTCCCTGTTACCTTTTCTCCCCCCCCCCCTACTCATTTATTGCTCACTGGGCTTCCTTTCCAGAACTTTCCGACAAATAGGAGAGGGAATGGTGTTTGCTTTCTAACCAGAAAGTGAACAAAAATTTGCAGTGGTTAACAGTGCTGTCGGCGTTGTTCGTTTGTGCTGAAGTCTCTATAAAACGAAGCACTTCTGACAGCCCAAACGGCATCAGGAGCGGGACAGTTATTGCTAATGATGCTGAGGGGACTCGACATTTTCTGGACAAAGCACACTGCATGGAATTGGATCAGATTATCGTCAAGACGTTGAAAGTCACACATTTTCTCACACAATAATGGACGCGACATGATGTATAATCCACCGAATAGCTGCCCACGTAGTTCTAGATGTCAGATTCGTGTTCTGGGACAGTTTAGAGGGAGAAAATTTGTTGTAGACAATGTACGCAGTGAGCCTTATCTAGAAAAGTTTTTTTTGTGGCCCTTTCAGAGATAATAAGGCCGAGAACGATACGGAGACGACCGCACGCAGGCCGGTGTTTCCCTGGCCACCCCTAGTGCGGTCTCACTTCTTGTTTTGCTGGTGTAACACCAGGCTACACGTCTTGTGACCAGGGACGTATGTCTATAAACAGAGATCCGTGTTTGTAACAGCCTGTGGGTGTAACAATAGTCTTGGTTATATTTAGCGCATTGAAGGGCTGGGAGTGGGATTTCGGGAGGTGGACGCCACGCGACAGACGATATCTGGATCGTTACTTTAAATACCGCTGTCATCCGTTAGTTCCTGCTTTCATCATCAGCTGCTCGGTAAAACTGTATATTCCGTGCCCAGCATCCATCGCACTTAGAAAAAGGTGCAGTGTTTTGCTGTAGGTGTGCGGAATGTGTGTATATATATACATAAATAATGTATATCTACAATGATGATTGCATGTAAATGGGCCTTTGTTCAAGGTGATCTAAAGCGATGCAACAGTTTTGACAAAACCTATAGCTCCGTGCTTAGGTAAGAATGTTGTTGTTGTTGCTTAGGTAAGGATGTTGTTGTTGGAGGGTTTAAAGGGCTTATCGCCAACAGAAAAAAAGCATTTATTTAAAATCTGGGAATTATAGCAGCTTCTCATAAACTGTACATTGCAAATGTTTCACCGATCTGTCTGGAGGTTTCAAATACTAACGGACTTGTCTCGTTCTTTTTTCAGCTGACACGACTCTGACCTCTGCAGACAACGTGAGTTGTGCGCAATGGACGTGGTGGTGGTGGGTGGGCAGGTGGACAGGACCAGGGTCGTTGTCGTTCTTCTCTTTCTCGACGATAAAGACGACCGGGTCGGAGCGGGGAGGGAGCCCTCTGTAGGAGCCGTGCGGTCTGCGTTCTGATCCTCCTAGCAACTCGCTAAGGGAACTCTTCTGCCGGGGAAATACGAAAAGCACGTCGATGGCGTCTGACGGGTTTGGCTCTGGCAGCGAAAGAAAGAGGCCGGAAGAGATGGGGGTGACAGCAGGAACAAGAGAACGAGCTACGGGGGGTAGGGGAGGAGGCAGAGGAGGAGGTGGTGTTGGAGGTCGAAGAGGTGCAGGAAGAGGAAGAGGAACAGGAAGAGGAGGAGATATATGTGGAGGAACAGGAGGTGGAGGTGGAGGAGGAGGAGGGGTCTGTTCTGGTCTTGACAAGCAGTTCGTCGAAGAAATGTTTCGTGAGACCAAAGTAATTCGGGACAGGGAAATACAGGTATCGTTTGTTCTTTTTCTTCATTCCTTCTTTTGTTTGTTCACTTTTGTTTATAATCCTGTTCACTCCTCTTGATTTGCTCACTTTCATCGTCAGGGTTCGTTCGTGGAGGCCGAGGAGCTGTGTCCGTGTAAAGTTAAACCTTTGACTTGTGTGTATCAAACTTTTGTCAACACTTTACAGTTTGCACCTGCAATTTGTTTTATTTTTTTTAATTCCCGATGAAGTACAAGGGAAGATTGCTTGAGACAATGTGTTAGAAAGCCCCAGAGGTTCCTGGAAACCGCAACGACGGCTCTACCTTTTACCCGAACTAAGAAAGACTTTTGGTGGATATGTGGCATGGCAGATCTGTGCGCCTGTTTCCCGATTTTGGCAGTGTTTGTGATGAGTAATCAAAACAAGATAAAGTTTCCCAATTACGGATGAGTAAGCGGCTTTTCCCTTTGCGCATGCAGAAAAGTTACAGGGTCACTGCATTAGGTCTGGATGTCTGTGATGGTCTTTCTGAGAGAGAGAGGGAGAGAGAGAGAGATGGGGAAGGAAAGGGAACAAGTACAATTTTGACAATAAAATGGATTTGCACAGGAGCTGGAGACCATGCTCAGGGCGAATGAAGACAAGACAGGCGTCTTCAACAACTGGTGCGCAGAGTGTGCGAAGAAGCTTTTCCCGCAGGTGGGGAACAGGGCCTATGCTGTTCCACCCTTTTTTTTCAAATGCTACCAAGTAACAGAAATCACCGGTTCGTGCCAGAATGACACACCTTGCCCAGGCAAGTTCTTCCAGGTACAAGCACAGAAAAGCGACCAGAAGGGGGATAAGGCGCAGCGTAAAGTTGGCCGGGCGTTCAGAGTGAGTCTCCAGCCTCTCATTCCGGACTGTTCATATGTCCATCATTTGAACACTTGTGTGTGTGGGAGGGGGGGTGCGCGCACTGAATAACCTTGGAGATCTCATTACGGGCTGCATCCAGCATCCAACCATCCATCGTATTTATCTGTCTTTGAAGTAATAGTCCACTTAACGATGGTTGTTAATGATTCAACCTATTATCACCAGCGGGGGGGGGGGG
>SMGT01001913.1:93227-114296 GCA_004794575.1 Lanistes nyassanus | reverse complement strand
GGGGGTTAGAGGAAGAAGCAGAGGAGTAACCGTGAAAAATCCCCGACGACCAACCTTGTAAACAAGTGTCACACGCAGAGAAACCACGCGTGCCAGACACAGATCCGAACCCCTGACTCTGTGTGTCGGTATACAAGCACAGGTCGCTGCTATCCTGCGTGCTGTCTGGGCTCAAGAAGAATTTAACAAGTACAATTTAGTGTTGTGATCCCTTTTCACCTCGTGTATAAACTGTTATCTGACCGACTTCACATCGCATCTTTGAACCTAACAGCTCACTTCATGTTAGCTGATTACGTGAGATAATATCGCTTATACATTTGACGTCACTTCCTGTTGGTGTCTGACCTGCTTGTCACAGCTACTGAACGAAGACTTGGAGAGAAAAGGGGAGAGCACTATGTTTATCATGGCAGCTGTTCTCCGCGACAACATCATGGCTTGGCGGCAGCGTCCGCCTGAACACTTCCGAAAAGCCTACCCCGAGGTGAGTTCCTGTCAGTTCTCCTACCCCGAGGTGAGTTCCTGCTAATGTCTCCTACCCCGAGGTGAGTTCATGTCAGTTCTCCTACCCCGAGGTGAGTTCCTGTCAGTTCTCCTACCCCGAGGTGAGTTCCTGCTAATGTCTCCTACCCCGAGGTGAGTTCCTGCCAGTGTCTCCTACCCCGAGGTGAGTTCCTGCCAGTGTCTCCTACCCCGAGGTGAGTTCCTGCCAGTGTCTCCTACCCCGAGGTGAGTTCCTGCCAATGTCTCCTACCCCGAGGTGAGTTCCTGCCGATGTCTCCTACCCCGAGGTGAGTTCCTGCCAAAGTCTTGTCTAGAAGGAAGAACTTCATGCTGGGTGATGTCAAAGACTGATCTTTCCCGAACTGTCTCAGCAGCCAGTCCTCTCCGCCCCTGTTCCACGTGTCATGTTCCACGTGTCATGTTCCACGTGTCTTGTTCCGTGTCTTGTTCCGCAGTCTCACCTCAAGACATTCTGTAGCATACGTTTTTCGGGTTGTTGACATGAGATGTACACACCTGAGACGGAAAGTCATGCTGTGGACAGTACGCAGACTGACGACGAGAAAGTTGAGGATAAGTGCTTCGCAGAGATGGTCTTGAAACTATTATCCGTATAAATGCTTTGTTTTTTAGAAATGTAACTGTACTCTGTACGCAGCCACTGTAATGGGTGTCAGCAATTGTAGTTTGAAGATGTATTTTCTTTTCAATTTTAAACCCAGAAAGCGCATTTGCATGGATTCCGTTGAAAGGCTTTCCATACTAGAAGGACAAGAAACTTCTTGAACCCTCTGAATATCAACTGACAGTAAGGCCTAACGTGTCCTGGGTTGCATTCTCAGGTGTGCAGGCTTGGACCGCTAGGCAGCTCTGAACAGAAAAATACCAGAATGGAGACAGATCTGATTGTCGTACATCCGAAAGGTGTTGCCTTCGTACAGGTGAGTAAATAACAAATGGTCCCTATGTTTCTTTTCCCTCCGATCTCACGGTCTATGGCGATATGTGTACTACGTCAGAGATGTGTACTACGTCAGACCTAGGCACTACTTCCGTCGCGTGACTTCCATGTCAGTGCCATGTCGTGTTTCCGTGTACTCAACGTGCAGGTGCAGTTTTTAGATTGTGTGTGTGTGTGTAAGACCTGTCAGCATTGCTGTCGGATGCTGTCATCAAGGAGACGGCGATGTCACGACGATGATTGTGGAACGAAAAACTGTTTTTCCACACACTCACACTGTGATTTAATATAAACAATGCGAATGTGCTCTTAAATCTCAAACTGAGGAGACAGAGTGTCGATGCCTTACCCCCTACCCTCCCCGGAAGGAAGCGACGAGAGAATTCCCCGTTGTAAACACGCCCGGTTGGAGGTTAGCACGTGATCAAAGTACAGGTGCACAGACTGTAGTATTCAATTTCGTTCTTTAGAAAGACGCCTCAAGAGTGCAGAAGTGTTACTAGGAGAAGTGTAAATGTGAAAACTTGGATACTGGACGTTTGAAAATGCATGGGGGAAAAATAATAAAGGTTTGGTGGTTTAGGCAACTAACTAGGTTCTATCACGACAATTCAGCAAGACTTGTAAACAAGTGTCACATACACAGGAAAAACCTGTGCCAGAGTCGAGATCTGAACCCGTCACCCACGAATCTCACTGTCTAACGTAAGGAAGACGAACCAAGAATATCTGTAATCTGCAATCAAGCCACGACGAATATTGTTGCCCGTTCGTTGATCCAGTCGAAATAGAAGTTACAACTGCGTTTAGTGTCGGCAGAAAGTGTTCAGTTCTCTCTCTGCAAGTTGTTAGCGCCTTCAGTTATCTTAGAAGAAGATATAGACGTTAAAAGCGAGAGCACAGGTGCACAGCGTACTTCAAACAAACTGCGCAGTAGGTGTCAGCCCGTAATCTGACGCCTCCACGCGCGCCCGTTTGCCAGGAGCACAATAGTGGCAACGCCTGTCAGTTTGATGGATGTGAAGAACCAGCAGCAGGTAATGTCTAATTGTACCTTCCTCTGCTTTGTGGACCAGAAAACTAACATTCTGCTTACGTCAGGTGTTCAGGTAGGTTTCATAAAGTGCTGGGTCTTTGTCTCGCCTGGAACACTACCAGTTGTCTGTGTCACGTGACTGTGTTCTTTGCAGGTCAAAGGCTGCGACGCAAATGAACAGAAAGTGACGGAGGCCATGGAACAGCTTTCCAAAGACGTGGAGTTGTTTCAGAATCTGATGGAGACATCGTCCTTTAAAAATGAATGCAGTATCCAGAAAGTTGTTGCCTTACCAGCAGTGAAACGCTCAGAATTACAGCCTGTCATCCTGGGAAAGGTATGCAACAGGTTTTTGTCATTTCTCGCTCTAGCCTTTTAAACGGATAAACGTGAACCACAAGACAAACATTTACTTTTTTTTAAATCATAAGTCTGTTAGAAGATGCATTAAAGGTAACTTCACCTCACATTATTTCCACGAATGCGGCAGATGTGAGTCTGTGAACCGCGTTCACGGTAACCCGGTGGGACCATGCGCTTTCGTCAAAATTTAAGCCTCATTCTCTCACACAGGGACGTAATTAAAGTATTTTGTTAGAGTGAGGGGGTAGTGGGGCGATTCCTTGACCCTAAAATATACAGATAAGTTTTGTGAAATAGCGTCAAAACAGAAACATTGAAAGGCTGTGTGATCTTTTCCACAGGCAGATTAATTATCTGAGCAGTTGACGTAAATGTTTATACAGAATCATCTTTTACGTTTCCCTCCCCCCCCCCTTTTTTTTGTTGCTGGTATGGGGGTCTCGGCGAGAAAAATTATATGTAAGGTGGTGATCTTGTGTGGGAAACAGTTGTGGGGAAGAGACAGGAAGGGTGTGTGTGTGTGTGTGTTGTCTGAATGATGGAAGTTTCGTGTTATATTGCAGTCAGGCTTTTCACACATTTATTTCAACACCACCAACTCTGCTTACACCAGGCCGTGGTTCTAAGACTTTGAACATGTAATCTGCCAGGGAAAATGTTTGTGGCATGCCATTTCAACTTTGGAACAAAGTACTGAGCGGGCTCTGGGAGTGTGTTACTGTGTTCACGTCTGTTGAGAAGGGGGTCGTGGTGGGAGCTGAGTGAGTGATCTCCCTTATTTCCCGAAACTAATGGTGATTCCGATGTACGGATGTCGATCAGTGCTTGGTATTGGATAAACTGGGGAGAGAAAAGTATTGTATCACTGACAGCGACAGACATGCTTTGCCCGTGTGTGTGTGTTTGTGTGTGTTTTAAAACTAAATTTGGGCCGTAAAAAGTTATAAAGTGACGTAGGCACGGTGGAGTATTAACGAGGAATTTGCCCCGTTACTTTGCCATCCTGGGCTACCATCGGTTGTGTGATGTGCACGGGATGTGGTTGCAGATATCGTCACAAGGTGTCCAGTTCTTGTGCCAAGACGACTTGTTCGATGAGGACATGCAGATGTCAGAATCGGAAACGAACATAGACGCGTTCAGACGATGGTGGAAGAACCTGACATCAAGTGGGCGAAACCTAGATCCGCAATGCAGGAATGAGATCATTGGAAGGTAAGTCTTTTGTGTGTACATTGATTTATGTTACCATTATCCAGGTATTCGGTGGCACGATGGATTTACTGAATACATAACAACAGGGTGAAAGGTCAGGTGCTTCTAGAAATGTCGCCGTTGCGTAAGCACATCTGCTGAAGGAAGACTGAAGTAAATGTAGTACAAAACCCGTTGTCTTCCTGACAGAGCGGCAAAGCCCAACCATCGTTTCGCGCAAACAGTTAAAGGTCGGTGTGAATGGAAACTGAATCTGCTCGTCATTGGCAGGTACATCGGTCCCTTGTCAACACCTGTCGCTAACAGATCCGGGTGCTTTCCTCACCTGATCCGCTCGCTCCCCGACAGCGTGGGGCTGACAGCCAGAATATTCAGCCGACAGATGCTGATGGAAGAGGTAGGTCCATTCTCGCAGAACCTATCATTTTTACCTTCTGCTTTCTGCAGCGGACGCATGAGGACGCGTTTAACTTCACGGGTAGATTTATGTCTAATTTTTTCCCTAGATAACGGACATACAGTGTAGTAATGTACTAAATCCCGTAGCGATAAACAGACGTACAATATACCAAGGTACCAAATTCCTTAGGCGATAACGGAACACTGTCGTTTTAGACTAAAAAGTGGAAGCTGATAAGAAGCCTAAGGTCGCTGGTTCGAATCCAGGACTGGCCAAGCATCCCGGAGTTAAATTGTGTTACTCCATTCCCACGAACACGACTGTATAATAAAACTGCCTGTGTGCACTGGCCATCATACTGCAACGAACATTCTGGTGGTTCTTTCAGTGAATAAGTTAGTTTCCCTCTCTGTACTGCCAATCAAGTTACCGCGAGTAGAAACCACGCCGCCTAAAATTGCCTACCTCCCTGAAACCAACAATTATTGAGACCGGTAACGACAGTAGAGCAGAAACCGGGTTACAATACTTAGAAAACCTGGTCACTACAATTATTGAGACCCGTAACGACAGAAGCCGGATTACAATACTTAGAAACTGGCACTGCCTCAGCAACTCAATTTGTTTCTGTCCCCAGCACCTGCAGTGGGTAAAAGCTAGTTCCAGGTACGTGTGTCTGCTGGGCCACGAGCTTTGTGGAGTGAGGGAGCTTCTGATGTACAAAGCTATTCATTTTGCAAATCAAGCCGACTGCAACTGTGTGGTAGTTCTGTGCTGGAATGATGACAATTTCTTGCAGAAGGTATATAAAAATTTTGTATTTTAGTAAATGTGTCGCACTCTATAAGTTTAGACCGGTAAATGTGTCGTCTTACTTTTTAAGTTTAGACCGCTAAATTTCTCACTCTTTGAGTTTAGACCACTAAATGTGTCTCACTTTTTAAGTTCAGAACACTGAACAATAATCTTCTTATACAGTTGAAACGATACCACAGTATTCCCAGATCTGTGCACTAAATCCAATCTTGGGATAATAAAAATGACTATCGCTATATATTTGTCTGTGACGTCTACTCTGCTACCTGAATACTATTGGAAGACACCTAGTACAAATTATACAACAAAAACAATCATGTTTTGTGGAAGTTGTTTACTTTCATGAGATTGGTTTGCAATAGTCTGACAGAATCTTGCGAGAACACGATGTAAATTGTAACTTAAAATGTAAGAGGATATAATTATTACGTAGCACTTTGGATATTAAGGTACCTGCTGCGTGCGTGCGTGCGTGCGTGCGTGCGTGCGTGCGTGCGTGCGTGCGTGCGTGCGTGCGTGCGTGCGTGTGTGCGTGCGTGTGTGCGTGCGTGTGTGCTGACCAGGGTTAAAACAGTTTTATCACTGCGTGTTATTGTATTTACGTAACCGTGCGGAACTATAACTGACCTTTACACTGTGTGTATTCTTTATGAATGTGTTTTCAAAACGTCCCTCGAGTGTTCTGAAATAAACTTTGGTTTTTATTTTTTGCTTTACAGAAAATACTCACAGTTCTTCTCCATGTTCTTGGCCGGCAAAAAGTCATCCAAGTGTTCGTGGATCGACGCAATCGCATCGCATATACAAACAGATGTGTTGGTCAACAGAATCCGCTTTTCGTTGTTGGTAAAGAGTGCACTGGAGATCTGTGGGCCAGCGCTCTTCAGCCTGTAAGTCGGGAATTTCCCGCCTCCAGCACGTGGTGGATAGGGGCTGGCAGCGAGGGGCCGTCCGAGGTCAGGCTCCACAGTGACTATGAAGAACATCGTCTGGAGGAGATCCTGCGCTGTCCGCCTGCTGTGCAGCACCTGCTCAGTCACGTGTACCCATCCTGCAGCAGCACAAGTCAAACCGTCCAGCCTCGCTTCAGGCGAGACACGCGCAGGATGGAGGTGCCCACCAACGGCCCCATCCCTCTCACAGTCCGTCACGGCCAACATGGCGGACCGATCAGCGCGTGCAGAGAGTGCGCCGAACGGCTGGCCCAGGTGCTCAAAGCCACCGTCCGCGGGTCGGCAGCAGACCCCGCACGCAGCTCGCCTCCCAGCGCGCAGTCCGCGGTCGTTCCAAGGAGGAGCTACGCGGAGGTTGCGAAGATTCCCAAGGCTCGCGAGGTGCCGCCTTCCTGCCTGGAGGTGTCTGCGGCTCTTTTGATCAAACGTCCGTCGGCTGGATTGCCAGAAGCGCGGGCCGACCACCTGAACATCCTCTTCCTGCAGCATTTGAAAACCAACGGGATTAGGGTCAACGGAACAAGCCTGCCACCTGGAGACCAACCAATCTCAGCGGGAGGGTTGTGGGTGGGGGATGTCGACAGCCTGCTTGGCCGCACGGTAGACGTCGCCATCTTTATTCCAGGCGATGAACCTCAAGGACAGCCTCACGTGACCCAGGACAGCGAGTCCATCGCTTCCTGTTACTGGCTCGGGGATGACCTGGGCAGGTACAGCGACGCTGACAAAGAAGCCATTTGGCAGGTGGGATCCAGGTGTCTTTCGCAGCTTATCTTGATCGTACCTTGACATGCAGGTGGCGTGCAGGTAGAATGTCTCATCCAGTCAACGTTATAGATCATGTGGGTGAAGGGCAGGTGTCAGTCACGGCTAATCCTGATCGTACGTGACGCGATGGGGACAAGTGAACTTGGCTGTACCGAATGTCCATCGTGCACGTGTGTGCAGGTGTCTGTCGTGATCTCAGCTGTAGCTTGACTCCATGCAGATGTATCTTGACATCACACAGCTGTGACTTGACACCACGCAGCTGTAGACTGCAATCACAAAACTGCTTTGGCATGCAGCTGTAGTTTGACATGCAGCTGCGGCTTGACATCTCGCGTCTGTAGTTTGACACCATGCAGGTGATGCAACTGTAGTTTGACATGCAGCTGCAGTTTGACACCATGCAGGTGATGCAACTGTAGTTTGACATGCAGCTGTAGTTTGACACCATGCAGGTGATGCAACTGTAGTTTGACACCATGCAGGTGATGCAACTGTAGTTTGACATGCAGCTGATGCAACTGTAGTTTGACACCATGCAGGTGATGCAACTGTAGTTTGACACCATGCAGGTGATGCAACTGTAGTTTGACATGCAACTGTAGTTTGACACCATGCAGGTGATGCAACTGCAGTGTGACATGCATCTTTGGCTTGTCACCACGCAGCTGTAGCTTGACACCATACAGCTGGAGGTCGACGTGTCTCGCAGCTGATCCTGACACTAAATTGGTGTCATGCAAGTGGAGTCCAGGGGCCAGGTATACAACCTACCTACAAGTTTTCGCTCGACGCTGACAAGAGGCAGGCGTCTTAACGAAGGAATCTCGAGTCGTGCACCTGGCCCCAGCTGTCTGAGGTCTCAATGTTGCTTCACGAAATGTCTTCATATTGGAAGTGTTGGTAAAATCTTTTGATTTTTGTTGAAACTCATATAAAATAACCACGTCTTCTGTGATAGCCTGCTCATATTTATAATCGCCTTTATGATATTGTTTTCGTGATGAACAGATCCGGCCTTGTTGTAAGAACTGCAATCATTACTTAGCTTCGGCATTAATGCCAATATTTTTGGGTGAAGTCTTTCGCTAATTGTGATTGAAATGTGATCTGAATTATATTTAAATTTTGCTTGATATGTTTTATGATTGCCTTTTCGCATATATATGAAATGAAGGGATAGACAATTGATTTCCACATCCATTTATATGATAAACATTTTACTGACCCCGGACATGTGATTGACGCTAGTTCGTGACGTCACACTCCTGATCCCGACGACAGGAGCTGTTACGTCACTGCCTAGCATCACTTGCCTTCCTCTTTCTCTGTAAATCGGCATGAACTCGCTTCACCCACCATTATTTTATTGACTTTTTAAAAAATGGCGTGTGCTACCGTTTGCAATTTTTAACAGTAAATAATTCTTGCTCAAGATCCAACTTATGTGGTTTTAAACAAGAAAAATAGATTATCCAATTTTTATCCATAATTTTCAAAGTACTGACTTGCTCATTACTGTATTTTTAATGCGATAAAAAGAGTTTAGTAGGTATTTTAAAATAATTATTTTGATGCAGCATAGATATATCTTAAAAACAAAACAGGCTTGTATCTGGACTATTTCCAATGTGTCTATATTCAGTAACTAACAAATAGTGCAATTCTTGATAGTTATATTCTTCACCTTTAACCTTTAATTGCGAGTTTTTTAACGACAGCTTGTGGTTGGACAGTATTCTGTTCACCAGAGGTCGCCTCTCGCAGCGGCCATGATGAGATTGGCGTCATCGGCACAAGACGTCTGCCATACGGGCAATCTGCAAATACTACACACACACACACACACACACATATATATTTATATATAAGCTGGTTGTGATATTAGCTGTACATCAAAGCTGATGTAAACAACACAACATCCAGCTTAGTTTCAGAGCACAACGTGAGTGTGGGTAACGATCCACGATAAGCTGAAAATGATCACGTAGTGGCTAGAGGGTAGATCAACGATTTAGAACTTTTTGGTGGAAAAAGTAGACATTTTATTTCGACCGAAACAGATAAATGATGTCCCGTGACCTTTTAGGTCGCATAATATAATTAGGTAACTAACTATTACAAAGCGTGTGAAAATGAAGGGGTCCCTGGCGTTTCTGTGAACAGTGCGTCATTACGATGTAAGTCCCGAGTCTGACTGGCTGAATCATCCATGTGACGCCAGTTCATCGGAAAGATACGTTCTGCTGTCGTCTGACACAGACAGCAAGGAAACGTGTCGTTATCGCCGCTGCGCTCGTAGCAGTGGTTAGGGCTTGGGGCTGGAAAACAGACGAGAATGTCCGATGCGTCACGCGGTGGCTGACTGTGATGAGCTTAACAATGACGCAGAAGACGATGGCATTGCCGACAACTTCTGTCGGCTTTGATGTTCGAGAAGTAAATGAAAACGCTTTGTTATGTTTCTATTGAATAGTCAATACAGGCTGCTGTGTGTCTGTTGAAGATATATATATATATACACACCTACCTATATATATATACACACCTACCTATATATATATACACACCTACCTATATATATACACACACCTACCTATATATATATATACTCACACGTGTCTACAGACTTAACGCGTGGCTACAGAACAAGCGGGACGTCCCCTCAGACATGACGGCCGTTCCCACGGTGTTCTGTTGTAAGAATCGCTGGATAAAGGTTATTTTTGTGATGTAATTTAAAGTTTAGAAGTCTTCGAATGAATCTTTTTGTGCATGCTTGTGAGGCAGACTGTTGTTAATAATTCGATCGACAAATAAAAATGGCGCCCTGTTTATATGCAATGTTACGATGGCTAGACTGTATTTCTGGAGTCATTTTGACAACTCTAAGATTTGTTACTTCTTGTAGTAATAAATATGCAAGAACTAAGTTAATTTACACTGATTTGTGCCGGAAGCTCGTTTGATCGTTTATTGTAGAATGTTACTGATCATTCTGTCAAGAAAAGTGAGGTTTCCTCGACAGTCATAGTTCTGTCCGAGTAGAGCTTTTCTGTGCGGTGTTAAGTGTGCGTGCGAGTCAGCTGGCAGGGCTGGAGAGCTCAGTGACTGGTGTGTCGAAGGTTGCTGGTTCAAATCCAGCAGTGGCAAAGGGTTAGATCCTGGAGACATTGTCGAACTGCATTCGGCTATTTTCCCGGCCGTCTTACTGTAGCTATCAACTTAGTGGTTCTTTCAGTGCATAGCTTGGTAATAGGACCCCAGCCTTCAGTAGTGGGAAATCCCCGCCAGGTGGAAGCACTGTCTCTCTATAATTAACAGCCAACCAGCCTCAAGTTGTGTTTTGAGGCGCTAGAGTGCCAACCGGCAGCTAAGCACCACAACAGAATGGCACATTTCCCAGGATCCTTTGACTCCATCCACTGCTCATAGAACTGGCCAGAGTTCAGTCTGTTTCTTTTACAATATGTTATGTTATGCACCTCGGATTTTGCCAAATGAAAGTGCCGACCTTATTATTATATGTAGTTTGCCATGACATAAAGTTACAAGCTCTGCAGGCAGCTTGTTATTGGTGGCTTCACACGCGGTTTGACTGAATCGAAAAAAAACAGTTGTAAAGAAGGAGCAGGTAGATTTTTTTTATTGGTTACCAACTCCTTGACAAATGTTTAAGGACATCTCTTGGTCAGATCTGGATGAAATTTTAGTCGCAGACGATTTGATTAGCTCTCTGCACACACACGTTTCGAACGGCACGGCGGTACGACCGGTTAGAACAAAAGTTGCAGCAGAAACGGATTTTATGTCATTTGATCGAGGAGTTTCCTCCGCTGTTTCGACTGGCCTAGGCTTCAGTGTAGTGAAACTGTGTTACAGACTAGGCTTTAGTGTAGTGAAATTGTGTGTGTGCAAAGACGATCGAATCTCTCGCTGACGAAACGAAATCACTTTGGTTACAGACGGTTGGGGTAATCATTTTTCAACCTGTTACATATGCTTGATGCGGAAAACCGAGGGGTCATGTGGGGGTGTCAGTCTTGACAGCTGGCAGCCATAGGTCTGGCATACAACTTGGCTGAACGAAAAACTCCCGGTGTGTGGACACCTGTCACCTCTGATCTTACTTTTGGTCCAACAGGCCGCTTGCTGCTCTGACCATTTTTGGCATTCTGTTGCAAGGATGTTACGTGATTTCCAGTTTATTAGGACAGATCATAATTCTGTGTAATCCGCCTGTTTTTACTGCTCAGGGTGGGTTTATTCACCGCGAGCTTGTGATGCGAATGTGTGTTTGTGTGTACAGGTAAATATGATACATTATATCTGGAATTGTATGAGTTTGTTTCCTGGCTTCAGCTGCCTGTACAGGACAGGAAAGAAATATTTCAATTTGCAATAAAGTGTGGCGAAATTCCAATTGTGGAGTTGTTGATATATTGACAGACTGGGCAGACGTTACAGTCATTTGTTAGGACAGGGATTTTTCTCTCCCCCCCCCAACTCTCTCCCTATCTTTCCCCCTCCTTTCCCCTCTCTTCTCTCTCCCTTTCTCTCTCTCTCTCTCCTCTCTCTCTCTCTCTCTGTATGTGAGATTTCGATTTCTGTATTGTCGGTCAGACCACTGTCCTTTAACAAGCGGGGGAGATAACTAGAAAATTTACATAAGTACATTGCATACGCATCCATTCAACTTCCCATTCAAACGCATCCATTCAACTTCACATTCGAAGCAAAATTTAAACATCGTCAGTAGACTGACCGAACAAGTTACGTGATTCGTACACCAATGCCTTGAAACAGTCATGATAATAACCTGTATATATGCTGGTTGTACGGCAGGCCATTCGCGATCAACTGAATGAAAAAGTTTTCGTCTTCACGATGAGGTCTGTCTTCTGTCCAGTGCCAAGTGGATAAATCTAGTTAGATTAACCATTTCTCTCGTATTCTCAGATTGTAGAAGTAAGGATAGCTGACTCCATGTTGGGTTGTTAAAATGGCGTTGATGTATAAATTTAATCCTGATGTCATGAAATGCCTGACACTCCAAAATAAAGTGACATTCACTCTCCAACTCAAGTCCACACGCACCACACACTACATCCTCTCGTTTTCCCAAACGATCACAAACCCATTCTTGAATAAAAAGATTTTACCTTGGTAGCCCAGTTACTTTTTCCCTGGCCATCTAACGTTACGAGCATTTCATATGCTTGACGGCGTATTCTGTTTGTTGGAAGTCGAGTTAACCTTATCCAGTATCCAATACACTTCATCATCACACACACTAATATTGGGTACCGTCCCGTCTCACCATAGATCATCTTGTTCGATGAACACTGGGGGACTCTGAGAAAGAACTTAAGGGCTGGCGTTTGTGATGAACACTGGGGGACTCTGAGAAAGAACTTAAGGGCTGGCGTTTGAATCTTGTCAACTTGTTCCTGTCGTCTTCGTCAGCACTGTCACCTATTGATGACGTAACAGGCGAATGCAAGAATCTATTTTTTCGCTTACTTTTAGGTTGACATTGCAGGTCAATAATCGGTCTGAGACAATGAAATAATCTATGACACAATTTCCTGCTGGCGAGATAAAGGCAAACTCGCCGTTGTAGTCACCACGACAAAAACCGTTCAGTATGACACAGTCTAAAGTCTGACAGAGAGCGAGAACTGTGTGGCCAAAAGTGTATCTCTTGAATTCCGACAATAAGGTGACATATAATCCTCGTCATGTCAATCATAACATTGCATGACATGAGACAAATTACTTAGCACTGACTGGTCGCTACCCGTTCTAGCATTCAAGTCGCCACACCCGATGTGATAGTACTGTTCATCGCCTATTGCGTCTAAGATGGTTTCTTGCAGTGTAACAATCCCATCTTTAGTGGTTCGTGTTCTGTAGTACGGTGAATCTCGTGGGGGCACATAGCATCCCACATAAATCACTTCTTTGTCAGCATGAAACAACTGTTTACTACACAGTATTGTTACTGGATGTGAGAGAGTGAACGAGAGATCTTCCTCACTGCAGTTTTGCGACGAAGGACAGCTTAGCACTGTATCAAGACGACAGAAAGTCGCGTGTACCTGGAGACTGGGCACCGAGTGACAGTTGCAGTGTGACAGTTTACAAACCCCACCTTGCTCACCCAAGAGGTGCTGTTGTTACGTGGTCGGGGATTCCCCTGAAAGTCCCTTTTGGTTTTACCAGCTGACCACGCAACACAGCTGTTCTGGGAAAGGCGGGGGAGGAGGGGTTGAGAAAGGAAAGTGTGTGTCTTGAACTGCTGTGTCGTGAGCCTGCGTGACGCCACGCTCGCAAGTGCAGCTCACGTGCAGTGGGTGCGGTGCGCAGCATGTAGGCAGGTTACGCGCGCCAGTCTGTGCCGAGTCCACATTCCAGTCCGGAGCTGGGTACAGATAGGGGGGCACATCTAACGACATTGCTGGAGAGAGAGAGAATAGGTCTGACGACGCCGCGGTAAACAACGGGTGAGGTGAAATCTAAAGGTTTTCCGTCTTTACACTTGTAAATGATGCTTAGAAATAGTCCTTGTTCGTTCCTCTTTTCGCTTGACTGCTTCCGTGTAACCTGGAAATGCCTTGCACTTGCTGACTTCTCGGTCCCTGCGCTTCTGTCGCATAGCTTTGAACTACTTCCTGCACGCTAACCCCTCGCTTCCGTCAAGGACAGACAGACATGGCGATATTTCCAACCTTATCAAACTTTTGGTGTTGCTACGATCTGCTGAGACAGCTCCATGCGGCTCTCCGAGCCACAGGAAGGAACCGGAACTTGCCTAGGGGAGCTGCAGACGTGTCACAGCGACAGCTCTACACGCTGACGTCACGAACTCGGGCCGTGCAGGTAGTCCTCATTACCAGGTGTGACTGGTTGGCTGGTTGTTTCTTAGCGTCGCGCCGTCAGCGAGGTACGTATCAAGTCAGTGTTTGCCTGAGACAAAACGTGTTGCCAGACTGGGACTGGTGTCGCAACAGAGACCTCAGTCCCACCCAGTCAGATTCTACTGAAACCGGACCAACCAGTCCTAGTACTGAGGCAGGGCAGCTACTAGACTGCCAATTTTTAAATCTTATGTATGACTCGGTCGATGAGTGAACCACTGACCTCCCGCCTGGGAAGCACATGCCTTAACCCTTAAAATACCGAGGCGGTCTCTTAGCGACGAATTGTGCATTTTCACAGTAATAATCGGAATATACCCGATCGAAAATAAAGTTTGATTCTCTGTAGCTAACTCCCTTACCATAGCTGTTTGCAGACGTTGAACGATGAGCTTATGAGTACTCCGGAATTAAGATCTGAATTTGATCAGAACGATGTGGCGATCGACTGATGAAAAGTTGTGCGAAATTCTGAATCCGTCTCAAACGCCCTGGGAACTTCAATGGCTCCGTGGTCTGTATCACAGGATGAACTTAAGGCTTCGCAATTATTGTTACCGCTATTCAAATATGGGGCCGTTTGTTTATTAAAACAGTTTGTGGCAGGATCAATTGCGCTAACTTTGTTATTATAAGTACGACATATTGCTCCGGATGTGAATTTTCCTGCCACGCCTGGTAACTTTTCAATCCAGGAAACGCGTAAACTTTGTACCTGACGTGACCGCATGCTCCCAAAGCCCCAAAATCTCTGTGTGACTCTTGTCTAACCAACTTTCACATTATCATTTAACCTTTCTTAAATCTGGTCTATCTGCATGACTGGTACACACTATTTGACCATGTTCTCATCAGACATACAGACATGCCTTCGGAATGTGACCATGTCCGCATGTTATCCTGACCACGGTGATAGTTTGTTTTCCGTTTGGCATCTGACCATGTTTACATTTGGTATCTACACAAGAAAATCATTCCACTGTCTGTCTAATCGTGCCGCCACACTTGACGCCCGATCTCGTTCACGAGTAGCGTCTGACCCGGTGACCTCTCAGTCGTGTGAAACCTGTGCAGCACTCACATGTAACGAGGCGCCGGTTAACGGCCGCATTATAAACGCTGTTTAAAAACACAACGGGGCCTCTCCAGCTCTGCAGGTAGAACTTGGATTTGAATCCAGGTGTGCCCAAGGATTACTTCCTGGAGTTAAACATTGTCCAAACTCCAATCGGTTCACCTCATGACGGGGTTTTTAGTCTTCTTTCACTGCGCTGTGTCGGGTGTCTGTGTACATCTGTTACTCCAGAATTTCCCCGTTTTTGAGGGTCTTACCACTGTAACGGGATGTAGCGCAAACCGCTTCGTGGTCTGTAAGACTACTTTGATCTGACAAGAGTTTCGGTGTTGTTCAGTGGCTGTGTCCTGGGGCAGGACGCCTGCACACACGCGAACCAAAATCTTGGCTTCCAGTGGACGTGCAAAAGAGGATGTGTACTAAGTGACCTCGGGGATTCCCGGGAAACGCTGGCAAGAGATCTGGCGCCATTTCTGTGTGACACGCTGTAGGAAGGGTGTAAGTCATAAATAACACGCGCTAATTTAAATCTTCTCGTGAGCGAAAAGCCGTTTGCTATAAGGATTTAACTGCTGGTTTTTCATCGGCTACAGTTCTTGGTGTAAAGACGTTTGGCAGCATATTTGTCAGTTTTCTGTGGGTCATATATAGTGTCTGCCTGCCTGCTTGTTTGTCTTTCTGTCTGTCTGCTTGTCTTTCTGCTTGCTTTTTGTCTGGTTGCCTGTTTACCTTTCTGTCTGTCTGTCTGTCTGTCTTTCTGCTGGCTTGCCTTGTTTCCTGCCTGTCTGTGTTTGTCTGTCTGCTGGCTCGCCTTGTTTCCTGTCTGTCTGTCTGTCTGTCTGTCTGCCTGCCTGCCTGCCTGCCTGCCTGCCTGCCTGCCTGCCTGCCTGCCTGCCTGCCTGCCTGCCTGCCTGCTTGCCTGCCTGTTGGCTCGTCTTGTTTCCTGCCTGTCTGTGTTTGTCTGTCTGCTGGATTGTTTTGTTTCCTGCCTGTCTACGTGTCTGTCTATCTGGTGGCTTGTCTTGTTTCCTGGCTGTCTACCTGTTTGCATTTAGTCTGTCTGTCTGTCTGCCCGGCCCCCTCCTCTCCCCCACCCCCCTCTATCTGTCTGGCTGCCTTCCCCGTCTGCCCTGGACATTTATTCTATTTATAGTTCAAAGTAATCCCATAGCCATGTGATGCCCGACACCCAAGTCCTGTGTCAGGAGCTTTCCATTAACGCTGTTTGCTGCTGTGCAGATGGTCGCTGATCACAAGGAGCAGAATTACGACAAGTCGGGAATTTCCGAAAAGCTTGTGCAAGGCTTTCACGCACGTCATACACAAACTTTGCCCTTCCGCCTACCATCCCCCACCCCTTAACCAGAAAATGTTTCGCAACTTGGACAGATTGCATGTATATAAGGACATAACTGAACCATTTTCAGTTACTTTGATTTGCTTTACTGGGGGAGCGTAAACAAACTGCCAGGAGATTGCTTCTGGAATGTCCCTTCCGCTATCATGGAAAGACGTCTCCCTTGTGGAGAATACTTTTCATTTACCAATCCCTGTCGAAACTAAATGATTTCTAGGAGACTTCATTAGCGCGTGTGGAGACAAACTGTAGGCCTACTTCTGGCGGACTTGACTGAATTTCGTGAAGTAAATTACTTTTACTGGATCCCATTGCAGTTTTGTGTCTAACAGATCTCATAACCTTTCCTGGTGACTACATTGTTTGAACTGGATGTCATGGAGACTTGTACAGTTACATTATTCTGTGCTGGTCCCTGATATACGAGGAGGTTGAAGCCTACTAAATAATATATTTCTAGTGGATTTTGCACGCATTTACGGAGAGCGAATTTCTTCTTGGGGATCTCACAGCACTACGTGGAGGCAGAATTATTTATAGTACATCTCAATGGTCGTTGTCGAAGGTAAATTCGCAGTTAATTTTTCTCATCAGCTTGTAGGGTGACTGAATGTGTTTTGCCGCACGATGGAAAAATGAAGGAACGGGAAGCCAAGGCATCCTGCAGGACCCCCACCCCACTCCCGACAGGTGTAAAGAGAAAGAGAAACCCAAAAGAAACTGTGTGTTCCAGAAGCGAGATCCGAACCTCTGACCCCTTTTGTCTGCTGCTGACTTCTCGTTATCACTAGGATACGAGGCGCTCTCAAGCGGCGAAACTGCCTCAGGGTCAGTGAGTGACTTCCTGTGACTACAGCAGAAAGAAAAAGCCGGTCACGAAAGAGAGATAGAGTCGCGCCCCTTGGAGGGCTTGTCCCTGTCAGGACTCATTGATACGTACTATGAAGCTGAAGGAACACGCAGACATCTTGAGGCAAGCGGCGTTGACCTGAAACCTGCTGGCACTGACCAGAGAAATGTCGTCTTCTAAGTCCTTAGACGGCCGACAGGAGCAAACAGCTTCCGGTCAAAGCGGAGGAAACCAGAGGCCAGGAAAAAAGAAGACTGCTCAACAAAAGTCTGGTGTACTGGGAAAAACGGGAGGGAAGATCTCACAGACACAAACAGGAATCATTTCACAAGGGTGTGAATATAGCCCACCGCCAGCCATTTCACGAGGCTGTGAAAGTACGCCGCTGCACCCTGAAGGGGCCGATTCGCCGTACGTTGAAAAAACCAGGTCCGTGCCGCATAGTGAAGGCGCTGTGTCAGGACAATCTTACGAAAGGTTCATTTCACAAAACATTGAACCTGTCTCAAGCGACGGACCCGAGAACTGGACTGTTGTTTCACGCTATAAGCCGAGGAACCCCGGGGTTCGCGACCCCAAGAGCACAGCATTGTCGGGGGGTGCACAGGCCAGACCTTGTGATTCCAAGGGAGCCAGACGGAAAGGGAAGGACAGCACAGAATCGGGCAGCAAGAGGAGGACTGTGCCCGATAATGCCGCAGATGGGAAGTTCAAAGCGCAACAGGTAAGCGTCCAGCACATCGACAGGTCGCGTGACACGCCAGACTCACAGACAGTTGGGGCACGAGACAGTCGAAAGCCTTCCGCAGACGACAAGGAAGAGGATCTGAAGATATCAGCGATAAAAGAAATCATACGGGTAAGTTCTCCTCCAGTGTATGAAATAACACAGTAAATTCTTCCCCAGTGTAGGAAATAACACAGTAAGTTCTCCTCCAGTGTATGAAATAACACAGTAAGTTCTCCTCCAGTGTATGAAATAACACAGTAAATTCTTCCCCAGTGTATGAAATAAAACAGTAAGATCTTCAAAGATGTGGTTTTTGTGGAAAAGAATTTTGAAGCAGTCTTTGCACCTTGACAGAAACAAAAGATTGCCATTGACGCTTACAGGTAGTACTTTGCTCACCTCCGAATATTGATAACTACGCTTAAAAAACAAAAACAAACTGTGAAAGATTTTTCATGTAGTTATCTGCAAGTACTTCACTTTGTAATAGTTGTGTGACAGAAGAAATATTTCTACATTAAAAAACTTCCTTCTGCAGTATTTTTGTACAAGACGGAATAGTATTTAGGGAAAATGCTTTTCTTTGCGGGCTGGATTATGTTTCCATAAAGAGAACCGATGGAAGATTTCCCTAAGGTCAGAGTTTATGTTTACACTAAAAACCACGACACTACTGTTTGTTAGAGATAACAGCTATCATAGAATAAAAATCATTTTAGTGTGCAGCCTTTTTAGAGGGTAGAAATCATGCTACACAGCACTGAGAGGAGACCGCCTGAAATGCTTTCACCTTATCGTATTCGATCTGGGGTAAAATTATGTTGACACTAAAGATTTGTGTTGTTACTAGTATTGTAAACATAACCTCAGACGTTAGGCTAATATTTAGGATCATGTTGACGTTTGACTGACATGATATTTCGGAGACTGTTCAGATTTTGACGATACTTATATGTAACATAATTATGTTCAAATCATATTTTCGGGAAACAAGATTCAGGTTTGCTCTCTGGGCTTTGCTTACACTGGTTTTAGATAGGATCGCTTGAACGTTCAAATCTGCCCTTCTGGTAATAACAGCGTTAGGTCGTCAATCTGTTTTACGTGCATATTTACCTACGAACAGTTGGTAGGGGGAATCCATGTAGGCCAGCTTTGAGTGTTCTTTAAGATTGCCTTGATAATTTAAGTCATGATCCCGTAAACTGTTCCTGTTGCCAGGGACTACAGGCTGCCCTGAAAACGATTGAGCGTCATGAAAGACTGGCTAGGCGTGCAATCGTCAGCCAGGACTTCCAGCGCCAAGCGGAGCGAGATTTCCCGAAACTTGGCCAAGAGGCTTACAGTGTGCCCCCCTGCCTCATGGGGCTGTCAGGCCTCTATACAAAGCAAAACAGTGACATTGAAGGACACACTGCTGAATCCATAGTTGTTAGAAATTTCATGGTGAGTTTGAAACTTGCTCAGTTCTCTCACTTGTAGCTGTTAATAGCTGTAATGTTCTTGTTGTTTGGTTTTCACTGAATATTTTCTTCGGCATCTGGTGTTGCTAACCTCCTGATACGAACAGCATCCTACCAAAGATTCACGTGCAAGACTTCTTATATCCTATTTTTGACATTTGTAATACTTTGTAATACTTTTTTTCTGAAAAATTTCCCACATCCTATTGTCTACACATCCATCGCGCTTTCTTTATTTTGTTGCTGTCAATTGAGCAACACATTACAGGATGTGTTGCTAGTGCATAGGTAAGGCTACGTATATGTTGTTAATGCATGCAGATTATTTCACATCTGCTACTTTTAACGCATGTGCAGGACCGCATTCCCGTTTTAACTGTCGCCTCACGCCAATGTCTATGCCTGTCGGCAACGTAAGAACAACACATTTTGTATCTTTTCGGTTTGGGTTTTTGTTAAGTAGGCATTAAACACTTGGTTTGCGAAGAATCAAAAACCAGCAATGTTCATCATGACGTCATACTGCCTTGACAACTTGCTTGGTTGGCTGGGGCCGCGTGGCCAGTCGAAGCTCGGAAAGGAGTTTGTTCAGATCTGCAGAGAAGTGAGTAAAGTTTTCATGAATACTTATTCTCCCGATGTCACGGCGTTCTGTCACATCCTGCAAAAATGAAAGATATCAGAGTCCAATTGAGTAATATCCGCGATAGTGGAGATGGGTACTTGATTATTTACGATTGGCCTGTCACATCGAAAAGCATTATTTTGAAAGTGCCTGTGTACCCAGTAAGGTGATCGTGACATGTTCTTGCTTAAAGTGGGACATCTTTTCAGATGGCTGTTGGACTTCCTCTAGGATACAAAGAGAAATCTCTGACAAGAAAACTCGAAAGATGCATTTTGTCTAGAAATTTACTTCATGTTTGAAAAAAGTACATCGTTACTTGTAATAGGGGGAATGCATTTTAAATTGCTGTGCCAAGTAAGATGTGAATAAAAAGAGATCGAAGGAAACAAATCAAGAGGAAAGAACGAAAGAAAAAGACAGATTTTTTTCAGGTTTTCTCGTGGGACATTTGCAACATAGAAGCAATCCGCAAAGTTGCAGAACGACATGAAACGGACTTGATTGTACTGCACAGAGACAAGGGCATCTTTTTTGTAGAGGTAAACACCAGCTTTGTGACTGACATCACATTGCTACCTTCATTACAGTGTTATATAACTTGACTACAGTGTAGCCTCATTACGGTGTTACGCAACGTATTTTGACTGCTTTGTAGCTTCATTATGTATTTGGAGTGACAAGCAGCGACACAACAGTGTTATATATACAGTGTTTAAAATGTTTTATTCTATCACAACAGTGTTATAACATGGTTTGTGGTCCTTTTAAAAGGTATATAAGTTATACGAGTATATAAGTTATACAAGTATATTGTGACATGACGGGCCGTACCTTAACTTACTAGACTCGACTTCTCCAAAATTACTGGACAAACTTTTATGGTGATCTCGTAAAATGTAGATTTAATTGAGCAATCGTCACCAAAACCTTTACTGCAACAGGTCAATGGTTTCTACACCCAAGGGTGAGGACGCTATGAAATAATGTGAATAACTAGAGAAATCTACCGAGGGAAAAGATTCTCATA
>SMGT01001913.1:82445-92829 GCA_004794575.1 Lanistes nyassanus | reverse complement strand
AAACCATCTATCTTATCAACCCGAGTCCCAGACTCTAAGATAATCTATGGCAAGAGCAATCCTTTACTTAAAAGGCACATCCAGTAGTCAACTTACACGTCATTACGTCGGTGTGTCAGTGTAATACACCCTGTGTATCCGGCAAAAACTGGAGTCCTTCACTCTTTCCACGTCTTGGCTAAGATGGCGAGGGGTAGAGGTCCGTGGGTCTACACGTGTCCGCTTCTCTTGGTCTTCCTACATTAACTCTCTCTCCATGTCCGGTGTCCGTATCCCTCTGTCTAATGTCCAAAGTTTAAGTACCCGATGCCCCTCTTGCCCTGCATTTACAGGAACCACCTTATTCTAGTTCAAGCCAGTTCTGGCCAGCCTAGGTTGGGCGGAGCTATTAGCCTGGCTATGATGTACCTTCCACCTATCAGCTGTCCAGAAAGGGAGGAGCGAAATAGGCTTACCTAGGAGTTAATCCCCTGACGGACTTGTAATATAGAGATGAACGCTCCGTCTAGTGTTATGATGCCAGATTCTGTTGCAATTTCAAGATCCTTCGTCACAGCAGTACGCTTCACCTGGAAATCGGTTGATAAGTAAGACAGGTATTGGTCAGCCCATGTGCATTTCCTTAGCCCTGGTTTTCACCTGTCCACAACAGGTGAAGGCAGTCGGCGGCAAGGACGAAAGCAAGAACAGAGAGACGATCAAGAAGACGATGGATAAAGCCGTCAAAAGTTTGGACAAGGACACACGCATACTAAGCAGACTGATGAGTAACTCCCCTTGCTGTAATGCGATTAAGATGCGCCGCGTGGTGGCGCTAGCTAACCTGCGCAGAGCGGAGTTAGGCGTTTCGCCTGGCAAAGTAAGACGCACGCAGACACGGTCACACAGGCACGCAGATACGGTCACACACGCACGCACACTCGCATGCACGCGCAGACAGTTGAAGCGAGCGATGAAGATGGGGTGGGAAAATGGAGAAGGAGTGTGATGTGGGATCTTGGCCGGGGACATGAATCATCAGTGTTGTCGTCCGCTGCATCCGTACGGTGGGGGGGAAGGTGTGGAAGGGGAGGGTCGGAAGGCAGTAGGGAGAGAGGGAAAAATAGAAAGGGAAAAAGATTCATCGCTGCTTTCCTCTTCAGGTGCATGACAGTAAGGAACTACAGCGGACATCGCTAGGCCGGAAACGACATTTACTGCAGTATGACGCTGGAATGAACTCGAAATTTCTGAAAAATGCTGTTTCGAGAAACCTTTTCATGCACAGTTATTTCACAAGCTGGAGCTACATTCTTGTGTAGGGATGTTACTCCATGTGTCGTGTCGTGACTATGTATTTAACAACGTGGGACTGTAGCTACCGCGTTTTTGATCCAGTGTCCGACAGGGGGATGGGGGTGCGTGGGCGTAGGGCAGCTGCTGACTGTATGGCAGCCAACAGCAGTTTCTGGGGAAATTCGATAAATCAAGTTACTGTAGATTTTGAAAGTTCTGTACTGTGTACCTTTAGGCTGAAATTCCAACGTAGCCTCAATTAGGGGAAGGTACAGACAGACAAACACAGCGAAAATGGATAAACACAGAAATCCACTACATAGAGCTGAAACATTCTGTGTGGGAAGTGCGGACGGAAGCAGGTCTTGTAAGCCCGTCTGCCATGTCTCTGGTGTCCTCAGGACGTGATACTCCTGTGCAAAGACGACCTCATGTGCTGTGCTGACGTCACCAAACCTGACGCCGAGAGAGACTTAAGCGCGTTCCGTCGCTGGTGGGACAAACTGCCCACGTTGCCGTCTACTGGGGACGTTTCCTGGATGAAGGAGATCTTGGGGAAGTAAGTAACGACGAAGGAAAGGGAGGGAATTGGGGGGGAGGATGAAAGAAACGGGGACTGAGCTGCAGTATGATGGAGGGAGAGGGAGAGGAATTCTGGGAGAGAAGGCAGAGATTTGGTTGTGTGTCGTGTGTCGTGTGTCGTGTGTCGTGTGTCGTGTGTCGTGTGCAGTCACTGAGACACGAGGCACGCGGTGTCAGCAGCGTAGACTTTAGGAACGTTTGAAGATGTCGGGGTTTCAGTGAGGGGTCGCTGCAGCTGGACATGATGATGACCATCGACTGATGTCGATGGTGGTGTGTGTCGCTGCCAGGTACGTCGGCCCGCTGTCATGGCCCGTGAGAGAGCGTGAGGGCAACCAACAGCATCTGCTGCTACGCCTCGCCGACGTCGTGCGTTACGTTGCTGCGCAGCAAAGGAATCTGCTGCAGAGCTCGGGGGTGTGTATATGTGAGTGTAATGGCAGGAACGCATATGATTGTGTGACTGTTTGTGTGTGTGTGTGGGAGGGGGGTGCGTGTGTGTGTGTGTGTGTGTGTGTGTGTGCGCGCGCGCGCGCGTCGGGGCATGCGTGTTTAAGTGTGTGAGCCCTCCCGCATGTGTTTGTGTGTAGTTTTTCGAATGTATGAGTTGGTCTATATTTTTGTTCACATTATACTTACCTAACGGTTTATTACATACGTCTCTGCGAGAGTGCAGATGCTGTCAGTGTTTGCGTTGTATTAGTGCAAGCATTTAGCTGTATGCGTGTGTGTGCACGTGCATGTACACTCATCTCTGTTTCTAAATCTCGGTGCCCCGAACGTGTGGTGGGCTGGGCAGGCCGGAATCGCTCCAGGAGGCTTGGAACAGCGCTGTCCGAATTCCGTCCTGCAGCTGCTCTACCACGTGGAGGGGAACGAAGAACAAAGACAAGAGTACAAGAAGAAGCTGGAGGAGAGGGGAGCGACAGAGGGCGCTGGGCTCCCGCCGCTGTGCGTCAGACACGACAGGCATGACCGCGGAGTCAAGGTCACCGAGTGCAGGCAGTGTGCTTTGGAACTGGCAGACTTACTCAGGGAACAACGGCTTGTCTTGCAGAGACCAGACACTCTGTCAGCGTCGGCCAGCTTTTCGCCTGGCGAAACTGTCTCTGTCCCTCAAAACTTCGGTGGTGCACGACCAAAGGAGGTGCGGAAAAAGAATGCAGCGACATCTACAAGAGCCAAGAGAAGAAATCTGCAAGAGTTACCCGGGGCACCTGCTGCCGGCGATTTTCATAAGAAGTCATCACCTGAAACACTAACTCCCCCCACTGGCCGTTCGGAAAATGTTTCTGATCTAGTAATTATGTTCAGTCATCCCCAGCACAGCGACACAGTGGCACCCGCCACTGAGCTGAGTGACCAGGGTTGCAACAGGTACGTAAAATATCTGGCTACCTGTCCTTTCATCACTGCTCTCCAGGAAGAGGGTATTCCTGTGGAAGTGTGGAGCGGGGAAGACTCTGGCGGCGCCGTCCAAGGTAATCACAAAGTGCCGGCCAGCTGTGTGCACAATTTCCGGGGAGGCGAGTGGGGGGTGGTGACGTTTGTCCCGAGTGAGAAGAGCAGCCAAATGCAAGAACCGCGGCCGGGGGCGGAAGGAGGGGCAGTGAGTCAGGCCAGGGGTGTCGAGACTGTTGCCGAGATGACGTGGGAGACGAGAGACATCGATAGCTTCAGATCATGTGACCGGACCAACATGGCGGCCGCTGCGGAACGGTGCTTAGCCCTCCTGATACTGATAGTGCCGTGAGTTGCATTGTGGGATACTCGTGAGTTGCATTATGGGATACTCGCTATGCCTTCTTTGCTGCGAACTGTGACATGAAACGGTCACACTTCATGGCGGAGAAACAAATATTCGCAGTGAAAAGATCGATGTTGTTGCTGCGGGAGAGTTTGGACACATGCAAGCTGTGCTGGAGTCTGCTTGTCTCAGCAGGAAGATTTCGTAGGAAGCCCAGTTTCGTCTTTCACGATGAAGTTTACGCTGTTCTCATTCTGGACGCAAAAGGGTCGCTAATTGAACCTTTCACCTGCGCTTTGTCGTACTGCAGTCATTCTGGGCTGAGCATTTGCCACGACAAAAGACAGCTTTGTTTTCTGTTTTTATCAGCTTTTCCAAGACAATTGACAATTCCAGATACTGATGACAGTTTTAAACAACCAATGAAATATTTTTATTCCACAAACTATTCCACAAATTTTCGTTGCTCAGACAGTTTTTGTTTTTTGGCATGTGTCAGCATTCCTAAGATCGCCGAGCATTCCAAATATTGCCGTAGCTTTAACAAAATAAGTGTTAATGGTTCTAAAACAACCAATGTTTACGAAGTATTTATAACGTTAACAAAACATTTTACAAATTTCCCCCTTTAATCCTTCATTCAGTCTATACCTTGATCGCGCAGAAGTAAAGCCTTCTCCTCTGCGCGAGAGGCAGCAAAATATTGACTGAATGGCGCACATTGAATAGCGGCAACACACGTGGTCCATTTCGTGGTGCAGCTGTTCCTATCTAGCCGTTACTGCTGTTCAATATTTCAATGAAATATTTTACTATACGCCTAGTCCTTTTTGTTCAGGTGCTATTATAATCTACTCGTGCCTGCTCTGTCACTATATCTGCTGGTCAGCTACACTTGGCAGCCGTTTTAGTCTGTTAGTATCAACTGTTTAAATTGTGCAGGTGTAGGAGGCTCAGGGCACTCTCGACACTGTGCACTCCAGAGTGAACTGTGTCTGGACAGAGTGAACTGTGCCTGGACAGAGTAAACTGTGCCTGGACAGAGTGCATTCCAGAGTGAACTGTGCCTGGACAGTGAACTGTGCCTGGACAGAGTGAACTGTGCCTGGACAGAGTGCATTCCAGAGTGAACTGTGCCTGGACAGAGTGAAGTGTGTTTGGCAACGAACACTCTAGAGTGTCCACTGCCGGAAGAGTGAGCTTTGTTTCCTACACCGGTTAGAAATCAGGTGCAAAACGGAAATATATCATGACTGAGTTATTTTCAGCAATAGTACTAAGACACGCTATGCAGTTTCCCTGTTCTCTGTCTGGTGTAAAGTCGGTCTTACTCTTCCCGCAGAAATGCCGTGAGGGAAAGAAACACTGTAACTGGGACTGTCTGGAGATCCACTCCACATATTACAAACAGGAAGTAACTGGGACCGTCTAGAGATCCACTCACATATTTCAAACAGGAAGTAACTGGGACCGTCTAGAGATCCACTCACATTTTACAAACAGGAAGTAACTGGGACCGTCTAGAGATCCACTCACATATTACAAACAGGAAGTAACTGGGACCGTCTAGAGATCCACTCACATATTACAAACAGGAAGTAACTGGGACTGTCTAGAGATCCACTCCACATATTACAAACAGGAAGTGTTAGGGTCACTGTTAGCAAATATTTGACCAGCGAAACTGACTATATGTCTTACAATATTAATATTATTGTTTGCGAATGGCCAGCCACACTGACGTAATATGTTTTAAATTATTAGTGTTAGTGAGAATGTTTGGCCAGTGAGATTATTTTAATGACCCAAAGTATTGGTATTAATGTACGAGAATATTTGGACAGGGCGACTGGTTTTATGACTTAAGTTATAAGTTTGCTCTAAGAGAATATTTGAACATTGAAAATGGTTTTATATCTGAAATTATTAGTGTTACTGTAAGGGATTACTTGGACAGAGAGACTTGTTTTATTATTAAATTACAATTGTTACTGGGAAAGAATGGTTTGACTGAAAGACCTATTTGTATGTCAGAATTTTAATGTTATTGTCAAATATTTGACGAAGCTGACAGGGCGTGTTGCTAGGGTAACTGACAATATGTTTGTAAATATAATACTGACTCAAAATAAGTTGCTGAAGGTGAGCTGTTAGAATGCTGAGGAAATGGCTGGCTCGGGACATATTTTTTCTACTTTAAGGCTCAACTTTACAAAAAATATCTATCTTCTGATAGTACACTTCTCCGGGTTTATAAGTTTGTGTGACTGAATAAACAAATCATTGGACCTAAAAATTGTTTGTGTGACTGATTCCCCGCACCGCCTCCCCCCCCCCCTGCATTGTGTCATTGTAATGGGGGGGGGGGTACAATCACTGTGTAACATTGTACGTGATTTTGACATAGAGCACATATTGTAAAGTTTATTTTGCGCAAAGGGCCCGTCCGTTGTGACTGTGATATGAGGAGCACACAATGTAATCATTTCACGATAGTATACATATTAGTATCACAATTCTTTTGTGTGATTAGTCCTGCACCTGCAATTGTGAATATGAGAGAACGTTGTTATAGAACATTTACAATTATGGGCATCTGAAAAAAGATTGATATGTCAAAAGAGTGTTTTTATTTGTTTCTGGGTGTGTTACTGAAGACACGCGTCTGTCATTCAAGGGACGCAATAGGGCTTTCGCCTAACTAGCTTTGCTTTCTCTAAACTGTCACCACTTGGATGTTCGAGCCCAACCCCCACACTCACTTTTGCGTACGTGCGTACGGCCACACAGTCACAGCGAAAGGTCACTATCTATACAACGAAAGCCACAAAATATTCTGTTTGCCTAGTGTAAGACTATACAGACGAGAGAGAGAGAGACGCCCACACAGATAAGAACTGCGAGTTAACGGAAAAGGAAGTAAGTGGAGCGTGTCACCAGACCGGCCAATCCTCGCAATCAGATGTGACGTCATATTTACAGCTTCGGCACCGCGTGCACAACCGAGTGAGTGCACAGTGCCCCGAAGTAAATAAAGCAGTGTCCTATATCGATATCAGCTGCAAACGTTTGCTACAGAAATAGCTCGCACCTGGTGCAGGACTGCCTTGTGCACCGCCTTTCATCTCGTAGCTCCTAGCCCCTGGAAGTCTGCCAAAAGATGGCAGCTCCCGACTCGCTCTCAGCCCCGTTACTGGGTTGCCCTTGTCTTCGTGAAGTGCGATCAACGTTTGCCGACCTCCCTGACCTCGGAATGTCAGATCAACAACAGCTCTCGCACGCTGGGTGTTTTTACATTCTCTGACATTTGAAAGTTTTTATTTTTATTTTTGTCCTCCACACCACCGATTCTGTTTTTGTTACGTTGATGATAGTAGGAAACGAACATTGGTCGTGCGTGACTCAGAAATTCGCTTGTTTCATCTTTTGATAAATGCGCGTGAGTGGGAATGTCTGTATTATAAACGATTAAGTTCACCGATCCCGACGAAGCTATTCGAAACACGGTAATCCTTTGGCTATTCCCCACAATCATCGAGTTGCCTTAAATAAAAAAATCTTCTGTTTTGTCTGTCTCACTTTGTACGTGCAGTCTGTTTGGTCACCCGTACGTTCCATGTCACGTCAGAATGTACGTTTTCTTTCAAGGAGAACGAAGAAAGAAGCAGCAGAAAGAAAGAAAGAAGAAGGTAAAACGGGGAATCGAAGTGAAAGCTTCATTCATACATGAGCAGCGAAGCAGCGCGTAGGACGGGAGTTATTTTTTCTACAAATGTTTGGGTGGGGGGAATGCAGGAAATCCGTCTGATTTGGCTTCACAGTCTAAAATAGGATTCTAGCAACATCTGCGCTCATTCCCACAGCAGCAGCAGCAGCAGCAGTGCCCCCCTCGAGCGCCACAGGCGAGTGTCGCACTTGCCCGCCGTTCCTGTCCGTCCATTTCTGACGTCGGATCGCAGTAACCAGACGGCGACAACATAAACACGGACCAACTGACTGAGGTAAGTCGCCGCTACTGTTAGAAAGGTAAGATTACGTAATCGGCAGTTCCGTCCTTTCTCTGTACACATGTATGTATGACGTCTACACTTCCTTTCTCTGTACACATGTACGTATGACGTCTACACTTCCTTTCTCTGTACACATGTACGTATGACGTCTACACTTCCTTTCTCTGTACACATGTATGTATGACGTCTACACTTCCTTTCTCTGTACACATGTATGTATGACGTCTACACTTCCTTTCTCTGTACACATGTACGTATGACGTCTACACTTCCTTTCTCTGTACACATGTATGTATGACGTCCACAGTTTCAGACGGACTGAGCATCTTTTTAGGGGATAGGCTGGGGATGGGGTTCCGGGTAGCTGACTGGTAGAGTTTGGAAGTGGGGATGTAGCAGCTAACCCTGCAGTTAAAACGCTGTGAAGATTTCACTCGATCCACAGGAAGTAACACCAGCGCACAGGGATCGTGCGGAAATTTTGTACTTGGCGCAGGATGAAGGCAAATTTCCCCCTGCACGTGACACACGACCAAAGTGTTGCAGCACCCAACCAGGACATGTGCTCTCGATTTTGTTATCACAACACTGAACTGATCCACTAGCGAACTCAAAACATCGCACACAATGTTAGTCTGTATGTCTGACTGTCTCGGGCTATATTAATGTTATACGTATTTTTGTTCTGTGTATGTATTCAATAGCCGTTTCTGGGGCTATATTAATGTTATACATGTTTTTTCTGTGTGTATGTACTCAAAAGCCCTGTCTTGGGCGTTTACATGTGGATGCCTCTACTGATTCGCCTCGCCTCCCCCCACCCCCCGCTGCGCAACGTGCGATAGCAATCAAAAGTCCGGGGAACTGTCGGCAGTTCCTGAAATGCGCCCTGCGGCAAACGGTTGTAAGAGCCAGCGTGGGAGGTTAGACAACCTAGTTATTCATTGGCTGCCGCATGCAGATTACTGCAGCGGAGTCCAGCATTTCTGGAAAACTGTCCCTAACTGACCTTGCGCCACGTCATGCCAGCTGCATGGTGTGTATCGACATTTTTCGGGAACAATCCGTTCTTAGCTCGCCATCTGACCCAAACACGTGTTCTCTACCAACGCGCACACACATATTACGGAACTAAGAGACTCTACACGTCATGGGACACTGCGCATGGACATGACGCAGTCTGTAGGAACAACATCTGCCGCTGACTCGTCACAGACAACAGCATACAGCAGATTTCGTATAATTACGTGAGACGCATATCTCATATTTACAACAATTTTTTAAGCATTTGGGAAAGTTTTTGCACAGACTGCACAGTCGCGACCAGGTGTGAGCATTTGGAGTTTCTAAATCAAATCCCGTGCTTGTGACATTCCTTTTATCCTGGTTTCACTTGTTCAAGTTTGTCAATACAGCTAAACCCGGAAAAGTTTGGCTGTTTGTTGCTTAACGTCCAGCCCCAAACTGTGTGCATATCAGGACGGTGTTGCTTACACAAGTTTACGTGCTGCCACACTGGGACCGCAGTCACAACACGGGCCTCAGTCCCACCCAGTCACATTATACTGACACCGGGCCAACCAGTCCTAGTACTGTTCCCTGTAGTGCCAGGCGTCCTTAAGTCATAGGTATGACCGGGGGATCGAACTACAAACCTCCTCCCTCGGAACCGGACGCCTTAATAGCTAGATCAGCTAGGCGGTCCTTTATCAGACAACCCCCACCCCCACTCCTACTACGAAACAAGAGAATGAGTGGAAGTCGTGATGGAGTGATACAAATTACGCACGCACGCAGCTAATGTGGACGAAAGGAAGAAGGAAAGGAAGTGAATAAGAAAGAGAACGAGGGAGAGGAGAAAAGGACAGTGAAATCACATCGCGTGACATGTCGTGACTGTTAGTGTTAGTAAAAGTCAGAGTTTTCCTCGCGCAGGAGCTGGACTCACGGTATGGAATCTGTTAAATGTCGGAGATCTGTGAGAGCCTACATTTTGAGCCATCGCTTTCTGTCTGTCCCTCTGACTTACTCCCTGCTGGGGTGAAAATGTCAAGCTTTGGAACAAGCATCTGACAAGACAGCCTATTAACAGTACTCACTAGGAAATCACGTGGGGAAGACACTTTAGGAAGAAAGCAGCGCGTTCTTTTAAGCCAGACTTTTGTTGGCCGTGTGGCATTAATATCCCTAACTTGTTATTCACGAAGATTTCTGGTTAATAACGTGAACACTGACATAAAGAAATACGCTGGAATTGTGACAGTCAGGAAATCACGTCTTTGGGTTAAACCCAGCTATCGAAAGTGGAGCTATACCCCCCCCCCAAACTCCCACCCACGTGGAATGACATGTAACGATTATTGAGAAAACGTGGTGACACTCAGACGCGTAAAGAATTGTTTTACTTTGAACTGAGTTACGTGGGCAGAAGCAACAAGTACAGGTGCAAGTAGTCCCACACGTTGGTGGCTGGTGGGAGGGGCGGGGAGGGGCAGGGAGGTAGCTATGCACTGAAAGAACCACCAGACATGGCTGCAGTAAGACGGCCGGTGCGGACAGGCAACTGAGTGCGCGAGAAATGGCCGAAAGGAGTCTGCACAATTTCTTAGGAAATAATCTTTGATCACTCCTGGATTTAAACCAGGAACCTCCACAACCAACTTGTTGTTCGTGAAGCAGCTAATTAGTAGCTGTTATGGGGACTGGATGATTTAGTTTCGTAGGTTTATTAATATCTTTTCAGTAATTAGCCTAAGATGTATGGCTGTAC
>SMGT01001913.1:40409-51192 GCA_004794575.1 Lanistes nyassanus | reverse complement strand
GTTTTAAAGCACATGTCTGTGATGCCACTGTCTTTTTCAACCTCATGTCTGAGGAGACTTTATCCAGATATTTATAAATTTGTTATTTATTGGTTGTAATACGCTGCGGAAAATTTTTTTATAATGTTCTGTTTGTTCATAATCTATCGTGTCGATGGACCTTACCCTGCGACTGAATACGTTTCTGTGATACACTATTAACTTTTCGCATGTTCAGATAGTTTATCAATCCTGTTTTTTTTACAACGTTCCTGAGAGAGAGGTGGGGGGGGGGCGATGTTATCGGAGATGACAGAAATGCTACCTACCTGGCCTAGCAAAGCTTCTGGGCTCACGGAATATTCTCAGCGCCGCCCTGGAGGTCGAACAAGTCAAGGAGATGACAACTGGCTTGTCCTTCTCGCAGACAGCGGTGTTTTTTTTCCTGCAAAGCCACCTTCTGGCGTCCACAGTAGCTCCAGGTTTACCCAGCTAGTCAGGATTGAGATATAATAATGCAGGTACTCGCCCTGTGTTGTACATTAATTAATTGTTCTACATCTCCCTCCATCTTGGGTTAAGAATAAACCTTCAGTATTGACTCGCCTTGCCAATTTTTACGCAGTACTTTCTGCCTGGAGAGCTGCAGGAAATGTAAATGGTCACGAATAAAGAAATCCGTTCCTTTCATGACAAATCATTAAATGTCTGAGTGTATTGCATACGCGTGGATGCACAGACCCGTACACTTCATTTGCACACGCATGGGAGTTGGCCGCCGTTTGGCGGAAAACAGATTTTTTATGGAATGGTTTCCGTCAAAAAAAAATTAGGTGTCGCTTTCCCTATGTATAAAGAAAATGGTTTGTTTTCTTCAGCTCGTACCGCTGACACCAGCACCGGAAGTTGAGGTGCCAGAAGGGTAGATAGAAGGAAATGATGAGCTCTGTTCACGAATGTTTGGTGCCGCATGAGACCCATAACACCACCCTGCAGCTTTCTGTGTGAGACTGAGATTTTGGCAGGGTTTTTTTTTTCAGCTGTATATTGTAAGTTTTACTGTATCTTCTAATATATGAACCCAAATATATGTTTCTTATACAAATCCACACGCCTAAGCCGATCCACGCCAAATTCGGCAAGCGGGTTCCTTTTAACCTGCAGATGATCATAAGCTATATTTCGACCCAGCTGTACCTAGGCCTAAACAAAACTGAAATAATACATATGACGACGCTCTTAACAAGTCATGCACACGGCGATCAGTGCAAGGGAGATCACCACACGGTCTTTTCCCTTTGGTACCGAAAGTATTTTCCCTTGCCTCGCATGACAACAGGGAGACGGCAGGCAAGGGTAAGGGGTGGGGGGGGGATAGTAAAAGGCTAGTGGTGGGAGTTACACAGGAAAACGCGGACAGTGCCTGATCCCGTGTCCAGTCTATATACGTAAAGCCGAATGTGTGTGTGTGTGTGAATAAAAGGAAACGAGGAAGCAGACCGGCTAGCTAAACTGGCAATAAAAGACAACCCTACCACTAACGTTATCCAAATAAGCGTACCCGTTTCAGCAGAGGAGAGAAAAATAGCCCTCAGACCAGCAACTAGAATACAGTGGGAAGAAAAGTATAAAAAGGAAGCCAAAGGCACCAGGAGAGAATTAGAAGAACTACCAGGTAACGAACTAGTATTGTTCCATTCCAACAGATCCAACCAAAGTAGAGTAGCCAGAATGAGACTAAATGGAGAGTACCACCTTAACCGTAAAGACCCAGTAACCTGTAGTTGTGGAGACAGACTAAGTACACCACATGTCCTGCTAGAATGTAGCCTAAACAGTCAGGAAAGAGATGAGCTAAAAAATGCTATGCAAAATCTTAATCTAGTAGTAATCCTAAAATCCTCTCTTAGCCCTCCAAAAAATATAAGACAACACATAATGGAACTGACAATACAGGTAGTTAATGCCCACCCAGATGTTAGATATATCTAAACAATACAAAATCCAGCTAAAATTAGCAAAAAAGCTATAGGACAGAGGTTACCAGTAAAACACTAAAAATAAAAACAGACTACATCAAAGTAAACTAATATAACACATAGCACCTTAGCGGTAGAGATAAAAAGAATGTAGGTATTCAGTGGCGGTAGGTCTGACCAGCGAAAACTCCACCACTCCAGCTACTCAAGCCATCATCAGTGACCAGGAGAGAGGCCAGCCAGCGGGACCACACATAGCCACCACCAGTCCAGGACACCAAACCGCAGACCCCTTCCCTTTCCCCTCACCTATCTCCCCTCCCCTTCAGTGCGAAATCACCGCGAGGTGGAAGCACTTTCGCTCCTAAATCAACAAAAACAACAACTGTGTGGGTGTGTGGGTGTGTGTTATACAAATCAACACGCCTGAACCGATCGACACGCGGGTTCCCTTCCATCTGCACATGGTCAAAGGGCATATTTCGACCCTGTACTTAGATGTACATTATAAATAAAATAAAAATAACGAGGCCCTTAACAAGTGTACACGGACATTAGCGTGCAAGGGAGATCACCAAACTTCCCTTTCATACAAAGAGTACTTTCCCTTTTCTCGCTTGACAAGCCAAAACCTAAAAGTCGGCATTGTGTGTATACGGGTAAATGGCGAGCTCTACACCCCGACTGTATTTCTAGGGGAGGGGGGATCTATGTTTTCAGGGAAGGGAGCCGAGCTGTTTCCTAGCGGGGCCAGGTTAGCTCAGTTGGCAGAGCTGCGGACTAGCAGATGAAAGGTTGCTGGTTCGAATCCTGGTCTGGCAAAGGATTATTTCTTGGAGTTAAACATTGTGCAAACTCCATTCAGCTATTTCCCCACACATTAAACTGCCTGTGCGCACTGGCCATCTTACTGCAGCCATCAGTCTGGTGGTTCTTTCAGTGCACAGTTTAGTAATAGGACCCCATCCCCCATAGTGCAAAATCACCCCCAGGTGGAAGCACTGTCCCTCTAAATAACCACCAAGCTGCATGATGGGGTCTGGTTGGCTCAGCTGGTAGAGCTGCCGACAATCAGATGGAAGGTTGCTGGTTCGAATCCTGGAGTGGCAGAGGGTTATTTCCAATGTTTGATTGTGCAGTTAACACATGAATAAGTAGAGTGTTACATTTCTGTCAGTTGTCTCATGACCAGGCTAGGTTATTGGTCGTGGCTGTTTGTTGTAGGTGTGTGTATACGTCTCTCGCTCCACCTTCATTCATCCCAAAATCCTTCTGCAGTTAAAAGAAAGCTTAATTTAAAAATCTGAATTTGACAGTTTGCAATTTATTAATTGTGGCATTTCATTTTTTCCAATAAATCATGCAAGACTATTATAAGTACTGGCACTGTCAAGTGAGCTATAATACTAAAATATAACTCTTCAGTGCCAGATTGCAACAAGATTATAGCGGCCAAAATCTGTGCACAGATCGAGCATGGAAGATACTTTAAGATTTTTTAGAACGACTATTAACGTATACAAAAATGTCCCTACAAAAGTTAACCCAAAACTGAATTGGTTTAAATTTGTACGTCACCCTGATATTCATCACCTACACAATTTCAACAATATTTCCCACAGGAACAAAACTCGTGAGTTTAGCTAGGAGTAGTACGTGCCGTGACAATTTTTTAAAATAAAGAAACCAAAGGTAAATAATGCGACAGACAAGGTCAAACGTTTTGGGGGCATCAGGACAAAACGCATAACACATAACACATACAAATAAAGTAAAACATAGTATAACAGAAAATAATTAACAGGGGAAGACATTTTTTCTGTTTTGTTGTATACTATATTTTACTTTGTGTCGTGTTATGTCTGGATACAGGGATTCCTAAACGTTGATTTGTCTGTTTTACCATTTATAGTTTGACCAGTTTAGCGAATATTTCCTATCATTTACTCCATGTAAGTACGTTTTCAGTAACGAGTTATGATTTGTGAAGCGCATTTGAAGAAAAACAATTATATCTGATTTAATTCTTCGTACAGCAGTCGATCTGTTCAAAGCCAGTTAACTTGTCCAGTGTACCGCAACACTGCTTAAATCTCTGTCACACACAGGAAGCTGGGGTGCTGTAAGGGATCTCATGCGGTACCAAACATTGGTGAACAGAGCTAATCATTTCCTCCTATCTACCTCTCTGGCACCTCAACTTCCGGTGCTGCTGCACGACTGTGTTCACGCTTCTGACACGTTTCTCGGTTCTAGCTTCACACGGCTGTCGTGTGTACGTCAGAAATGCAGTTTTATTTGCACTGCACGAAGATCCCGTGATGAGGACGCATTTAAGACTAGACTTCATGAACAAAATAATTTTAGGAAGAAAGCGAAAAAAACACCCCCCACAATGAATAGGGAACAGCTATAAAAAAAAGTCCTATGTACTGACTGAAGTTGCGCGCGCATCCAGCGGCGAGGATCAGCCACGTGTTGACCCCAAGATGTACCTGTATATTGATTGATTTTAAGAACTGGTCTTGCGCCGCCCTTCCTATGCAATTGTTCATGTCCCACCCGTCAGGGAGTGAAAGAAGATAGACCATCGTCACTTTCGTCTTCGTTGTCATTGTGTGTGTGTGTGTGCGTACGCGCGTACGTGCATGCGTGTGTGGGTGTGGGTGCGGAGTTCTTAGCTCCCGAATAACGTGCAGTGCGCATGACTGACCTGAGGTCACTCTCCCTTCTCACTAAAATGCTCGTAGACGAAGAACGCTTATATGCAAACTCTGTTCTAGCATGACCGGAAAGGCTGCGTGTCTGTGAGCGGGGAACCGAGTCGCTTCTTTAGTCAGTGTACGGTTTATAACAGAAAATGAAAGTGTCTGTCTGTCTGTCTGTCTGTCTGTCTGTCTGTCTGTCTGTCTGTCTGTCTGTCTGTCTGTCTGTCTGTCTGTCTGTCTGTCTGTCTGTCATGACAGGTTGACAGACGCGCGTCTTCAGTAACACACCCAGAAACAAATAAAAACACTCTTTCGACATATCAATCTTTTTTCAGATGCCCATAATTATAAATGTTCTATAACAACGTTCTCTCATATTCACAATTGCAGGTGGAGGACCAATCACACAAAAGAATTGTGATACTAATATGTATACTATCGTGAAATGATTACATTGTGTGCTCCTCATATCAGTCACAACGGACGGGCCATTTGCGCAAAATAAACTATATAATATGTGCTCTATGTCAAAATCACGTACAATGTTACACAGTGATTGTACCCCCCCCCCCATTACAATGACACAATGCAGGGGGGGGGGGGAGGCGGTGCGGGAAATCAGTCACACAAACAATGTTTAGGTCCAATGATACACATTAACACGTTGTTTGTTCAGTCACACAAACTTATAAACCCGGGGAAGTGTAATATCAGTTGACCCTTGAAGTAAAAAAAATATGTGTCTCGAGCCAGCCATTGCCTCAGCATTCTAACAGCTCACCTTCAACAACTTATTTTGAGTCAGTATTATATTTTCAAACATATTGTCAGTTACCCTAGCAACACGCCCTGTCAGCTTCGTCAAATATTTGACAATAACATTAAAATTCTGACATACAAATAGGTCTTTCAATCAAACCATTCTTTTACAGTAGCAATAGTAATTTAATAATAAAACAAGTCTCTCTGTCCAAGTAATCTCTTACAGTAACACTAATAATTTCAGATATAAAACCATTTTCAATGTTCAAATATTCTCTTAGAGCAAACTTATAACTTAAGTCATAAAACCAGTCGCCCTGTCCAAATATTCTCGTACATTAATACCAATAATTTTTGTCATTAAAATAATCTCACTGGCCAAACATTCTCACTAACACTAATAATTTAAACATATAAAGTCAGTGTCACTGGCCATTCGCAAACAATAATACTAATATTGTAAGACATATAGTCAGTTTCACTGGTCAAACATTTGCTAACAGTGACCCTAACACTTCCTGTTTTGTAATGTCTGGAGTGGATCTCCAGACAGTCCCAGTTACAGTGTTTCTTTCCCCCACGGCATTTCTGAGGGAAGAGTAAGACCCACTGTATACCAGACAGAAAACAGGTAAACTGCATAGCGTGTCCTAGTAACGCAGTGAACTAGTACCACAAGCTAGCAGCTGTTAGTACTACTATGATGAGAAAAGTATAGGAACAGTAAATGTTGTATAATACTATGGCGTAAAAACCTACCCATAAACTAAAAGAAAAATACGGCCACCTGCGGGCAGATCTGGAGACGGACACCCAGGTCACGTGACTTTGTTCGCTGTAAGTACTAAAAGGACTTGGAGATATCATAAAGTAAACAAATATTGGAATATTTTTAGTGGGAAAACTCGTTCTAAAACCTCAGACGGACAGGAATGTTCTTTAGATCTACTAAGCACCTGGTTTTTTAATGTAATGATTCTAAAACACCTTCAATGTCTGAAATTGCAAAAGAACATAAACTCTTTACAAGGGGACGTAATAAAAGATATACAAGAAAATCAAGGCGATACTTTTTATGCTGTTGATTATAAGGCGATGTTTTTCCTAGCAATTGCTCCATAAAATGCTTCCTTTTTAAGAAAACAAAAATCCTAGCAATTTCTCCATTAAAACGTTTCCTTTTTAAGAAAAAAAGGTTTGCGGGTTGTGTGCAGGTGTGTGTAGTTGAATCAATATATGAGAAAATGCGAGAGATAATGATTAGCGTGAATCTAAAGGGATCTTGTTTCCATGTTGCGCATGTTACTATTGTTGAAAATAACTCAGTCATTGTATATTTCCGTTTTGCACCTGATTTATTTGCTTATGTTAACCGGTGTAAGAGACAAAGCTCACTCTTCCGGCAGTGGACACTCTAGAGTGTTCGTTGCCAGGCACAGTTCACTCTGTCCAGGCACAGTTCACTCTGGAGTGCACAGTGTCGAGAGTGCCCCGAGCCTGCTACACCTGCACAATTTAAACAGTTGATATTAACAGACTAAAATGACTGCCAAGTGTAGCTGACCAGCAGATATAGTGACTAAGCAGGCGCGAGTAGATTACAATAGCACCTGAACAAAAAAGACTAGGCGTATAGTAAAATATTTCATTGAAATATTGAACAGCAGTACCGGCTAGATAGTAATGGCTGCACCACGAATGGACCACGTGTGTTGCCGCCATTCAATGTGCGCCATTCAGTCAATAATATTTTGCTGCCTCTCGCGCAGAGGAGAAGGCTTTGCTTCTGCGCGATCAAGGTATAGACTGAATGAAGGATTAAAGGGGGAAATTTGTAAAATTTTTGTTAACGTTATAAATACTTCGTAAACATTGGTTGTTTTAGAACCCTTTACACTTATTTTGTTAAAGCTACGGCAATATTTGGAATTCAGGGCGATCTTAGGAATGCTGACACATGCAAAAAAACAAAAACTGTCTTGGCAACGAACTTTTGTGGCATGGTTTGTGCAATAAAAATATTTCATCGGTTGTTTAAAACTGTCATCAGTATCTGGAATTGTCAATTGTCTTGGAAAAGCTGATAAAAACAGAAAACAAAAGCTGTCTTTTGTCGTGGCAAAAGCTCAGCCCAGAATGACTGCAGTACGACAAAGCGCAGGTGAAAGGTTCAATTAGCGACCCTTTTGCGTCCAGAATGAGAACAGCGTAAACTTCATCGTGAAAGACGAAACTGGGTTTCCTACGAAATCTTCCTGCTGAGACAAGCAGGAGGGCTAAGCACCGTTTCGCAGCGGCCGCCATGTTGGTCCGGTCACATGAGCTGAATCTATCAATGTCTCTCGTCTCCCACGTCATCTCGCCAACAGTCTTGACACACGTGGCCTGACTCACTGCCCCTCCTCCCACCCCCTGCCGCGGTTCTTGCATTTGGCTCCGCTTCTCACTCGGAACAAACGTCACCACCCCCCACTCGCCTCCCCGGAAATTGTGCACACAGCTGGCCAGCACTTTGTGATTACCTTGGACAGCGCCACCAAAGTCTTCCCCGCTCCACACTTCCACAGGAATACCCTCTTCCTGGAGAGCAGTGATGAAAGGACAGGTAGCCAGATATTTTACGTACCTGTTGCAACCCTGGTCACTCAGTTCAGTGGCGGGTGCCACTGTGTCGCTGTGCTGGGGATGACTGAACATAATTACTAGATCAGAAACATTTTCCGAACGGCCAGTGGGGGGAGTTAGTGTTTCAGGTGATGACTTCTTATGACAATCGCCGGCAGCAGGTGCCGCGGGTAACTCTTGCAGATTTCTGCTCTCGGCTCTTGTAGATGTCGCTGCATTCTTGTTCCGCACCTCCTTTGGTCGTGCACCACCGAAGTTTTGAGGGACAGAGACAGTTTCGCCAGGCGGAAAGCTGGCCGACGCTGACAGAGTGTCTGGTCTCTGCAAGACAAGCCGTTGTTCCCTGAGTAAGTCTGCCAGTTCCAAAGCGCACTGCTTGCACTCGGTGACCTTGACCCCGCGGTCATGGCTGGCGTGTCTGACGCACAGCGGCGGGAGCCCAGCGCCCTCTGTCGCTCCCCTCTCCTCCAGCTTCTTCTTGTACTCTTGTCTTTGTTCTTCTTTCCCCTTCACGTGGTAGAGCAGCTGCAGGAGGGAATTTGCACAGCGCTGTTCCAAGCCGCCTGGAGCGATTCCGGCCTGCCCAGCCCACCACACGTTCGGGGCACCGAGATTTAGAAACAGAGATGAGTGTACATGCACGTGCACATACAGCTAAATGCTTGCACTAATACAACGCAAACACTGACAGCATCTGCACTCTCGCAGAGACGTATGTAATAAATCGTGAGGTAAGTATAATGTGAACAAAAATATAGACCAACTCATACATTCGAAAAACTACACACAAACACATGCGGGAGGGCTCACACACTTAAACACGCATGCGCCGACGCGCGCGCACACACACACACGACACAACCAAATCTCTGCCTTCTCTCCCAGAATTCCTCTCCCTCCATCGTACCGCTGCTCTGTCCCCGTTTCTTTCATCCCACACACACACACACGCACACACGCACCCCCCCCCACACACACACACAAACAGTCACACAATCATATGCGTTCCTGCCACTACACTCACATATACACACCCCCGAGCGCTGCAACAGATTCCTTTGCTGCGCAGCAACGTAACGCACGACGTCGGCGAGGCGTAGCAGCCGATGCTGTTGGTTGCCCTCACACTCGCTCACGGGCCATGACAGCGGGCCGACGTACCTGGCAGCGACACACACCACCAACGACATCAGTCGATAGTCATCATGTCCAGCTTCAGCGACCCCTCACCGAAATCCCGACTTTTTCAAATGTTCCTAATGTCTACGCTGCTGACACCGCATGCCTTGTGTCTCACTAACTCCACACCACACACTGCATGCCTGGTGTCTCAGTGACTGCACACCACACACTGCATGCCTCGTGTCTCAGTGACTGCACACCACACACTGCATGCCTGGTGCCTAAGTGACTGCACACCACACACCGCATGCCTCGTGTCTCAGTGACTGCACACCACACACCACATGCCTCGTGTCTCAGTGACTGCACACCACACACTGCATACCTCATGTCTCAGTAACTCCACACCACACACCGCATGCCTCGTGTCTCTGTACCTGCACACTACACACCACATATCTCATGTCTCAGTAACTGCAGATCACACACCGCTTGCATGCTGTCTAAGTGACTGCACACCACACACCGCATGCCTCGTGTCTCAATGGCTGCACACCACACACCGTATGCCTCGTGTCTCAATGGCTGCACACCACACACCGCATGCCTGGTGTCTCAGTGGCTGCACACCACACACCACACACCACACACCGCATGCCTCGTGTCTCGGTGACTGCACACCATGCACCACATTCCTCGTCTTTCAGTGGCTGCACACCGCACACCACACACCACACACCACATGCCTCGTGTCTCGGTGGCTGCACACCACGTGCCTCGTGTCACAGTGACTGCACACCACACAATGCATGCCTGGTGTCTCAGTGACTGCACACCACACACCGCATGCCTGGTGTCTCAATCGCTGCACACCACACACCGCATGACTGGTGTCTCAGTGACTGCACACCACACACCACATGCCTGGTGTCTTAGTAACTGCACACCACATGCCGCATGACTGGTGTCTCAGTGGTTGCACACCACACAACGCATGCCTCGTGTCTCGGTGACTGCACACCATACACCACATGCCTCGTGTCTCAGTGACTGTACACCACACACCACATGCCTCGTTTCTCAGTACCTGCATACCGCACACCACGTGCCTCGGGTCTCAGTGGCTGCACACCACACACCACATGCCTCGTGTCTCAGTCGCTGCACACCACACACCACATGCCTGGTGTCTCAGTAACTGCACACCACATACCGCATGACTGATGTCTCAGTGACTGCACACCATACACCGCATGACTGGTGTCTCAGTAACTGCACACCACATACCGCATGACTGATGTCTCAGTGACTGCACACCATACACCGCATGACTGGTGTCTCTGTAACTGCACACCACATACCGCATGACTGATGTCTCAGTGACTGCACGCCATACACCGCATGCCTAGTGTCTCAGTAACTGCACACCACATACCGCATGACTGGTGTCTCAGTGGCTGCACACCATACACCGCATGACTGGTGTCTCAGTGGCTGCACACCACATACCGCATGACTGATGTCTCAGTGACTGCACACCATACACCGCATGACTGGTGTCTCAGTGGCTGCACACCACGTGCCTCGGGGCTCAGCACCTGCACGCCA
>SMGT01001913.1:18396-34956 GCA_004794575.1 Lanistes nyassanus | reverse complement strand
AAAGCTATCAAACTGAATCAATAAGTGACCACCAAAGAGCACCGACTCTTGTCACTATTGAAACACTACTTTTCTGCAGAACACAGATACGAGAAGCGACCGTTACAGAGCACTCAACTCTGGTCACTACCGTACCAACAGCTTTACTGCAATACACCAATGCGACACGTGACTGACAACAGAGCACCAACTCTGGTCACTATTTTACCGCAGTACACAGATACGAGAAGCGACCGTTACAGAGCACCAACTCTGGTGACTACCGTACCAACAGCTTTACTGCAATACACCAATGCGACACGTGACTGACAACAGAGCACCAACTCTGGTCACTATTTTACCGCAGTACACAGATACGAGAAGCGACCGTTACAGAGCACCAACTCTGGTCACTAGCGACACTACAGCTATTCAGCGACCCACAAAATAAGCTACGCCACTGCTTCAGCCACGCTACACTCAGTCCCGTCTACTGGCACACTTGCCCAATCGCTAGCTATGACATCTCCTGTCTCCGGCAGGATAAAAACACTTATCTTACATCAACCCGAGTCCCCGACTCTAAGATAAGTTTAAGGTAAGAGCAGACCTTACTTATAAGGCACGTCCAGTGGTCTCTTTCCGTCTCAGTCCGTCGAGGCGGTCAGCAGATTACACTCATAACTGCAAGAGAGCTGGAGTCTTCCTTTTGGCAAGATGGCGACTGAGGTCCGTAGGCTAGCACGTGGTCGCTTCACTGGGTCTCTTCCTAGGTGCACGTCCCTCTCTGTATTCTGTGTCGGCACTCTTGGCGCTCCTTCTCTCCTCCCCTCTGTCCACCCTATGTGTCTGCCCTGCTTAAATTCTAACCCCCTGACGCCTTAAAACTGGGCTAAACCGGTTCTGGTCAACCTCGGTGGAGCCGGCCAACGGCGCTGACCAATGGCGAGCTTCCAGCTCGCCACTAAGTGACCAGAAAGGGCGGAGCGATAGCCTGGTGATGACGTATCTTCCCCCTACTAGCTGACAAAGGGAGGGGCTAAAAGGCTTACCTAGGAGTGACAGGTAATAGCCTAGGGTGACATGTGACAACCCCCCCCTTGCTGAAGAGGATGCCCCGGCAAGCCTCTAAAAAAAAACGGCACATGTCACCAAAGTGTGAGCATGTCCAAATCTACAAACATATCAAGATAAACACATCATGTACATCCTAACATACCTACGGTTTTCTGTCCACCAGAAATAAGACATAAAAGATCAATCAAATTAAGTAAACACCAATCAGTTCATGTGCATCATCATCATCCAGTCTCATACCATATTCATCAATCAGTTCGATTCAAAGTTCATCAGTAACAAATTTCCATTCAAAGTTCGTCAACAACAAATTTCATCAGCTGGGTAGCAACGACCCATGCAATCGGCCCACTCGCAGACTGAATAGGCCTGCTCAGTTTTTGACAGCTTCCGGCTGGCAAAGGCTACCGGGTGCAGTGTGCCTTCATGAGGATGAAGCAGCACAGCTCCCACGGCAGTCACTTCCATCTGATGACAATCAGGCTCTGGCAACTGCGCTTCACTCAAACTTATGACCAGCGCACAAAAGCCCAGACTAACCAGACAGTGGCCGACGCCCATCTGTCTAGCGAGCTCCACAGCTGAACTCTTACAAGCCCCGCTAGTATTCAACAACTCCATTCTCCAATGGCCATGCGTTGTTACCAGTATACTGCTGACACCTTCGTCATCTTTGCAGTAAGGTTGGCTACCGGGTCGCCTAGTACTGGGTGTATTTCCAACCAGTAGGCTGGAAACATCAGCATTTTGCACAGAATCTTCTGGTTTCTGAAACTTCTGACCAGTGTCTGGTTTCGCTGGAAGGCAGTAGGGCAGTTCTCGCTCTCTACCTGTCAATGCACCACCACCTGAGCTGTCCCTCAGCCTTCCCCCAAGCAAAAGAGGAGGAGCACCGTCAGGGCACAGGTTGTGCATCCAAGTTTCTGGCGGTTTCCTTCCAGACAGTTGGCGTCCTACCTCACCCGCTTTGTAGGGCGTGGTCTCTTCCAAGACTGCTGTCTTCCGACGCGGGGGCGGGCGGGGCGGGCGGGACGGGCGGGGCGAGCGGCCCTCCGTGTTTCAATTGGCGTGCCATGCAACCACACCGGGGACTGGCTCGCTAATGCGGGGCGCGGGCCGACGCATCGACCCGCCGCGTCACACGCCGTGCGAGCGCTAGGTTGCCTCGAGACAACAGGAGGAAGCTGTCCACTCTCTCTCGGACACGTCCCCCCTATGTATAGTGCTCGGTCATACGAAACCCCGAACAGCCGGGAACAGCCACCGAAATCCATGGTTTTAGGTCTAAATAAATTGTTTTAAAGGTATATCCAGCATCAGAATGCACTTTCGGAATTATTTGATGCATAATATTTCAAAAATCGATGTTTGTATTCGTACATTTTACCGAATTGTGTCGGTACTGTTATCGTCTGCTCGTCTGCCGTGTATACGAAATGCCGAACAGCCACCAAAAGCCATCAAAAGCCACGGTTTTAGGTCTAAATAAAAGGTTTTAAAGAATGCACTTTTATAAGTATTTGATGCATAGTATGCCAAAGGGAAAGAATCACGTCCATTTTGCGCAGCCCGGGGTAAAAGTGATCCAGAACAGAAATCCACATGCATCAGCAATTAATGTATAATATACCCCAAATCATTGTCCACTCGTTTGCCATGGATCTCATCTCCATTGCGCAACACTACGCAACCACAATGCGACGTCTGTATGACAGGTTTTACGCACTGTGTCCCCAGACTGCGCCTTATTGAATACAGTGTATTGAAAGGTTGGTTGATGTAACCGTAAATTACACCACTCTACAGTAAAACAAATTTATTATCAGCAAGAAACTTCGGGGTTATTATTACCTCTAACATGACACTGGACAAACACATTTCCAACATCTGCAGATCCGCTTATTCTCAACTCAGAAAAATCAGCAGCTTCTGTCACCTTCTGTCCGACCAGGTTGCAAACACATTTGTATGTGCCTACGTTCTGTCTAAACTCGACTACTGCAATTCCTTGCTAGCCGGCTGTCCTCTGTATCTGCTACAGAAGTTACAGAAACTTCAAAACTCGGCCGCTCGCCTTGTCCTGAAAGCGCGCAAAACAGACCATGCCACACCTCGCCTCCGCACTCTGCACTGGCTCCCCATTCAGGCTCGCATCGACTACAAGTTGTCTACTCTCTGCTTCAATTTTTTCACCGTTGCATACCCCAACTACTTTTCAGATCTTCTTACAATCTACACTCCAGTGAGACAGCTCCGCTCCTCTTCCGACGATCGCATTCTCTCAGTACCCCGCATCAGGACAAAAACATACGGACAGCGAATGTTCACCTTCTCGGCATCCACCCAATGGAACTCACTCCCCACAACATTCGCCACGCCCCATTACTACAGACTTTCAAACGTAACTTAAAAACTTATCTTTTCAATAAGTACCTTGACTGACGTCGCGACTGCCTGTCTGCATTAACTTACAACTTTCTCTGTTCATCGTCTCTTATGATACTTTTCTGGACGATCTGTATCCTAACCTGTTGGTCAGTGTTGTGTTCATCTCTCCCTCTGTGTGGGTGTATGTGTGTGTGTGTGTGTTCGTTGTTTTCACTAGAGTGTCTGTGTGCCTCGTCCGCGCGAAATGTGCATGAAATATGTTCTCGCGCGTTAAAAAAATGTATTATCACACTCATACACGCACGTGTTCGCTCAAATGCTAAAATAATGGCGAAAAAATATTTCCTCTATAGGAAACTCTGTGTTCGGGAGATATGTAGGCAAACCCAGGCGGCCACTCAGGCAGTACCTGGAACGTTTTAGAGCGAACGTAGCCCACAAGGAGTCAAAGACATGCCGCCTGCACGTAAACGAAGGGAGACGGTAGCCAGCCATTGGCCACACCCTTGGCGCTGCAGTAGCCGACGCAAGTACTTGGCGGTCGGTCGGCCGTGACGCAATCGCCTGTTATCGCCGTGCGTGCTACTGACCGCGACGGTTACCCCTCTGCCACTGGGCGGAGCAGCAGTCCATCGACGCACGCCCTATGCTTCTTAGAGGACGTGTACTAGTTGATCTACGGCATGACGCATGCGTGAAGGAAGGTGGTAGCAAGGAGAGCGGGTTGTTTTGTTATAAGCTACAGCTGCTATATAACTGGTATATGACTGGCATATAGCTGGTATATGACTGGTAAATGACTGGTATACAGCTGGTACGTAAAACCTGCGACTGGGTATGTGCGTGTTGTGTTACGGGGGTTGCATGGATGTAAATGCACAATGTGGGTTTAGTACTGGATGCATGTACTGACGCGCTCTTGGTGCATGTAGCAGGAAAGTGTCTGAATCCATTATTGTCACAACTTGGGAGATTTCTTTTTGCTCTTGACGGGTCGTCTGCTCTGCTCGCTCTCACGACCACCGTCAAGAGTGTGACATGTGCGTAGGTGGAACTGTCACTGTATTACTAAAATTAATTAATATGATTTCTTAATCATATGGCCGAGCCCCCACCACCTACAGTCTCCCATAAAGTACCACAAAACACACGCCACAGAGGATATGACGTTTTCCAAAGGCCGACACACAGCCTCTTGAGCTCACCCCAAGAGCTCGGTTACAGACAGCCTCCTTGTAAGGCTGGACCTTCGCCCCCTGCTTCAGACGGTTGTCTTATCCGCGGTCTTCGGTCTCCCTCCTTTACGTTCTGCAGTCCTCTCCCGCCCGGTCAGCGTAGAGGTTTCCCACAGCAGAGGAGCACGTGCTAGAGTCTCACGCCAGTCTGGAAGGATCACACACCTTCGCAGAGTCCCTTGCGCTATGCAACTGGTCTACTCAAGCCACGTATTGTCGCTGTTAGACTTCCACACGTCTAGCAGAACGAGACACCTCAAATTCTGCAGCTGAACCCTTCAGCCTTCAGCAGACTTGTACCACAAGACACGTTCGTCTCCCCACAGCAGCTCTTCTTCACAGGAGTTCAGGCTAACGAAGCCCTCGCTGTAGATTTCGCTGAAGATGTCCTCTCACAGGATATTTCTGGGCGTAAGACGTCCTCTCGCAGGATGTTTTGGCGTAAGATGTCCTCTCACAGGATGTTTGGGCAGAAGATAATTCGACTGTCTAAACCAGTCCTTTTATTCTCGACATTGTTCCGTAGATTCTTTCATTCACACGCACGTGGTCAACAAGGTGGTTACATGTATCAACCAATCAGGCCAGAGACAGTAGAAGCCACACCCCGTGCCAACTAGTAGAACACGCCCCTAAGTGGACACCTAGGGTGGACACAACTACCCCCTCCCCTTCCTGGTCGTTTACACCCATCGGCTACATCAAAGCCCTTGATGCTCGATGCTACGCGTCACTGGATTCCTCCAGCTACGTAATCGTCTCCTGAACAAACTAAAGCACACCTGGCCAGCCTGACACCTGCACCAGTCGCTCCCCAGCTGCCCCAGGGTAACACCTTGCCCCTCGCTTCTAGGGCCAGCACCCCCGATCATAAGTGTGAACAGGGACCTAATCCTGGGCTGGTGATGACGCGAGCTGCTAGATGGCGGCTTGAACAAGGGGATAATGGACCTTAATTAGGGCCGGAGAGTCGAGGATGGATCACACCTGGAATCTATGGTGCAATCTCCTTGACCCACCTGACCCCAACACGTGACAATCATACAGCCGATAACAGAAGGCAGGACACATGAAAAACATTTTAAAGTGCCCTGAAAGTATGTCACCAGCCTGTCACACACAAGCAGGAGCAATGCCACAGCATTCCGGGGTAAATGTTTTCATTCACTTTCTGTTATTTTCGTTCGCATATGCTGGTCATTTGGTTTCTTTAACTAGGTTGCCCATATCCCATATACTTTTTTTATCCATCGTCATCATCATCATCATCATCATCATCATCATCATCATCATCATCATCATCATCATCATCATCACTCGTCCTCGTCGTCAGAGTGGCCGCCTGGGTGTGTCTACACATCTCACGCCTATACGGAAAAATATTTGCACGCCATCAAGCGCGCTTGTGTGAGTGCAATAACCAACGTTGAAATAAAGATTTGTTTTACTGCAGGATGTTATTGTCATTCTTAAATCTTACTTCTTGTTAGATCTAGCACTGACAGCATCAACAACAAGCAGAATAGGTAAAGGTAAATGCTTGAGGAATACAACATTGTTTACAACTGTAAATGCCCTGTGAGAGGCCGAAATTAAAGTGATAATCGTAATCGTAAGTTCTCAGTTCTCACACCTCTACCCCCCTCCCCTAACCTTACTAACCCGCTTCACTAACTCCCAACTCTACACAAAGTGGAGAGGAGAAAAAAGTTTCGAACCACAACCTTCGGTTTAAGAAGCTGTCTACAATGCGGATGTTAACTCCGCTTAAAACCACTCCTTTACGGACTGCATGGTTCGTAATGATCGGCCGTTCATTATAAGAAACTGCTTCTAAATTGTTGTAGAACCAATCGCTTTACAGGCCGCTGCCAAAATTTGAAACAAACTTGACAAACAGGTACGTGTAATTTTAACATTATATCATTATCGATCTCTAATCGTACAGTAACAGCTGGTCGTGCGGATAAGAGAATGCACACCGCCAGCGCACGACTCGCGCGAGTGTCGTGCGGATAAGAGAATGAACCCCACTACCACACAACTCCTCAAGTCGTGCGGATAGTCACTTCCGTCGCGAAAACCTTAGTCGGAAGTGAGTGTTCACGATGCCGCATGCGCGAAAGTTGGGGCAAAAAGTCAGTTCGCCACACTAATGATACTCCTTGGACTGTATGTCGACCACTTCTGCTTAGGAATTTGTTACCTGAGAGCTGAATCATTATGATGAGGCGAAAGCAATGCAAAAGAATGTCTGGTTCCGGTAGACACTGTGCAGTAAGAGGCTGTCACTGGACCCAGAGAAAGTTGAAAGAACTGTTATCGCAGCCCTGTTTCGAACACCCACATCAGTTGCGAGAGCACTGTCCGTGCCCAAAGCCTTTCACGTTTCATGCACCGAGAGATGACGACGAACGAAGACAGTGGTATGCCGCACTGCGTCGGAAAAATCCTCCTTCCACATTTTTCGTTTGTTCGTTTCATTTTATTGATAAAAAACCAACTAAACAAAATCCTCTTCCTCAGCTGTACCTGGGGTTCGAGCAAGACCTTAACACTGTTACTGGAACAGGGCGCCACAAGCTCAAGATGCGTTCGTCAAGCTCCAAGGCTCTTTTGGAGAGAACGATCGTTGAGGTAACCGTGAAAGCTACAGATCTGGAAAACGGTGCAGAAAAAATGTACGGCTGCAGGGATGGAGGTAACTAGTTTTGAAAAATTATAATTTTTAAACCACCCGTCCCACCAACAATCTCAGTCTCTCTCTCTCTCTCTCTCGCTCGTACACCACCGAGTCTAGAATGGACCTTTTTAAATCTTGGGGAAAGAGCTAAGTTGCTTTCACGTAGACCTGAGAGTAATACTGATAGGTGGTGTAAATAGGAACTGTACTAGAACTGTTCAGATGGTTATTTTGTTTGTTGCAGCACGCGACGTTTGTGAGAGCGTTCTTTCTGATTCACTGAACTCTGAGCCCAGCCAGACCCTCAAACATGAAGAAACAGACTCTGCTACCAATGAGGTACACTGTACGCTTGATGACAACAGGCAACATCTAAACATGAACTGTGTGTCCAGTGTGGGCATGCGTCGAGATACAGATGGAGAGACGGACTGTGTCCTCATCACAGCCAACCAACATCATGATGCAGACACTGCACACTGTGAAAACGTGCATGATCATAATATAGACTGTATCGCCAGTGAACAGATTTGTCTTGATACAGTCTGTGCACCTGCCCAAACCCTGCATCCCCTCAAACTAGAGCATGTGCCCAGTGACCTGCATTGTCATGATGTGGATTCAGTGCCCAGGGAAAATGAGATTCGTTTTAACATGGACTGTGCCAGCAGTGAGAATGTGCTTCATCCTCAGGTCATTGGAACCTCAGGAGCCACTCATGAAAAGTGTTCTATCAGTGAGGTGCCTGAACGCGTCCCAAGAATGTTTGATGCAAGCACTCAGTGGACAGACTTTTCGCAGCAGGATCACAGCTACACCAAAATGGGGAGTCGTCTTGGTGATGGTCCAGGTGTGGCCCCGTGTAAAGTGTGCAGTAAAGGTACGGCTACGGATAAAGTATCTTATGCTGATGCTGGCATGCAGTGTGATGGGGAGGACACCTACCAGAGAGTAATCACAAATGAAAGCGATGCTTTACTCTACACGGGGGCATCTCTTTCTGCCCTAAAGAACCTCATTAGTCACTTGGCACCATGTAAAAAAAGTGGGTTTGTTAAACTAAGTGTGGAAGACCAGATCTTGATCACCCTAATGAAGCTGAAACTGAACCTGCTGCTAGCAGATCTTGCCAGACGATTCCACATTTCTGAAAGCCTGGTCAGCAAGACTATCACTTTTTGGCGTGGTGTCATGTTATCTCAGCTGTCACAGATGTCAGCATGGCTTCCGCCGGAAATCATTCAAAGAATAACATCCATGCAGAGTCCTGCAGGCCATGCTTCCACACTCTCTTCAGGCCAGAAGTCCTCTTATGATGAATGATGTTGTAAAGCATGCACAGGGGTAAGATGGATTCATTTTTTCTACAGTCTCGCCCAGTGATGCTTTATTCCCTAGTAATATAAAGAGTAACACACAGTTTACTGGTCTTTACAGTATTTACTGCCTGCATGTGATCGAATCAAGAGCTGACTGACCACACAACCTGTACATAAGAACTGAACTCTTGTCTTTCACTTTCCGAGTACATGTACCTGCTGCATTTTGTTTGCTGGCTCATTTTCTTCCCTTCTGTTTTCTTCCACACAGAACACCCCCTTTCTTTTCTACAACAATTCCACAGATTATATCTAGAAAGTTTTAGAAAACAGTACTCCTATAATTTCACACTTCTTTATAACCTTAGATCCCAGCTAAAATATTCCAGAGCTGCACTCTACACCCATGCAATGCCCAGTCAGTTTTACACCACAGCTGTGGTTTTTAACTAGAAATCAAGACGTGCATCAACAGCTATGCCAAGTGTCCAGCAAACTTTACCTGCGGCAAGTCACCTTGCCAAATATTAGTTGAAACTGGAAAGTGGATTAATTTGTAACTGTAATCCGACCAACCATTAGTTTAATTTGTAACACATCCTAAGACTGTTGCCATTGGTGACTGCTGTAGAATTAATGTGGAACTGTTTGCTAAAAGTAAACGGTACCAAGATTTTGATTTATTTGATGTAATGTTGGACAATTTGTGTAATATTTTTTAACTTTGGCTGTTTTCTTTAGGCACAGTTACTTTCAGAATGATTAAAGGAATTTGTCATATATATATATATTATATAGTATTATAATACTATTATGCTCAGAATATGCAAACCTCTTCTAAATGTGTGTTACTGTTAAAGACTGAATTTTTCATGTGATCAGTATATACTTGTCAAACTCCAAAGGTGAATATTGAAACCCTTTCAAAGTTAGAACACTTTATTAAATGCAGAATTACACAGTTAATAGGTAATGGGAAATGTTGAGAGTTGCCAATATTTTTTGGCTTTGTTCCTGTTTACCATACCCAAATAAAATAAATTTCTCTATCCAATTATTAATGAGGGATGATAAAGTGAAAATCAATCGTGGAAGAATATGGCCAGAGAGTGTAGTATGACTTGACCTGTGAGTGCATTTCCTCCTTCCCCCAAACAGAATGACACACACACACACACTTTTATTTCTATTGGCTCCCATCACCAAGACTTTAACTACTTTATGTATTGGGTGATGTGGTTCTCATGTGCGGCTCATGCGTTTCCCCGATCAGTAGATTGGCAACGTTTACAAGGCTGGTTGCCATTTGATAGTCTTGAGTTTCTGATGCCAGTCTCTTTTTTAATTTTCATGCGTACACGCACATGACCACGGAAGCATGTGTGCACGACCCTGCAATCACGTGTGCACACATACACACTCTCTCTTTAGCTGTGAGTTTCATCTTTGTTGATAATTTGCTGAAATTGCCCAGGCTCAAGTCATGCATAGACAGAGAGATCACAACGGGTGATGGCATTACATTCCATTTCATCTTATGTTTCGCAAGTTGAAACAAGTTGAAACACAATACAGTGCACACTCCCAGTCTCAGAAGTCACATATACCTGCATCAGTAGAAAAACTGTTTATTCTAATAATAATGTACATTTGGTATTCAGTATAATTCATTATAGGACTGGCTGCATATTTTTCCTGCTGGTTTGCCTTGCTTATTGCTGACAAATACAAGAGTCAATGGAACTAACATCTACCCGTGAATGCTCTGTGAGGTCTTTATTATAACTTTGAACGGTCAGAAAGTGAAAGGTCATAAGCTGTGGGTTATTTGTGCTTGACAAGTAACAATGGTTGCTTTGTTTAAAAAAACATCTGATTTCTAATAAATGACGAGTTTCTCCTTCTCCCTGTGTGTGTGTGTGTGCATGCATGGACATGAAGAGAGAAAGGCAGGCTAGGCAGCCTGTGGTAGAAATTTAAAAAACAGGATCCACGTCATCTTACATACATTTCCAAGTCATATGTGAGAAAGGCTACGTAATGTCCTTGGTGCCAAAAATACATACATTGGCGCTTTTTGTAAACTTTCATTTTTATGTTTTGCCTATGTTTTTGCCTGTGTGTGTAGAGCTGCGGACTAGCATGTGGAAGGTTGCTGGCCATCTTACTGCAGTTATCACTATCACAGTATCAGTCTGGTGGTTCTTTTAGTGCGTAGATTACTATACTAGTACAGAGCTGCCAACTGTTACGGAATTTCCGTAATCTGCTACGGAAATCAATCTCTTGTTACGGACCTACGGAAATGCCTGATTTTGTTACACAAAATCCGATTCTGACTGTTTTAAAAAAAAAGCATCCTTTTTTCCCGGCGAGACAACCTGATCATATGAATTAGTCATGCGGGAAGCTGGTGTAGACAATGTTTCTCTTGACCTCCGGTTACACATGTTAACAACCAATCGGGTAACGTTTCGGTAAGCCGATCGCCTTTCAGCCTGTAGCAGTGTATTGAACTAGTTTTGAAAACTCTTAAAATGGCGAAGAGGCTGGTTGATGAAGCCAAGGCAGATGTTAACGAAAAATTGCGTGTCGGTTGTCAGCTTTATAGAGAAGATTACACGAAGCGGTACCCCTGTATCAAGGCATCTTTAAAAGCAGGATTCGTGCGTTGCGAACTGTGTTTGTCCGAGTTTAGTATTCGCCATAGGGGGAGTAGGTACGTGACAATCTAGGTCAGAGAGGGGGGGGGGGCAGCGCGCGAAACTCTCGTGAGAATTTGAAGCCAAGTTTTTCGCAAGTGGTGTAGGGTACCAAAGGTTTTAATTATGCGTGAAATATTTACTTTAAAAAAATCCTCCAAACCATGATAGTCAATAATTGTTCTTATCGTTAGAACATCTCTTTCCAGTGACGCTTGTTTGTAAGTTCACTTGGAGCAGGCCAAAAAAAGACGCCCCCTTGCGATACAGAAGCTAAGTAACCCGTAGCATAAACTATTGAATAAATCGACTCATTAAGCATTTTTGATTGCACATTCTTAATTTTATGAGGTTTCAATCCCTGCCTTTTTTTAAATTCAGTTTTTATCAAGAGTCCCGTCTGCTTAGAAAAAATGGTTTCGTGTTAAGCAAGTCCCAGCATGTCTAATCGAAAAAAGACCTAGTCTAAAATCTAACTGCCGTAAGCTCGTTATTTCTTTCCTTTGGTAGAAGAATCATTGTCAGTTTCGTATCATTAAAATCAATTAATAGTACTATGATTGTATTGCTGAGAGCTTAAGCTTTCCATTGATATCTTATTTTTAAATATTTGTGAAGATCTGTAGAAGTTATGAGCGTTTAACGCTCACAAACTCAGTTTGCTGGACACAATTTGAATTTCCCTTTAGATCCTCATGAAAAAAACGTTGCAAAATTAAATCAAAGAAAAATTCAAAACTCCGTTAATTTTTGGCCTATTTTAATAAAGTTTATATCATTTTGTTTGTATTTTTAAGCTCTTTATATTAATATACATCACTTTTGAACAAAAAATTGTTGAAATTTTTGTCACCTACCTACATGAAGGCATGATGTTGAGCGCCACTATGAGGCCACTATTGGAGTATTGCAGCAATTGCATGTAAGATGTGGAAGTTGCGACTGGTTGTTACTGAAGTTCTGTTCCAAATTACTGAAATTCTGTTTTTGTGTTACTGATCTTAAGTTTTAAGGTTGGCAGCTCTGCTAGTAGTAGTAATAGGACCCCATCCCCCATTGTGCGAAATCACCGCCACGTGGAACCACTGTCCCTCTAAATAACCACCACCACGATCACTGCCTGCCAGCAGTAACCATATAATCTACGCAAAATTCCCAGACAACTAACAGCTTTCCAGAAAACGCCACCACGTAAGACAAAACACCCCCAAGCGGTGGTCTCCCTTAAGGTTGAACTCTTTCGTGTCGAAATAGCACTAAAGCAGTGTAGCTAACTGATGCTAGAAGTGCAACCGAACGACGTTGTTTATACAACCTAGGATTTTTGAGCACGCACACATACTCCGACTCTAAAGATGGAGCAGAAAATTGAGAGAATGTCGAAGTTTCGGGCTCGGATGGAACTTTTGTGTACATACATTGCTACTGGAAAATACGTGGAAGGCATGGCCGATACTGAAAAACGGAACATACGAAACCAAGCGAATACCCATGTTTTGCAAAGTGAGCCTACTTTTTTTTCAGTCAGTGCAGTGGTGATTTTATCAAAACGAAACAATCTGTTAATAATAATAGTATTTTAAGGCTCCAAATCTCACAAAGCAATCCAAGGCATACACAGTGGCCCCTACACACGCACGCACACAGTGCCTTGTTGCTTGGCATGTACAAAGCAAGTTACTATTTTCTTTAGTACCGATATTGTTAGTATTACGCAACATACCAATTTTGCTAGTGTCTACACACACCTGTTAGAGTATTCAGCCAGGTTACCATTAGTATTGACTATTATTATACAACATGCCAATTTGCCTGTCTTAAATTTGTGATACTGAGATAGACTACCCACTGCCAGAAATGTTCGATGATTTACAAGATCTAAAGCAAATCATTCACTGAGCGAGTCAGTTTTTCGCTAAATTGCCAGCTAGTCACCCAAAGTCCAGTATTATTTCTGTTTTGAGCATTATTAGCACACAATATAGAAATTATTAAAACAAATGTTTAACGCTGTTAAACATTTTTTTTTAAAAATAACTTGAGATACAGTATTTAAGCTTGGATGGGGTTTTTATTACCTCTGTAACATTTGTTCCTTAATTTGAAGACAATACCCTGTACTACATTGGAACTGACAACAAGAAAAGAGAGGTCATCATGAGTGCTGAGAAGGCACAGGAGGTCATAGGTCAACATCACCTGGGTCCCATGGGGAGCCATAGAGGAATAGAGGCGACGCTGAGCAAAATTACCCGACATTATCGGTGGAAGGGGGTGAAGGAGGATGTGAAACAATACGTGAGTTACCCAAGTCACTCAATAAATTTTCACAACATCTTATTCAGATAATATGCAAATAATAGATACGTCTGAACTCCCTTTGGGATTTGACCCAGATCACAGGATTTAGCAAGAAATACCACCATAGAACACTCGCTAAAAACCTAGGGAAAATGTGTCATTCAAAAGTACTGTTGATAAAAACAAAGAGAACTTGGACCATTGAGACTTAGACAGGAAGTCAGTGTTTCAGGGCATGGCCCCTTCTTCAGGATGACACAAGCATATGACAAATAAAATGATCACTGAGCTGACAGAGACGCTGGTCATCCACAGTTAATGGACAAGAGGATGTTTTGGAGATCAATGCAGTATGGCAGCAGCATCGCAATGGAACCATCATCATCATCATCATCATCATCATCATCATCATCATCATCATCATCATCATCATCCTCTTTATAATAATTTAGGTTATGAAGCACGAAACCAAACTGGAAGTTTGCTCTAAATGCGTAAGACCACGTCCATTCACACACTAGGTACATAATGTAGTCGTATTCTATTATCAAGTAGATACTATGGATAGAGGTGAGATTTGAGGTCCTTTCTGAATACAATGACTTGGTCTGGCGTAGAGAAGACGGTAAAATGTTCCACAGGTTAGGGACAAAGACAGAAAAGGAACCCTTCCAAAGGAGTTTAGGAAATATTAAGGGACTACAAGAAGTACACATCTTGAGAGCAGAGACACAGAAAGGAACTCAGACAGGGTGGACATGAGACAGAATGCAGAGCATAAAGAGAGAGCCAAGTGATCCTGCAGTCAGTTCAGGTTTTTACTGGAAGCCAGTGAAGTTCACAAAGAGCCAAGGTAGCACTAAAGTTGTGCTGCTGACTGCATACTAGGTGTGCTGCTGACTGCATTCTAGGTGTGCTGCTGACTGCATACTAGGTGTGCTGCTGACTGCATACTAGGCGTGCTGCTGACTGCATACTAGGCGTGCTGCTGACTGCATACTAGGTGGGTAGCATTCTTTTGAATGCACATTGAGCCTGGACGTTTATCATCAGGAAGATCTTAAGAGATTACAGTAGTCTAGGAGACGGCCCATTTGTTTGCAGCGTCAATAGAGAGGTACTTTCTAAATTTGCCAATTCTTCACGAATGGAAGTTGGGAGACCTACACATTGTGTTCACCATCCTGCCCATAGATAAAGATTCATCAATATTTGATTATAAACTCCCAGATTCCTAGCCAACTTGTTGAACTTGAACAGTGAAACTTTGTTGGTAAACACTAAACCAGTGAACGTAACCTTGCTCGAGGCGTTTGTTAATTAAGTCCTTTTCATTTGCCTCTTAATTTTAGGATCCGGTAAATTTTAGGCAATTGCTTTCTCAGAGTTTCATTTCCAGTTAATCTGAGGCTTTATCGCTGTGCATGTTACCAAAACTTTCATGAAGTCAGCGTTGCAAGTTAACTAAATATAACTTTACAGACTTAGACTTGCTGTGCTTTACTTCATGGTTTGTTAACAGCTTTATGGCTGTGTCATTAGATAAGAACTTTCAGTACTGCACATGTACAGTACAAGCTTTGTGACAAACTATGTCAGTTGGAAGCATTGGGTATCATGCACACAAAATGTCACTGCTGCTAATCCTCACAGCCTTTAAATTTGTAAATTTTTAGGTTTGTAAATTTTTAATTTTACTTCGGTTTAGGTCTTCTGTTGTCACTTTAAACCTCACACCAACTGACAGTGAAATATCATGATTTTGGTGTGTTTTAATCTGTCAACAATGCCAGGTTTTATTTTTAATGCTACATTGCAAACAACGAAGAAAAACTTCGCATTCAATCTAATTTTAAGTAGAGCTATTTGAAAAAGCAGTTTGTAAGAGATAAGACGACCTTATCACTCAATGGCTAGGAAATTAGTCTACAGCATAGAATTTTAAGACCCAAGAAATTACAGAGGAAGTAACTAAATTAAGATGTATGATATTCAGTTGAGTTTACAATGATCAGAATTGATCTAAATCTCAGATTCATTTAAAACTATATCATTTTAATAACCAACCCCGATATGCATGTAAACTGTACTAAGTTTATACCCAAATAGCTGCTATTCAGGGATTGCTATTCCTTTCTAAAATTCAGTATGCACAAGGCCCAGATATGGAAAGAATAGCTATTTAATTGGGTATTTTTAAAGACAAAAGGAATTCTTCTTCAGTGTGCATGCGTTATGGTCAGCACTTTATTTCTTCTCTCTAATCACTGTGCTAACAGAAAAGAATCCCCCATCATACTGGTCCAGTACCAATCAGTAGTGAAGTGGAAATTCAGCTTGAATAACTGGCAGTCAAGGGACCTGCATTGTTGGCTGCAGTCACCATGAAAATCACTCTTAATATAAAACAAAAGACTTAACTCAGAGCAAAATAGTAGACTGCATGTCAGCAGACGGTGTGACCTTAACCTGTAGCAGTGGTGTTCAGTTCTGTGTCGACTCAACTTCTGTGCCAACATTAACTTCATCTGCAACCTCCAAAATGTCAGTTCTTCAAAATATATAGTTTTCCTAATGTCTGAATTATCATGTATGTTGAAAGAATATTTTTTTCTCTGAAAACGCTGTTTTTGTGAACTTAGAAAAATGACCGAATATCTTTATTACCAAAAATGAGGGAAAATAAGTTATTCAGTTTTCATGCATGGGAAATTGAAGGAGCTTATTCTAGAATATCTGCCATGACAGGAATAAATCCACTGTTGGGTTTTCTTGCACATGGGGCCAATATCTTAAAAATCAACAAAAATTACAAAAATTCACCTCAAACACTGACCCTCCACCTTCCTCTTTCTCTTTACCCCTCCTCTCTCTCT
>SMGT01001913.1:2530-18081 GCA_004794575.1 Lanistes nyassanus | reverse complement strand
GTCTTAGCTTGGTCCAGTTCCCTTGTTTTAAATTTAAGATAGATTTTACTCCAAGCGGCAGTCACCTGTTTTTCTTGCACTAGCTGAGCAGTTAGCTTGCAATATGCGTTTGAGTAAATGTGTACCTTTTTAGTACATTTGTACCTTTTCTGTTGTGTTGTTGTATACTACTATGCTTTAAATATCTATACAGATATGGAAATATACTTTACAAACTGAAGTGATGGCTTTTCAGGTAACAGCATGTGAAATCTGCCAAAAACACAGGAATTCAGCACAGAGGCACTTCTGGAGACGCCGCCTTTGCAGAGAGCCAAATCAGATTGCTGGAATGGATGCAGTAGGTATGGCCCTATGCTAAAGAGGTTGAGCGTAACAATTTTGTATTGTAATTGTTTCTGTTATGCATTTATTCTGTATATTGTCTCAACAATAACCACAAAAGTAAAAGTCTAAAAAGTCTAAAAGTAAAATGCTGTCAGGATGGCAACGCAGAAATGACAATGAGACGTGGAAATAAGAAAGTATTTTGATAATTTGGGCGGTCGAGATGTTCAAAACACATTTTGTGCAAACATAGTCAGATTAGTGGGTCGTCTTAGATGGTTGATCAGCTGCTTTGTTGGTTGGACACTTGCTAAATCAACCAAGCAAGCAACTGACAACACTCAAAAAGGCCAAGCATATCTCGAAGAACCGTGCATAAGGGACACATAAAGCAGTGGTCTTCCTGAACGTTGAGCTCTTGTTTTGGAGTCGCACTGAATGGGCGTGGCAAGAGCATGTTGCCACGCAGCGATGCCTAGGATTCCGACTTCAGTGTGCATTCGCCTGCCTCTAGAGACGGAGCAGAAAATTGAGAAAATGGCATAGTTTGGGGCTCAGATAGAATGTCTGTGCGCATGTTTTGCTACTGGAACATGCATGTAGACCATAGCTGATGCGTGTGGTGCGAGAAGACTACAGAAAACCAAACAGTTTGGACGTTTTCCAAAAGTAGGTTCCCCCTCCTTATCCTGTAGTCAGTGCCATAGTGTTATCCAACCAAAACAAGAACTATTGGTTTGTTCCCATACCAAGCATGGTACTAAATAGGAATTTGCTTTTTGGATTTAATGTCTGTCATCAGATATGTGTAGTGATACGCTTTTTACTGAACTAGGCAGTCCAACTGTGTTTACTGTCATCATATGTGAAACATTTGTAAAATAATAACTTGAAACACATTATTCATTTGCTTATTCTGTTCACAGCTCTCTAACTTTTTACAGTATTTGTGGGGTTTTTTTCTTAATTTGAAGACAGTACCCCATACTACATTGGAACTGACAGGAAGACAAAAGAGGTCGTCATGAGTGCTGAGAGGGCACAGGAGGTCAAAGGTCAACATCACCTGGGTCCCGTTGGGAGCCGTAGAGGAATAGAGGCGACGCTGAGCAAAATTACCCGACGTTATCGCTGGAAGGGGGTGAAGGAGGATGTGAAACAATGTGTGAGTTATGCACGTCCATCAGTAAGGATGCATGTCAACTCTGTGTTGCCCCAAACCCTTGGATTGACCAAGAAACACCGAAGGATGTGGGGAGAAACCAGAGAGAAAATGTATCGTGCAAAAGATGCAATATTTAACTCATTAAAAGTCATATTTGTGACGCCAATAACCTGCCAAATTCCAAGAATGAAGGCGAGATGATGATCTGTGAGCACAGCTGTATTGTGACATGAGAATTCTTCCTGAGACTGAAGGGTTACATCATGCAAAATCTGTGATGTGACCAGTTTTCAGTCGTGATGTATGTCTGTTTTCTGCAATTTTCTCATAATAGTGCTCGCTTCTGTGAAGTGAATTTTTCGGCCTGCATAGATTCTGTAATCGTAATAGAATTCCTACCCCCAGCCTGTGTTAAGAGAAGGGAGCAAGTTGTTGAGCAACCTGTTGGGACCAGGGCAGTATGGAACTGATGTGAATGATGGAATCATACTTCTTGTTAACAGTTTTTTTCCCCACAATAATCTGTGAAAGTAAACTTACTGGATGCATTGGCCGAGTGAGATATTTTCATTGTACCTGTGTAAGTTGAGGTAGAGTATGAGCAGTGCCTCTCTCATACACAACAGTGCTTGTCTTACTGCCTGTGGTCCTCACAGCAGCTTGTGCAGATGGTCGTGGAATTTAAATTACATATTTTGTTCTGCAGGTAGCAGCATGTGAAATATAAATAAAATATGGTGGTCTTGCAGGTAGTTTGGTCCTCTTTCCTCCTTGGGGAGCATAAGATCTTGACAATTGTCCTCCACTTCCTGCAGTCTTTGGCGGTCTTTTTTGTTCCTTCCTAAGCCTTTGCAGGGAGCAGGGAGTAAAATGAAATTGCATTATTGTGATTTTGCAGATAGCAACGTGAAACAAATTGTTGTGGTTTTTCAGGTCGCTGCACGTGACATCTATCAGAAGAATAAAAATCAGAAGACCTGCAGTAGGTTCTGGAGACATCACAGTAGCATGGAGCCAGATCAGACTTCTGGAATGAATGTTATAGGTATGGTCCTACCTTTTTGAGCTTCAGGTCATAGTTAATGAGGTCGTAACCATGGAATTACTGTCACTAGTATTAGTTTGCAGTTGCTCACTACCCATACTTCACAGGAATTTCAGCTGATAACACTTGGCCAAAAGCTTGCCATACTTTCCCTAATCTTGTTCCTGCTGTACTTGTTAATCGTCCTTATAAAAATGGTTGCTTTCCTTCAACGGATGTATGCATTACTGTAAGCATAATTAGTTTGGTCAAGGAGAAGTGCATGGTATTGTGTAATAAGTAGTTAGAGCTGACATTTGCAAGCAAGAAGGTACATGTAATTATTTATATATGAATTTATGTAGAATTTTTTGTGCATATCTTATCAGTAATAGCAACAGTGATACATCGTTTGGAAGGCTTTGTAGATGGTAGGTAATTTGGGTTTGTTGCAGCACTCGAAATTTGTGAGGACATAGTTTCTGATTCATTGAACTCTGGGCCCAGCCAGACCCTACAACATGAAGAAATAGACTCTGCTACCAATGGAAACACACACCCTGAGGTAGATTGTACACTTGATGACAACAGGCAACATCTGAACATGAACTGTGTGTCCAGTGTGGGCCTGCGTCGAGATACAGATGGAGAGACAGACTGCACGCTCATGCCAACCAACCAGCATGGTCCTGTAGACCCTCCACTCTGTGAAAACGTGGGTGATTGTAGTATAGACTTTATTGTCAGTGAAGAGAGCTGTTACCTGCATTGTCACGATGTGGACTCGGTGCCCAGAAAAAATGAGATTCCCCTTAACATAGACTGTGCAAGCAGTGAGAATGCGCTTCATCCTCAGGCCATTGAAACCTCGGAAACCACTCATGAAAAATGTTCCATCAGCGACATGTCTGAACATGTCCCAAGAATGTTTGACACAAGCACTCGGTGGACAGACGTTTCGCAACAGGATCACAGCTACACCAAAATGGGGAGTCATCTTGCTGGAGATGGTGGAGGTACGGCACTGGTAAAGTGTCCTGTCAGTAAAGATATGTGGGCTGATAAAGTTTCATGTCCTGGGGCTGGGATTCAGCTCGTGGTGAGGCCAGAACAGTTCGTTTGTAGAGCATCAAACTCAGGTGCTGGAGGTTGTCTTCAGTCCACCAGTGGCTAAGGATAGTTTTTATAGGAGTTGCGCAGACTCCATGCAGGCATTAAACTGCCTGTCAGCACTTTCAATCTTACTGCAGCTGACAGTCCGGTTCACGTCTTAGTAACAGAGACCATCTCTGTTCTTCAGACTGTGGATTTCTTTCAATATTTTATTTGTTTTTCCCGGAAAACATTCTCTTCGCATGCAAAATGAACAAAATACATATGCTTACCTGATTACAAAATTTCAGTATTCTAGTGGTAAGGTAACTGCTGCCAAGATGGCTGAGTCATACGTAAGACTTAAAAATTGGCATTCTACTAGCTGCCCTGTGAGATGGCACCATCGGGTACACTACTAGGGCTGGTTGGCCCAGTCTCAGTATAATGCGGCTGGGGGAGACTGAAGTCTCTGTTGTGACCACAGTTCCACGTGTGGCAGCACATTAACTTGTCTCAAGTGACACAGTCCAGATATGTACCTAGTTTGCAGCTGGACATTAACTAAAACCAAGCAGCCAACAATGAAAGAACAACTTGCTGCATAATTTAGAGATACTAATTCAGGAAGGAGGTGTTCTCCGAAACAAAAACCAGGGATTTCTATCAGATATGCCCAGTAAACTCCAGCAGTGTAGCTAAAAAGTAACTGTCAAAGCCAGGATCTTGATAACCCTTAATTTTGTTCAGAATAAAGTTGAAACTGTTGCTGCTGTTAGCGCTGGAGCAGATCTTGTCATATTTCTGTATGACTGGTGAGCAAGACCATCACGTTTTGGCACGGTGTGTCATCAGGTCTCACTGATCTATTTGAAACGGATCAAACCTTAGCATCTCTGAACTATAGCTATATACACTGTGTATATTGATTAATCCAATACACCTTGCATCACTGTGTGATGCAGCAGCAGTGTTCCTGCAAGATGTTCACACATTGAACAGATGCTGAGTGTAGTTATGGCATAGATATGGAATAGATATGCATTGTCTGCGTGCAGGATACACAATACAGGCTACATATTTACATAGGATAAATACATAGGCGATAGGAAGATTGCATTACCTACATGCATGATAAGCTTGATACTGATAGAAGAGGTAGGATAATGTACTTGCCTTGTCTGGAAACAGTGTGTATGTGTGTGAGAGAGAGAGAGAAACAGAAAGAGTAATAAATTCTTTGTCATTTTATTAATGTGAGAAATAACTAATACACTGTATGCTGGACTTGTTTATCACATTTGTGATTGTTTTCCCCTACACACAAATTACATGTGGCTGGCACACTGGGGAAAGATTTTCCCACTATATTTAAAATTAATTCTTTCTAAAATGAAGATTGCATGCATACTTTTTTTCCATCTGTATGTGCTTTTAGGTGAAGAGTGTGAAGGTGCAGATGATGCCATCCTGTCAGACAGCCAGCGACCAGGTAATGCACCTTCACAACTGCCCAGCGTTGCTGCCCACAACATTGATGCTCTGCAACTCTACAGCCTGTGTCTAAAGCAAGCTAAAACAAGAAGCTCTTGGGCTAACAGCTTGGCTTCTGGTATTGTAGCCAGCAGCAAGTCTGCAGAAGGCACACAGCCACCAGTTGCGGCGCTGTCTGGGGAAACCTCTGGACTGACCGGAGGATGTGCTTCTCTCCCCACACCGAGCCAGACATGCCTTACCAGTGGATCTGCAGCTGGCGAAGAGAACCTGGAGCAAATGTGGCTCCAGTGGCTGAGGAGTGAAATCAAGAATAATGAACTGCAGCATGAGGTCATGACGCAGCAGCTGAAATTCATGAAACAGCAAGAAACTTTGTATCAGCTGAGAAAGAGAGAACTGTTCTTGAGAATCAAGCGCCTGGAGCAGCACTGAGTGAAAGCTCTTGTTCCAGACATTTCACTCAAAAACTACAGATCAAAACCGCTGATACCTCCGAACAGTTTTTGCTTTTTTTTGCAATAAATTATTGTTTGTTTGTTTTGAGGAGGTGGTGGATTAAATATCGTTTAAAGACAACTTTTTATGCAAAAGTTTTTTGTATTTGTTCAAGAAACATACTATGCATATTGTTAAATGTACATTATACGATACAAACAATGAAAAAAAAGGGGGGGGGTTGTTGAGAAAGTGTTCCAACGTTCATAACTGGTTACAGTTTGTCAATTTTTGTACAGAGACCATTGTTCAGAACTTTCTGTAGTAGCAACATATTTTTTTGTTGAGGTGGTTTCATTTTACAGGATTTTGCAAGGAGCAATATTTTAGTCAAAAGTGACATCTGCTGCAAAGTTTGTCACATCCGTAGAGTACAAGATGCTCATTAAACTCAACATAAGCTGCAGTTAGGCATGTACTTATAAAATGTTGAAAATTATCCAAATTCTTATTACCAGCATCACACAACCAGAACATATATTTTCTCTGTGACCTCAGTTTATGTTAATGGTGTGATACATGAGTTTCTGCCATATTCAGGGATAATAAAGATGGTTATTAATGTTTCAAACTATTGGAAGAAAGGAAAATCATACTTGTAAGCAAACACTTTTCCTTTCCCGATCAGGCATATCTTCTGTTTTCAGTTTTGTGGAAGGGGAGGGAATCCCGACTCGCCTAGTGCCAGGTGTTCATAACCTCAACCAGCTGGAATGTTTTTCTCTTGCATGTCTGTTATTGGTGTAGTTGTTATTGTTACTGTTGTTGTCAGATCAAGGACAGCACAGATGCTTTCAGATTTACAGACATTTTTTGTCATTTACCATGATTCGTTCTTTGCAGATGAGGTTTATATTTATGAGACTGCATGTGAATGTGTTCAATATATTTCTGTGCATTATACATGCGAAGAGCATTAGCATGACATGAGTGGTTAACTTTGAAGTCATTTCAATAAAAAGATATGGAGCCACATGCTTGTGTGTAGTGTACTTGAAAACAAGTTAAAATACAATACCACTGTTATAGATATTTTTGGCAAATTTCTAACCACAGTTGAGTCATAGATTGTAACTATCACACCAGTAAAATGTTTTTTGGGGAAAAGTTGATCCTTAGCGAAGTTCATAATGAAGATTAAAGTAAAATTTCTCACATATTTCTCTGCTTGGCTTCCAAAGAGTGCCAGAACAGCTGATAATGACTGCATTCCCAGTTCACACTGGTTGATAAATGCATCCATGTCTACGCTGTATTTTATTTCCCTAAAGTACATGAGAGGCTGAGTGTGCAAGAGACCAGACTCCAATTTTCATGTGAGCTCTACAAGTTTAAACATTAACCAGCTCCTGGTAGAGAAAAAGTGAACTCGTTCACACTATGGCTAAACTTAATGTACTGAGAAAAAATGCATGGTAACATTTTGCTGCAATCTAATTGTTACACTGTTGATAGCTTCAGCGAAAGCAAATTTGTATATTCAATTCAGAAACCTACTGCTCCAAAATGAGATTTCAGCATGGCACATAGTGTGTGTAAAGGGCAGGACTCTGCTGATAACATTAATCAAAATCTGATATATAAAGCCAAATGTTTGTGTTTGTTATACAAATTCACACTCCTGAACCAATCCATGCCAAATTCGGCACGGGGGTTCCTTTTCACCCACAGATGTTCATAGGCCGTATTTCGACCCTGTGCCTAGATGTACATACAAATGAAATAATAAATATGACAAGGCCCTTTGCACGCGCAAGGGCATCAGCATGCAAGGGAGATCACCAATATTCCCTTTTGTGTGAAGAGTACTTTCCCTTGGCATGCCTAGACTGTTTCTGGTAGAGGGGCCTATGTTTCCGGGGAAGGGGACCAAGGGTGTTTCTGGGGAGAGAAGGGGGAGGGTGGGGTTAGTAAAGGGGTAGCGGTGGGGGTTACAGAAGGGATAGGGGTGGGCAGGGTAAGAACATCTTGGCATTAATCGGCCAACAGAATTGTGACTTTTTGTGCTCTTTATTCCAAGAAAAAAAATCTGAGCAGCGGTGGGTACCCTGGCTAATTGTAAATATAACTCACCCAAAGTTTGATCCATGCGTGCTCGTCCTAAACATATTGAGTGTGCACATGCATGTTAGGAGAATGAAAACTTGAGAATGTAGAAGCAGACAAGTGCACTACTGAATTCAAATATCTTCTAATACCCTTGGTTATTTCATAAGGGAAAACTTTAAAGGAAGGTGCGTTTTCATTGAAAATCTCCTTCAGTTTGAAGAAAACCAGTTTACGCAGGTCATACAACAGCTAGATGGCTCACCAGTGACTGGCACCATGTGATCGAGATCCCTTTAAAAACAGCAAGTAAGCTGATTAAAGCACAGAATTAAGTCACAGGTCAGCAATTTAAAGCACATGGGACGCATTTCCAAACAACTGACCAGAGGCCGAATTAAAACAGTCTAAAACTGTTCATTCGAAGTTTCCTGACGGCGATTCTACTACAGGTTATGGACAGCATCCGGCTTTTTGGCTGGCCGAGTGTCCGTTACATACTAGGACCTCTGCTCGCTGTCTGTCCATCTAGCTGCATCCTCTTCTCCCTCATCATAACTTTCTGAGCTCTCTCTCAATTCCTAGCTCCGTCTGAAGGCATCAAACGTTTTTAGCTCTCCATCCTTAGGTTCTAGAGCTGTCTTCCTTCATGGCGAGCTCTCCTCAGCTCCATCGTTAGCGTTTTTCCTACGTCATGAACGTCATAAGCTCTCTTCATTTTTTTTACCATGAGCTTTCTTTCCTCAGCCATCCTCCTTTGTGGCTGCCACGGCTGCTTACATCTGGAGGAAAGGGATGCTAAACCTCATAATGGGTCTCGCTCATTAGGAGCCCCCCCCCCTCCCCCAGGCGTTTATGTTCCGCTGAAGGCTGACTAGACAGATTTATGTTGTTGTGTTAACTTGAACTTGGCACTTTCGCCATTATCCCCAGTCAACTCTACAGTATATTGGTCATTGATCTTGGGTTTTCCACTCATGCAGCTAGCCCGACGACTGCTAATGGTAGGCAGCCAGTTATTAGCGGGGCTTGCCATGGAGGTAACGATCAGCGTCAGGCCGCCCTATCGTCTTTAGGACAGCCCCAGCGCACGGCCAGTCCTGCAAAGGTCAGCCGCGGTTGTGGCCGTGTCTTTCGTCACACAACGGGAGAAGTACGGGCCCAGTAGGAATATTGTTACAATTAGCTCACAGACAAGAAACCCAACCAATGCCATATTTTAACAAATTTATTTAGATTATGAAGGCTGAAACAACATATTAACTTTAAAATCTTGCCAGCGTTTCTTTTAAATTCTTTTTTTTAATTAGAAGAAACAAGGGCAGTGAAAAAGTCATAACTAGTATATCCGCAAGTCACTTTCAAAAGACCAACAAACCGGTCTACCGCCTAACCGTTTACTATGAAAAGAAACCTGATGCACCATAAGTGTTACAATGCGCCCATATGTTGATGACGCGATCAGCCAAAGGTGAACAGCACCAGTGCTGGTTTCAAAAGACCATACTTATAAGCTGAAACATCAGGGATCAGGAGAGCCTTGCAAGGGATCCAGTGATGTCAAGACCATGCAGCCTTTCATGAGCTCTTCACTCAGACTTTTTCGCATTCAAAACAAAAAAGCACAAAAACCCACCCACAAAGATTTTTATTAGATCAATTTGAATAACAATATCATACATATATATGCAAACGCAGCATTGAAAGGTTCATTATTAGGGATCTGCATGTAACCCAGCTTGACAAGATGATCAGAAGGAAAACACTAACAGCAGAAGAATGTATAACTGTAAGTAATGTACCACATGTAGTAGCAAAAACATCCCAATCAAAGGTGGCAATTATACTAAAATACCTTGAGCCAAATGTTCCATAATCCTGTGGATATTTCTGCGGGCATGTTGCTACTTAAGAGACAGGAATGTGTGTACAGTGCACATCAGAAGTTAATAATAGGAGGAGTTATAATGCAATCCATCTTGTGGAGAAAACAGATGCACTGAAGCTGTATGTCAGTGTGGTTGCTGCTTAACAATTCAAGAGTAATGATTACATGTTCGCTGTGAAAGAATTTAGTGCCATGGACCCAAACAGGTCTATGCTTTTACTGTACACTAATCCATACTGGAATGCAAAACGAACTAATACCACAGTGTGAAATCTCTTCGAAGGTGTGCACAGGAATGAGATGACTGCTACTCCACGGTTCTCTGTATCCTTGTAACCACCACTGATAACAGCCATTCAGATTTAAGGTCACAGTAAAATTCACCAGGGCTGGGATGCATGACCACCTATACAGGCTTTCCACATGGATGTACATAATTGCAAAATGTGCCCATATATTTTAAAAGAAATAGCAGTTACAGAAATTTTTCTGTATATTAATCACGTCTCTGTACCTCCAAAGGCTTTAACTTAAGCGAGACCAGATTATGCCAACAAACTCCATTAAACTATATCAGTACCTATCCCATGAACAAGTACCATCAACATTACTATCTGAAGTTCATGAGTCAGTGGGTGGAATTCTGCAGACTCCATGGCCACCCACCCCCACCCCACCCCACCCCCCCAAAGATTACACTGCCTCTCTGCCCTGGCTTTCTCACTGTATCAATCTTTATGGTTGTTTCAGAGAATAGCTTAGAAGTAAAACCCCTAAAACTGTGACATCGCTGTGAGCTGGATGGCTGTCCCTTTAAAATAATCGAACCCGACCAACCAACCTGCAGTTCACAACCACTCTGTGAGTCTGTCTTATCAATACATGTACTCACCCTCTTCACAACCTGTCTCCCAAATTCTCTATTGCCTTTCACTTTTCAGTACTCACTCAGTCATTTCTTACTTCACACCATGCAGACATAAAAGTATTTATTAGTCATCACACGAATAGAAGTACTATCACACTGTATATGCCTGTCCACCATTTCAGCATCCTTTTCCTGTTCCTGTACTTCTCAACGACAGGTCTCCTTAGCCACACTGAAGCTGTCCACATTTCACATTCCTGTTATCTGTTTCTATTGCATGGTCTGTTGCATTACTCTAACCCATACAAACATCTGTTGTAGTACCATGTAGCTCCAGAAAATAAAGCAAACTTCAGAAAATTTTGCATGCGTGGCCGTCTCTCCAATATTGTTTCTTAGTCATTTTGTCCTTTAAAATATCCGGGCAGTTTTTTCTTCTCTTAAGTTTGTGTGAACTAGCATGTGTTTTTTTAAACGATATGATGTTCTGAATGCTGCATTGCACTGAATGCACTGGTGAGGTCGTTTGTCACTATGAGTAATCATGTGATTTCTCAACGTAAACATGCTCTTGAAAAAGGCTTTACACACGACGCACTGGTGTGGTCGTTCAGTGCTGTGAGTATTCATATGTTTCTTCAAATCAAAAGAACTTTTGAAACCAGCTTTACACTCGTTACACAGGTAAGGGCGTACCGGGGCATGTCCCGTATGAAAGACCATGTGTTCATTCAGCTGTGCTAGTCTGTTAAAGGCTGCGTTACACTCGCTACATCGATAAGGTTTGTCATCACCATGAACCAGTCTGTGAAACTTCAGAGCAGCAGATCGCTTGAAAACAGCTTGGCATTCACTGCACTTAAAAGGTTTGTCATCACTGTGTATCAGCGTATGACTTTTTAGATACCCCAGTTTTCTGAAAGCCAGGCCACATTCACTGCAAGTGTATGGCTTTTCACCACTGTGAATCATCCTGTGAAACTTGAGGTCCTGAAATCTTTTAAATGAGGAATCACACTCGGGGCACTGGAAAGGCCGTTCATCGCTGTGACTGCATGTGCCCACGCAAATAGATTGGCTTTTTGAAAGATGCCTGGCACAAACCGCACTTGTATGGTCTATCACTGGTGTGGATCAGACTGTGGTTTTTTAAACGAGACTTGGTCTTAAACGCAGCTTTGCAATCACTGCACTGGTGAGGTCGTTCATTATTGTGCACCCACATCATGTGATTTTTCAACAGGCTCTTAGTCTTGAATGTGGCTCTACATGCTACACATTCATGAGGTCTGTCATCACTGTGAGAGACTGCTCTATGAAAATTCAGATCACCAGCTGTTTCGAAGGCAAATTTACACTCTGCGGACTGATAAGGCCTTTCAATTTCACCACTGTGAGACAGAATGTGACGTTTTAGTAGTGATACTTGGTCAAACGCAGACTTGCATTCACTACACTTATAAGCACGGTCACAAGCTTCAACACCTGTTGCTGATTCAACTGAAAATGTCAAAGAATTCTCCACACTGCTTGTGATGCCCAGCTGTTTTTGACAGTCACCTTGCAGGCTAGCGACAACCTGCAAGTCAGATTTCTTTTGCCTGCAGTGAATTAGTTTGTGAGACCTGACGTCCTTAAACCTTTTGAAGGTACCATTACAATCACTGCACCGATAAGGTCTGTCACTGCAGTGCACCACCATGTGATTTTTCAGCAAATACTTTTTCTTGAAAGCAAATTCACAAACATTGCACTGGTATGGTCTGTCACTGCTGTGCACGACCATGTGACCTTTCAAATGAGATGCCAGCTTGAAGGAGGCTGCACACACTTTGCACTGGTGAGGTCTCTCGCTGCTGCCTGCAGGAAGCAACGTCTTCTGGCCGAGCCTCGACCGTCTTCCACTTGCTGCTGTCTCACTCAACTCACTTAAAAGCTGCGATGCCTTTAAAGAGATCCCTGCACACGGACTTACTGTCTGGCGTATCTGATTTTCTCTAACAGCTTTTCGGGCAGCCAGCGAACAAGACTTCACCTTTCCACAGTGAATTTGTCTGTGACATTTTAGGTCAGCCATCCTTTTGAAAGAGGACTTGCATTCCCTACACTGGTAATGGTTCTCACCAATATGACCAAGTGAGTGTTTCTTCAACAAGTTCTGTGTTTTGAAAGAAGCTTTGCACTGTGAGCACTGGTGAACGTTTCTGCTGCTATGAGGCAAACCTTTTGTGGCCAAAACACCTTTTTTCCTACCAGGTGGACATAAACGGTGACAAAATTGCTTAGCACGCCCATGGACAGCCCTTCGGTGGCAGTTTAAATCTGACGGCCTTTTGAAAGCAGCTTGACACTCGGAGCATTTGTGAGGTCGACAGCTGCTATGGCTCAACATGTGAGCCCTGAGGTGAGACTGCTGCTTGAAAGCTGCCTTGCACACGCTGCACTGGTGTGGTCTGTCCCCCTGGACACCTGTGGTGTCAGACTCCGCAACATCTACCTTGTCAGAGTCTAATGGTGAAGATCTTTTGGAAGCAGCTATTGTCTCACTCAACTCACACAACAACTGAGATGCATGCAGATACATCTCTGCAAATGAAGAAGCTGCTGGCTGTGTTTGACTTGTGCCACCTGTATCAGTGGAAAGAACAGCACCTGATAATTCTGACTGAAGCTCAGCAATTTTTTCATCGGCATAACAAACCACAGAGAAGACTTCTTTGTCCTTCCCCAAATCATGCACATCTTGCAGATGTTTTTCACGGCTTGCCTCAGTTTGACCAGCTTGTAAATCTCCTTTTGCTAACCCCTCACTAATGATTTCAACAGGAAGATTTTGCGGAGTCGATATCTCAACGCAACCTGCAGCATCCACCAGCGATGCCGGCTGATGAATCTGGTGCGCAGCACTTTCACCCGAAGTCACTACCAACTGACCTTCTAATGATCGGCCATCCAAATGCAACATGGCATGTGTTACTGATCGGCCATCCAAATGCAACATGGCATGTGTTACTGATCGGCCATCCAAATGCAACATGGCATGTGTTACTGCCTCACCACGAAGGTTCACCCATGTCCTTTCTCCCGTATTTTGCGACGATGTTGACTGCACTGTTTCTAAATCTGATGCTTGTTGTTGCTGCAAATGAAGGAGCATTTGTGCAGGCTGCAGAAGCTCAAATGCTCTTGCTGTGACTGTACCGATCTCCTTAACTCCTTTCGTCACTCTGGGAGAAAGCTGGGTTGCCATGTGACAACCATGTGAGAAACCTGACTGCAAGTGCAAGGGTTCCATCGGTGCTGGTAAAGGTTGCTGACTCCAAGCATGATGCAGGCTGGTGTGGCTTACAGACTGCAGAAGCTCACAATGTAACGATTCAGGCGGTGTCTCCTGCTGAGCTTTCTGAGACAGACCAGAAGGAACCTCAACCAGATGCTCCATCTCTGGGTTTATATACACTGACTGCACACCTGGCTGCATGCACAGATCTCCATGGTTGTGCTGCTGGAAAACACCTTTTGCATACACAGCCTGTACCACCATCTCAGCATCATTCACAGGGCCACAGTCCGCCCTCTGTACCTCTTGTGAGGTCATGTTGTTAGATATTCCAAAATGCCTTTAAAAAGCGATGTTCTTTTTCAGACTGAGACATAACTGTGTTTCCTTTCATAATGCAGTCTCTTCCCAACTGGATCTGAAGCAGAACATCTTCTGTCTGTTTATACATGCGCTGAAGTGTTCATGCATGTCCATAGCTCAGTGACTGGCAAGCCTTGCAGAGAAGAAAACTTCAGTTCTTGACCTGAAAAGAAGAATATACATCCAGAAAAATAATTTAATGAAAAGAAAGTTTACTGCACATAATACACACAAACTCTCAAGAAATGCAGTTTCCAGTGTCAGCTCACTCTTTTATCACCTTAGTAATCTTTATTCTGTGTACCAAATCAGTATGAAGTAAAATACTGCAGAAAGGTGCTTTGTGCTGATCATTTCGAAGACTCGTGCTTTGGGCCACATTCTTTTCAATCTTGAGTACCACAGTTTGTTGAAATAAAATCACAAAGTATGGATCTAAAGTGAAATAAAATCACAAAGTAGGGAAATACTTTTATTCTACCTGTCCACCTGCAGATGGATATCCGTAACTTGGCCCTGCACCAGGGTATCCACTGGCTTGTGGGTATCCAGGCTGGCCACCTGGTGCGGGATAGCCACCTGGTGCCGGATAGCCACCTCTGGATAGCTCACCTCTGTAACTGCACAAGGAAGGGTTTGTAAATAATTTCAACTGTAGATATGTTTACAATGCAAAAGACGATGGTTAAGGCAGAAACACTCATCTGCACATTTAAATCAAAATTTCTGCATAGGTTAGCATTTTGTTTTACACCACTGCCATGGAGCGGACGCTAAGCAGTAAAAAAAAAAGACTTAGCTGCAGGTGAGAACGTAGAAAAAAATCAATTCAGAGGAATATACGTTTGTCTGTACCAATTTTCTGTACGTACAGAAAGCGTGAAAACTATCCTCAACGGTCTTGAGGCCTGCAGCGTTATCTCCAGTTTGTTCAGTAGTCTAGTACTGTGGGCGTGTTACATCACATCACGAACATTTCCTAAGCAAAAACTGTTATTTGCGCACAATTAAGGATGCCACTTCATAAGCAGAATAGAAAGGATGTATGAAATAAGTTTAATCACTTAATTAACCCACCTAAGTCAAGATTTCACGGTCTGGAGTCTAGGAAACCTGGGCTGTATCAACACAGATACAATGAACTTGGTCTGTAAATGCGGAAGCGTCCATAACTGTGTTGCAAGAGTTGACTCCCTTGCGTGGGGGTTTCTAGCCCTGTGGAGTTGAGGTTTGACCTTGGACGATACGTTTGACAGCTATAAAAGTGTTAGTTTGTTACAGTTTTGTTGTGTTTGGCAGTAGCTTTATCAATTTGCATGACTGTATTGACTGGCATCAGCTATAGCCCTAATACTACTTAATCAGTTTCGGCCGTAGCCCCAGAAAAGCTACATTTAGTGAAACGTGTGAGCACTCCGGACCGTGTTTCGCAATTATCTGGGAATTGCGACACGCGCAGGAACCGGTCATTTCCTGCATTCACACCGATTCACACTATGCTCGTGA
>SMGT01001912.1:170479-182780 GCA_004794575.1 Lanistes nyassanus | reverse complement strand
GCGACGCAGCCTTCAAAGTTCGCATTTGCATCGAACATTCTTGCGCAACCAGCCCCCGTCCTGGTCTTTCAAGCAACCAGCAGAGGATATGATGTCTGAAACCACCGGCTGTCGTACCCAGTCAAATGTCTTACTGTCTCAAGGACTTCCCTTCTCGTAGCATGTTTACCCCTCGGATACCCGATTATTTTGAAGCACTCACTCGAGAAAATCTGGAGAAAGTTCATCACTGGTTCACTCCAGGCACATCCCTAATGTATTTCCATGGTTTAGGAGAAGATTGTGTTGTATTTTTTTTAACACCAAGCCAGCAACGAAGGCTGTATCATGACAGGGGAAGGAGGTGGAGGGTGACAGGGGGAATTCGGAACAGGATCCCTTAGAGCATCCCGAGAAAACTGCCTGCAAACAGGCGTCACATCCCGAGAAAGGGCGTATGCTGGAAATGGGTTCCAAACCTCTAAATGGGGCAAGCACACTTTACCGCTATGCCACCGAGGTTTGTGATTGGTCGGCAAGTTGGTCGGTCGGCGACAAGTGGACGTGCGCGCGTGATTATTTTTTCTCTAAAACACCTGAGATGATCGCGCCTGCGGATGTGGAAGCACAAAACAAAATGAAACTCGCGTTCCCATTTGTGTACCTGTGATTTGCATAAATTGTACTTTAAGAGCCTTCCTTCCATCGTTTGGTGTCGAGTTCATCAATCGCTGTAGTCCTCAATGTTTTCTTATTGACACACGGAGAGTTCCAGACCATGGAACATTTCTTTCGTCTTCTCAAGCGAACCAGGGGGCGCCGCGCACACAGCCTCTCCGCAAGGTCAGTAAAAACAACATTCCGCCGGCGTTGCTATGCCTACCGACTACGCACGAGCCGAAGTATGCACGGAGTTCTCCAGCGCTGGTTTACCGCGGGTCGAGACTTTGAAGGGAAACGCTGTGAGCCGAACACCAGGTTACAGGTACAGAAGGCTGTCAAGTTACAGTATGCAGGCCATAGACAGAGACAGACTGCGAAACAGCGAGGAAGGGAAACATTTCCATTCATTCACGCAACCTATTTTCGCGAATGTTCGGCAATTATGGGCGTATCTGAATATGTATGGAAACAGAGAAGCAGAAACGCAGTGTATGCGTGGTGGGAGTAAACGAGTAGACGGACACGTCATGTGCATGGAAAAATGCATAGACTCACCCATGACAACATCGTTCCCTGATCTTAATGATTATCGTTGCCATCGTCGTCGTCATTTCTACAGCTGTTATAGTCATCATCGTTGCATTGTCATTATCTTTACCGAGCTATATCGTATAGTATATGCCTGGAAATCTTGCCACAACAGGTGAATGTGCTGCGTTAGATCTTGCATTATGTCCGTCGCCTATGTACCAGAGAGTGCTTTCCCCTCAAAGTCTGCTCCTCGACTGCCAGTCGGACATTTAGATCTAATTTGGAAGGCAAAGTTCCAATTAAAAGTGTGCTGTTAATGTCACTGTTCTGGTGTGTATTTTCACTTCCAGAAGTTGTCTTGCTGTGTCCTACAAGAAAATCTTTAGGAAAGGTTTTGATGGAGCACTTTATCTGGAATATATATATATATATTTATTTGTTAGAAGAACAAGATTTTCCTACTGTGGGGACTATGATACTCACTATGTCATGTGTCTTTCTTCTTTCATAAATTCTACCACCACTACATGGAATCTTTTTTGTCTCTTGAAGGAATCTGGTCAGATCTGGATACGAATTCGCTTGATTTTGCTTTTCTTTCTTTCTTCTCATTGTCATCTTGTCAGAATGACGTTATCGCAGTGGTTGTTACTTTTGCGTGTCATTTGAATCTAGCAAAGCGCTAAAACTGACGCAACAATTTGCAGGTGACATTTTTGAACCCATTTCATACTGCAGTCAGTGCCGAGTAAGACTTTAAGCAAGGAAACTCGTCAGCCCACCTGCGTTAGTCGTGTCGATGACCAAGGTGTTGGGGCTGTTGGCGACTGCCTTGTCAGTGGCCCCAGACACTTTGCACCCGGCTGCGTGCCCCAGCTCCTTGTCGCCAATCTGCAGGCGGAAGGGGGAGTTCTTGATGTGCTTCTCATTCCGCATAACACACACCTTGTACTCGCCCTTCTGGCGAGGGTTAAAGGACGCGATGCCTGGAAGTAGAGTATTGAACGCTGTTAAGGCACACATTTTATCAAACCATATTAATAGCTTCCTAATTATGGAGGGAATCAAAGTGTAGTTTGGCTCAGAAATTCCGAGCTGACAATGGCAAAATGTCGTTTTCATTGAAAGGTCATCCAGCTTGTCAGTGTAGTCAAGTCGGCCGCAAGCAAACCCACGAACACAAGGTAGCAACCTTCCATTCTCGTGCACGTGCGCGCGCGCGCAATAACGCACACGTACGCACGCACGCACAACATCTCCACCCATTTACCGTCATTCACGCACACCGATGGGCATCGATGATGATGATGAAGACAATGATAGTGATGATGCTAGTTGCAGTCGAAAACTGAACAGCATGTTTAATAGCTTTTTCAGATATTGCACGAGATTCGACGGAATGTAGAAGTACTTCCGTTTTCTTTTCCTCGTGTTCTTCCCATAGCTAATAAGAAAAGTGTTCTGCATATGTTGTGACACCGCCCAGTGAGCTGCCTATGCTTGAAAGTTTTAGCAAAAGCATCCTTCGCAGATCTTACGCAGAATGGGAGTGTGATAAGGCGCGCTTCATACCCAGCTCACCCGGAGGTTCAGAAATAACCAGCTTTGTAGATGGGTGTTTACATTTTTTAATTGAGTGTTCCACGACACGACTATTTCTCTATGTTGGTAATCGGGGATATCTTCGCAGATACTGCGATGCCAGGCTCTATTGCAATTTTATCTGTCCAATTAAAGTCCACGAACCTCCTGATCGTCGGAAAGGAAGCTGGCGAAAGTTATCATGGCGGGCGTTCGGAAAAATTTTAAGTTTTTACAACCAAGAATCTCTCTCAGTACAAAGAAGCACAGTGTGGGTAAAATTATCTGGCTGATAAACACGCTGGCTTAATAGTTTTCTCTGTAAAATGAAACACGTGACTGTCGATTGGAAATAAAACCTATGTTAAGTAACTGAGCCCAGCTACAAACGGCACAGACACAGACTTTGTTTTTAGTCTTTATTTGTTTTCGGCTTTATCTGTTTGTGTTGTCCTGATGAAGGCGTAATGCCCCGAAACGTCGACCCTGTGTCTGTGTTGTTTGTAGTTTGGTGCAGTTCCTCTCTTGTTAACTTAGTTTTCTACGTAATGGAAGGAGGGTTTCGTTACTTTTTGTGAGAATCAAGTACGTGTATAGCAAACAGGCTATAGCAGAAGCTCTACTTGCTGCTGTCAGATCACTACACTTTACATCGCTTCGTTCTCATTTTCTTGGTCACGGTCATGGTCACTGTCATGTTGGTGTCGCTGTCGTCGTCGTCATCGTCATCGTCATCTTCATCATCGTCGTCGTCGTCGTCGTCGTCGTCGTCGTATCATTCCTTCTTCCTCCTTCTCCCCCTCCTCATCATTGTTATCAGCATCAGTATCAAACTTTAGATGATGTCAAAGTGCGATAGTTGTAGCACTCGTTTTTTCGCATTACATAACATTTTCCGGTTTTGTTTATAACAGATGGTGATGTTTTCTGAAGCAGTGGTCGTTATTTCATGTACCGACGTCATGCATACTCTTGCAGTGATCGATTTGAAGTGCTATTCTTGAAAGACATGAGGAACTAAAGGACTTGTAGTCTTGAGGGGCAAGCCTTACAGAAGTGCTGAATTTCAAAAGTTAAAGCTTTGAATATGTGCTGGATCTGAAGTGCCAACCCTTGAAAAGGCGACAGACTTGAAAAGTTCCAGATTCGAAAAAGAGGTAGACTTGAAGAAGTGACAAGTTTAAAATTGTAGAATTGAAAAAGTGTCAAATTTGATGAAGTGCTAGACTTGATGGAGTACTAGACTTGAAGGAGTACTGGACTTAAAGAAGTACTAGACTTGAAGGAGTACTAGACTTGAAGGAGTACTGGATTTGAAGAAGTGATGAACGTAAAAAAAGTATCAGACTTGAAGAAGGGATAGAGTTGAAGATGTATTAGATTTGCAAGAGCACTAGACCTACAAGAACGCTAGACCTACAGGAGCACTAGACCGACAAGAACACTAGACCTACAAGAACACTAGACCTACAAGAACACTAGACCTACAGGAGCACTAGACCTACAAGAACACTAGACCTACAAGAGCACTAGACCTACAAGAACACTAGACCTACAAGAACACTAGACCTACAGGAGCACTAGACCTACAAGAGCACTAGACCTACAAGAACACTAGACCTACAAGAGCACTAGACCTACAAGAACACTAGACCTACAAGAACACTAGACCTACAAGAGCACTAGACCTACAAGAACACTAGACCTACAAGAGCACTAGACCTACAAGAACACTAGACCTACAGGAGCACTAGACCTACAGGAACACTAGACATAAAGAAGTGTTAGGCCTGAGCCCTGAAGGAGTGATGACAATGAAGCGCTAGATTTGAAGAAATGCTAAACTTGAAGCGCAGACGTCCACAAAATCGGCGCTCGTGCTTTCTCACCTATCTCGCCATCGCCCATCTTCTTCAGAATGACAGGTTCGATGTTGCCCGCTGGCGTCTGGATGGTACCCACCAGATCCACAATGTCCGCCTCGATCACCTTCAGGGAATACTCTGCCGAGTTGCCCAGCGACAACTGGGACCTTTTCCTGCCTTCGCCTGCATTGAAACAAAAGTTAATTACGTTTCTTTCTTTCTTTCTTTCTTTCTTTCTTTCTTTCTTTCTTTCTTTCTTTCTTTCTTTCTTTCTTTCTTTCTTTCTTTCTTTCTTTCTCACTCACTCTCTGTATGCCTCATTATTTATTTTTTAAAATTTATTTTCAAGACGTTAAAGACAAGGTTTGAATCAAATTTAACAAAGAAGAAATGTAAGATTTAGACACTGTGATGGTCAATGCCAGGTGATGATAACTCACACAAGGATTTTCCTAGAGGCATGGGAATTTTTGAACGTTCTTGTCTGGAATTTGTTTTCAGCTAAACCACTTGAGTAGTACGATAAATAGCTCCCCGGAGATGGTTACTACTCTTAAGGTTAAGTCACACACGGCATTCTTACCAGAGACTTTTGCTGCGAAGGGCGAACCCTTGATTGCCTTCCCCTTGTACTTGATGTGGATGTTGTAGGCACCAGGCGTCATGGGTAGATACGTCACGTTGGTGGAACCGTCAGGGTTGTCCTTCCGTTTCAAATCCACCTTGGCAGGGCCTTCGATATTGATGTCGATGTCCTCTGATGGTGTCGACAGGCAAGCAAAAGAGACAGGTGATACTAACATAAGCATTGGGAAACAGAATATCGAAGAAAACACTATGATCGGTATAGCGAGATTGTTCATATGTGAGAAAACTTAAGCAAATTTTTATACTGGATGAATACATATCCATGTCTCTGAGTGAGCCGTGTATTATGGGTAACCCACGGGAACTCTTATCTAGCATTTTAATTTCACCTGCAGGCTGTTGCAGCCATTCTTGGACTACTCTTGGGATATTTTCACTCCTACTTTATGTCCTCTCGGGAAACCGATATAAGAGCTGCCTGAAATATTCTACTACTCTGTCCCAGATCTAAGGTTCCCTGCAGCACAGTCGTTGTGCACTTACTTGCCGTGCCTTGCTTAGCGACGACAGTGAACGATTCCTCCTCACCGCTGTTGCCGCCGACGAGACCCACGCCAAACGCCGTGACGAAGCCATCAGGCAGGCTGTCCACGACACATGAGAAGGGACTGCCTGGAACAAGGAAACACGCCAATGGTTGGTGCGTGGGTCAAGCGTTTGTGGCTTTAAAGGTCCCCCCCCCGCCCTTTCTCTTCCTCTCTCTCTCTCTCTCTCCCACTGTGTGCGTGCGCTTGTGTGTGTGTGTGTGGCGGAGATGGGGTTAAGTAATACACATGTCCACATGGACGCATTGTAACATGCAATAACAAGTGCGCACGCTGACATATACCTGTTCGAAAAACACTAACAAACACATACACAAAAGGACTACACGCAAACACATAAGCACGAGTGCATCATTTTTTTTAAATCAAATTATTTCTGTTCATTTTATAGCCACTTTCCAATGGCCTTTCCTGGGTGGCTAAAATTCTGCAAAGGAAAACAATTACTGCAAATAAACTTCAGTCTTCACCAGCTTAAAACCTAAAAATATTTAATTCCCTTTGCCAACTCGCCCTTTGAGTGAATTCGTCATTTGTTTTATCTTCAGTTAAAACTCATTCTTAATTTTTACGCAGCTTGAATCTAGTCCTTTTAAATCTCATTTTAAGCCTTCGCATTACTTTTGGCTTTGTTAATATAAAACAAGACATGAAAGAAGGAAGTATATTATCCCAGAAGAAGTTGTTTCTTTTATTACACAGCCAAGCATCCGATAAGGCTGAGACGAACACAGTGGTACTGGGTCTTCGTGTAATAAAAGCATCTACTGTTCATTTTCTTGATACGAAGCACCGCGACTCCAACATTCGACGTCCTGCTATATAAAACGGTAATATCTACTGAACATTTCAAAACGGGTGTAAACACCCCGCAAGATGGAGACTGTATCTTTGTCATCCAATCAGTGTCAAGATATGTTTATTCTGGCCTGTTTGCCTGCAGTGTTTCAAAAACTTGAAGGGGGTATACTTCGCTGGTTGTCGGCGTGCTCAGGATGTCAGTATAGCCTCGTGACAGCCGCTGTCAACAGTGTTGGCGACAGGAGACAGCTCAAACGTATAAAATTTCAAACAAAACCGCTTTTTCTTACTTTAACGCAGATTTACAAGTCATGCAACCCCACTAACAAATTTCAAAAATATCAAGGTTCTTTTTTTAGCGTCGAGTTGCACATTTGGAATAAATTACCATGTTTGAAATAGTGTTGGGAATAGCGAAGCATTTAGAACACATTAGTAGAACATTCTAGTATTAACAACATACACAAATTAAACTTTGATTAAATCCTTCTCAAGCTATAGCGCAACAATCTTTTTACACACGAGATTCGGACAATAAAACACATTATATAGTTTGCTAAAGTCCCAGAAACTGAACTGAAAAAAAACTTTTCGTTATGCTGAGCAAATATTCGTAGCAAATATTCGTATACACGAGGTTCTTTCTTTTTTCTTTCTTTCTTTTTTTCATAAAAGATTTCGTCATTAAACTTGGACATCCGATCAGTTTTGGCAGGTCCTGTGCGATACGTTTTCAGCGGGAAAAAAGCGGAACTCAGTCTGTAGGACTGTCAGACCGAAATACCTCTTTTCCAAAAACTCATAATAGCGGAAGGCAACAACAGAATGACCCTCAAACTCAGTACGATTGTGTGGACAACTTTCCAGCAATTTTCGCTCGTTTTTTCTACAAATGAACCCGTAAATAGACTAAAGCTTCTCAGGTAAACAACTTTTTCTTTCACTGTGACTACGTGAGGGCTCCCCCCCCCCCCCATTGAAGGAAAACCAGTATATTAGGGTTAAATCGCGCTTCACTTCAGCTAATGACTGTTCACCCGGTGCTTGTCAAGATTTGCCAGTTGCTAGTCTGTTCTGACTTTTTCCTTCTGTCTGTCGGTTATATCTAGGAAACCATTGGTAGGTGTTTATAATTCGACAACCAAGCTCAAGGTGCAATCAATCGCAGGAAAGGAAGGTCCTGTTTTATTTGGATTTAATCTACAAAGCACATTTTCAGGGGAGAGTAATCACGTTGTGCAGAAAACTCCTGTGAGGAAATAGCTATAGTGATCAGCACGTGAAGCTAGTTGTGTGCTCATAAAGTGGACAGTGTCATCTGACAAGTGAAGCTATAACTCTTTGTGCCTGCAAAGCTAATTTCCGCTGCAGCTAAACTCATTTGGTCTCCCATTGTCTACCTGAGGGTGTGCATGTGTTTGCCCCTTTGGGTGACTGTGTACGTGTGGGGTTATGAAGGGCGAGTGCATGAGATAGCTCCCACCCGCGATATGCAATGCGTAATGTTTATGGAAGGCATAGCAAACATGTTTCTAGAACACGCCACTACGTGCGTGCATGCGAACGCGCATGGGGAAGTGGGTATGCGTGTATTTGCGTGTGTGGATGCATTTCCCCGTATGGTTGAGTGCATTGTTGTTGCATTTTATTTTTCGTTCTGGATGGCGTTTTCAGTAAAATTCTGTCCACGCTAATTCCATGACCACATTACCACGGACACATTGGAAGATACACAGACGTCGTAAAATAACGACGGACAGAAGTAATGGACGAATGGTGACTCCACCGCAGAGGCAAGCATGACCCCGGGAGTCTGATCCTGGTCGCAAGCCAGCGCCATCCGCCAACACGTGGCTCATGCAGAGCGCAGCAGCCATTTGTCACACAAGGATTAGTCAGAACCACGCAGCAAACATCAGGCATGCAGGGTACGGATGATTTTTTTTCTGTCTAATAAGTCCTGACACTGTGGAGAGCGCGCAGTTGAGTCAGCGTGAACCTTGCACGGAACATGGAGTGCGCAGTAGCGTCTGGCAAACCTTCCACAAGCACATCTGGCACCTAGGGTCTACTAGGGCTTGGCTCCACGAGCCTTCGTCCTTTCGATCACGTTTCCGTACATAAACACCGTCTTAGGACAGTGTTCACACTTTGCGATTCTTTTGGCGCATTTATTTATGGATGGAAGAGAGGTACCAACATACAACATCGCCAATGGCTTGACAATTCTCTTCAACATTGTTGTCCATGCGCACCCAGAATTCAGAGGCGGGAAGAGCAAGAATGCATAAGTTGTGTCCCTTGACGACGTAAATAGCGAAAACGGCTGTGCACAGAGGGTATATCGTCTCTCACTCAGACGTCGAGGAGCAAAATTTCAGCAGGGCTAGAACAAAAATCACTGGCCGTGTTATCTCACGTTTTTCGTGATCAAGACTTGACTTCTCTTTTACCTTAGAAAAATGTGTTGAGGATTACTGTTACGTGGTTTAAACCATCTGCGCAATTGGACGATGTGCTGTGTGCTGCGCCTTTAGGAGCAAGAACCGCTGTCTGCCCCACTTGCACCATCTCCTTTCTGTCGACGCCTCTCTTCCTCCCACCTTCCTCCCGTCCCCTCCCCTCATCTCTTTCGGTAGATAGATCAGCTACATGTCGAAAGTGTTCCTTCTCTTGCGCTCTTGTTGACTTTGGATATAAATAATATAGAAATAATTCATCTTGCAGGGCTCTGTAGCTGAGCAGAACACCTTCCAGTTTTGAAAACAGTGTTGGGAAAACAATGGGGAAAAAATTAAATGTGCGCATAGAAGAACAAACACGTTTCTAGCAGGCGTGCACGCCGACAGACGTTCTCTCTCTTTCTCCTCCCTCTCTCTCTCTCTCACAAACGAGCGCGCGGCGCGCTCGCAAACACACACACACTTTCATTGACATCTAACATAGTCACAGGAGCAATTGGTGGTAATTCGGCTCTGAGCCATGTAAGGTCCGTAGATCTGGTTCTTCGGTTAAAAGCATGCTTCTGCTCGGGATGTTCCCGACGCACACGACCTTCAGTCCAAAATGAAGAAGCAGAAGATAGCACATAACAGAGTAGGTTGTTTTGGGTTTGTTTTGTTTTGTTTTGTTTTGTTTTGTTTTTGCCTCAAAGCCAGCAGCATGCGGTGCTTTCGGTAAAGCTTTACGGCTCATTGCTGCGTCTGAGGACAACTCACGGAAATGTTTGGCCAAAGAGGGTTTTTTCATGATTTGCGCAGTGGCCATTGGCACGTACGAGCCTTCCTTCACCTCCGCATGTTCAGTATTGGGATAACAAACTTGGGCCATGGGCACGACAAGCCATCAGAGCTCTGGGTGATGGTAAATCAAGCATTTAAGCATTTGGTAAAAGTTCAGCGGGTTGACATGCAGCGGACCCCTTAATTTGCTGGACGGCCACGGTCGATATAACACAGGCTGACGACTATCCAGGGACAAGGATGTAGAGAAATGATAGAAAACCCCTTTTCTTCAGTGGCATTCTACTACACCTGTCTCTCTCGTTTTACAACAAAGAAAGGGCCTGTAAGTGCTGAGTGAGGGTCGCGAGAGTCTTTGAAAACACAGGCAGCTGGCAATAGCGGTACTCTATACCTGTATTTATCCTCGTGAAGGTGTCTGGGCATTCTCCCTTCGAGAAAAAGATAAGCCAAAATGAGTTCTGGAGCCCTTTCATCTTCTCCCTTTTCTTGTTTGGCCGTTTCTGTCAGCAGCTGTTGTCGAGAAACAAGAGCTGGGAGCAAGAGGTATTCCAGCGCGCGATAAATGCGCGAGTTCTCTAAGCGAGGATCGCTCTCTTTCATTTTTCATTTGTCCTGCGCAGTTAATGCTGCATTTACTGGTTTTTAAGCGTAAATTAGTTTGGGTTAAGCATGGGTACCTTTGTGTGTGTTTGCTCGCGCGCGCGAGAGAGTGCGTGCTTGTTTGCTCGAATGTGTTGTTTATGTGTGTACGTGTATTTGGGGAGGACGGATGCATTGATGAAAAGAGAGACGAGTAGATGAATACGTAGAGGTCGATTGTTGTCCAGAGCTGTTTATCCACTGGTAGGAGAGGATGAAGAAGTTTATTCCATAGCAACATTCTGGATCTTTCACCGCTTTCGCTTGGTTTGGCCGCAGCTTCTGTGACGGACACGTGTACCTCAGCCAAATGTTTGTGCTGCGCAGACATGGGTCTGCCAGGTTTGCACGACATACACACGAGTCCTGGCGAAGATCCGTCGGTGGGTACGGGTGGCTTGGGTGTGTGGGATGATGAGCACAGATCTCTTGGCTAGGAATACAACGCTGTGCACAGACCAACGCCCAGGAATACAACGATGTGTACTTTTCTCGTAGCCAAGTATGTTATGACGGGCAAATGTGCCCGGGCACTTCTTGCTGCCAGGGAAAATGTTGTCGATGGCAGATGACGAAATACAAGGTGTTGGTTCTTTCTTTCTTTCTTTCTTTCTTTCTTTCTTTCTTTCTTTCTTTCTTTCTTTCTTTCTTTCTTTCTTTCTTTCTTTCTTTCTTTCTTTCTTTCTTTCGTTTCTTTCTTTCTTACCAAACAGCAAAAGTGTTGAAGTCATCTACATTTGTAACAGCAAAAGTGATAAGTGTTGTCTACAGAACAGGTTCGAGTCTCAGGAAGAATTAAGACGTGCATATTATTAGACAACGTTCACACCGACGCTGCTATGCAACGAGAATAATATCACCATGCTGTTACATCACACTGTTGGATACAGCAGAGATAAGGCGCCTAGGAAATTGTTATCACAACTTAAGAAGATAACAGTAAAAGAGGGGGTTTTTTCGACTGGCGCCAGGTAGATCAACTACCCTACTTTACCGCGAGGATTTAACGTTATCTTATGTTTAGCATCAAACATCTGGCCAGGTTAGGGGAGATAAACAAACAACAGCTAAAGTCAGATTATATCAGCTGTAAAATGTGAAACAGGTAAATGCCCCAAACTTGAGTAGTCTAAGCATGAACAGGTGCAAAGGTCAATGCTTTTTATATATAAAAGCGTCATTGGTAGTTTAGACGAATAAACAGGTCGCGTATAAACACACTTTAGTGTTGGGCAAAGAAGGTAACGCCAAAGGAGGTAACACCAAACGAGGTAACACCAAAGGAGTTAACACCAAAGGAGTTAACACCAAAGGAGGTAACACCTAGCCTTCTAAGCGCACGACAGTATGTAGTTACCAGTGTCTACAATCTTACATTGAACCGGGTCAGAGTCCTCCGACAGACAAAAGAGATCCCATGTGGTGGTAGAGTTTAATAAAGAAAGAACACGTACACAGTCCGACGTACACAGTCATTTTCTGTCAGCAAACACTGTCACGTTACGGATGGTTTTCGAGAGTTTACTGTTTCCGCTTAGTCCTTGCTGTTGGAGGAATTTTAGCTTCATCAGGCAAGATTTGTTGCGTTTTGAAGGTTTTCTTCAGCGCTATAGTTCCTGTATTGTTCATTGTATTCTTTTTTTAAGATCGTCTCACTTCCTTTCATTCATTGAATTGATAGTAAGTTTCCTTTCATTCATTGAAGGGTTGACACGTTAATGACGCATAAAATTGTGTAGTCATAGAAGGAAAGACGTCACGCGTTCTTTCATAGAAACGCGTAGATATCAGCTTCAAGGAACCA
>SMGT01001912.1:148368-169706 GCA_004794575.1 Lanistes nyassanus | reverse complement strand
CTTTGACCCTGCTACAGACGTTCACAGATCTGCACTCGTCAGTCGGAACATTTGCTTCTCACTACGAACTGCGTCAGCGTGTCAACTATCATACCGTGTTCGAACTACCTCTGGGGATCATTTCCTGATGTGAACATTATCCTTTTTTTGGATTAACTGTTCTGTTCCGGGTTTTGGATAACACATTTTCCGCAAGTAGCCTGTTACGACAGCACATTGACTCATATGAATTTAATTGTATGCTAGTTGTGTTACTCAGTGTTCAGACAATTGTTTCGTGTCTCAAACTGTTGCTATCACGCTCACACACACACACACACGCACTGTTACGTATTTGTTCAATTGCACCATTCTTTCCTCTACTTTCATTATTAATGTTCATAGTTCAATAAATGTGTAAAGTTATCTGGCCGTGTACCTTTTGGTTGAAAAGGTGAGGGTCTGCACTAGGCGTATGTTTCTCGTGTTTCCTTCCCTAGAATTCTAGCACACCCCACAAAACGTTACAAACACGATCGAGTAGCTTTTATTTGCGTCCTGGCGGGCTGCCGACTGGGAATTTGTGCATCTTGACGGCTTCCTTTTGACTTGTTTCACGGGTTCGACAGATGACCTTCTAGTAGACTTTTTTCCCCAAACAAAAGTTTTAAAATAAATAAAACTATTTGTTTTCATAAGCAGTCGGAAAAAAAACAAAATAGACAACCATACGCCTGCAGGAAGAAAAGCATTATTAATGGTGCTGCTGGGACTGGCTATTCTTAGCAAACTCAAGGATGCTCTTGTGCCTGTCAGCAACACCGGGAAAGTTTCTTTTCACGTTCCATGTGCTTATATTATAATTCAGAGGGGGCTAATTTTTTTAACAAACGTTTATTTGTGCAACCAAAGTACAAAAGACTGATACAGCCAAAGGCAGGGCCAGGCAACAAGCCAGCTTATATAAGTCTCGCCCTGGCTAGGCACAAAGTGGGAATACAAACACACGGCGACGATAATAAATTGAAAAGGCAAGTGGGAAGTACGACAGCGAGAGGGAGAGACAGAGGCTGAGCGAGGTGTAGGGAGGGAATATTTACTTCCATGGTATGTCAGTGTCAGCCAGTCCAGCGTTGGATTCTGTGTCAGGGACGCTTTTATCGCTTCTAGTGGAAGCACTCAGAAGGCTTGAAGTAGCTTTGCGCTTGTTTGGAGATGTGTTCGTTTTTGTTGACTGTTAGGGAAAAAAGGGTGTCTGTATTTAAGTATTCTTGATTTAGTGCGGACAGTGTTGTTTTCCTTGCTTCTGCATGACGAGGACAATCCCAGAAGTAGACAGTTTCGTGCGGGAAGCAGCATCCACAGGGAAGATCCTCAGTTAAGTGTCGTCTGAATAAGTCGTCGCTGCGGTTGCTCATAGTGCGACGTAAACGGCAATGAGTAATTTGTTGTTTCCTCTCGCCTGTGTAATAGTGTGGTGGGGTGTGGGCGTCGTTTCTGTGTAGGTACTGTTTGAATGCGCTAACGGATGTCGTTTTTGTATGTTTTCGGGTAGGGAATTCCAGAGTACTGTTGTGTGTTTTCGGGTAGGGAATTCCAGAGTACTGTTGTGTGTTTTCGGGTAGGGAATTCCAGAGTACTGTTGTGTGTTTTCGGGTAGGGAATTCAGAGTACTGTTGTGTGTTTTCGGGTAGGGAATTCCAAAGTACTGTTGTATGTTTTCGAGTAGGGAATTCCAAAGTACTGTTGTGTGTTTTCGAGTAGGGAATTCCAAAGTACTGTTGTGTGTTTTCGAGTAGGGAATTCCATAGTACTGTTGTATGTTTTCGAGTAGGGAATTCCAAAGTACTGTTGTGTGTTTTCGAGTAGGGAATTCCAAAGTGCTGTTGTGTGTTTTCGAGTAGGGAATTCCAAAGTGCTGTTGTATGTTTTCGAGTAGGGAATTCCAAAGTACTGTTGTGTGTTTTCGAGTAGGGAATTCCAAAGTACTGTTGTATGTTTTCGAGTAGGGAATTCCAAAGTACTGTTGTGTGTTTTCGAGTAGGGAATTCCAAAGTGCTGTTGTATGTTTTCGGGTAGGGAATTCCAAAGTACTGTTGTATGTTTTCGGGTAGGGAATTCCAAAGTGCTGTTGTATGTTTTCGGGTAGGGAATTCCAAAGTACTGTTGTATGTTTTCGGGTAGGGAATTCCATAGTACTGTTGTATGTTTTCGGGTAGGGAATTCCAAAGTACTGTTGTATGTTTTCGGGTAGGGAATTCCAAAGTGCTGTTGTATGTTTTCGGGTAGGGAATTCCAAAGTGCTGTTGTATGTTTTCGGGTAGGGAATTCCAAAGTGCTGTTGTATGTTTTCGGGTAGGGAATTCCAAAGTGCTGTGTATGTTTTCGGGTAGGGAATTCCAAAGTGCTGTTGTGTGTTTTCGGGTAGGGAATTCCAAAGTACTGTTGTGGAGGGGAAGAACGAGCCTCGAAGTAGGTCAGTTTTGTAGGTCGGAGCGTGTCCCTCAAGGGCTCTCTGCCTGTGGTAAGGGTTAATGGCTCCAGCTAAAGGAGCCAATAGGTCAGTTAGATATTGGAGAGTTAGGCAGTTGACGATTTTGTGGTACATCATTAGTTTGTGTCTTTTGCGTCATTCTTTTAGGCTGCAGAACCCGGATTCGGCATATAGTTCATCGTAATTTGTTCCACGAACGAGCCCTGTTTTTGTTGTACAGTTGTCGTACAGTATATCAGCACAGTCGAATAAAGAGGGAGCTAATGTTGTTTTTCGCTTGTTTTCCTGACACACCCTGTAAGTCTTTCCATTCTCAGCTACATGAAAGTGCGAGGAAGAAAAAAAGCAGAAAGCAGGATTCAGTGCATCGGACAGCCGGCGAGATCACAGCGAGCGCCCGTTTGTGTGCTCGTGAGCGCACTTGCATTGTTTTCATACCACGACACATAGTTCAGAGTAAGTTAAACATTTTAGAATAAGTTTGAGTTCCTTAAATCGTATGTTGTTTTTGCTTGTTGACTGAAACCGAACTGAGATGAAACTATCTGACAACATACACTCGGTCTTCACCGCAAAAAGTTCAACAGGCAGATGTTGAGCACTTCGTTGCCCAGTGAAGAATCCTCGTGTTAAATAAGCCCGTTGTCTGTGGAACTTGGTAGCTACGACTGCAAGAACACAGGCATGTACGAGCATGACTCGTCCGGAAAATGCTTTACCACATGGCTATCTAATAGTCATTAGACTTTAGAGGCCATTTGGAAGACACTTCGTGTTCCGGCGCTGAGCTTCAAAGGACGAGTTCGGTGCAAGCGTTTGGAAGGGGAAAGGCGATTTCCGTGCATGTGGGTTTGTGTTGAGAAAGCAGGAGAGAGGAAGGGAAGCGGGTGAGGGGGTAGCACGCTAACAAACGAGTGAGAAAAGAGAGAAAGAAAGCTATCCAGGGAGGGAAGTGGGAAGAGAAAAGGAGGCGAGGGAAAGAAGAACGGACGGACAGAAAGACAAAGAAATGGGTAAAGGCAACTAGGGTGGACATTTCGGATTTCATCAACTGCTGAGCTACAGAGCAAGAGTGTAAACTGGTTTTCTAAAATCAGTTATCTTTTTTTGTTGGTGCTTATGTATGCGTGTGGGTGAATGTGCTTGCGTGTACACGTGTCTTTGTATGTTTATATATGCTTTTAGGGAGACAAATAGTAAGAAGAAAGAAAGAAAGGTCAAATAAGGGACAGGGAAGAGAAAAGAGGGCGAGAATTCAAAAGAGAGACTGAGAGGGAGGGGGGAGGACATGATATAGCTACCTACGGTAAAACAAGCACGCCATAATTTGAGAAATACAATCAAATACTCGAATGTGCAAGAATATCATGAGTTGTGACACAAGTGCAGGCACAATTATTGTTGCCGTGTTCGTGGTCTTACCGAAACTTAGGATAAACTTTACCAACTGATCAAACAGGTCAGATTCTTCTGTTAATAAGACCATGGTGTTCACAAGCGGCGCTTCATACAGGTTTGAAGTTTCCGTAAGTCTAGTCGCCTTTTACAGGTTATATGTACAAGTTTTCTTGTACGCCGCAAGGCCAAATGCCACCACACAGAGAAACACGGTGGGGGGAAAATGGATCCTACAAAAAGTTTGCTGGATCTGCAACTTTGATGTTTCCCTCCTGCAGTGACAAAATCTGAAGAGATGCCAGTGAGAGATACATTGCTAGAGAACCAACACTAGGAAGACGCCCAATAAAAGCACTAACAACACAGGGTTAGGAGAGAGTTCTACTTGAGCAAGATCCAGCATCCCGCTGGAAACAGCGAAAGGCGTGGAAAGGAAAGATGCTGAGGTGAGGAATGTTTCTCGGATACCAGACGGCGTAGGGTTAGTACCGCACAGAAGGAACGCCAGGGCAACAAGGAGCCAAGCACGTACATACAGTGCATATACAGAACATTTACTGCCCCTGACGTCCAAGTATTTTCCGATTGAGTTTCTTTTTTTGTTTCTTTTTCCTTCCTTCCTTCCTTCCTTCCTTCCTTCCTTCCTTCCTTCCTTCCTTCCTTCCTTCCTTCCTTTCTTTCGTTCCTTTCTTCCTCCCTTCCTTCCTTCCTTCCTTCCTTGGTGTTTTACATCGTATCAGAAACAAAGGTTGTATCACGGCAAACAGCTGAAGCTTGTCGCCAGACCAGGTGCCAGGTCCAAAGGAAATATATGTGCCGAAGACGAGATTTGAACTCACGATCCACGTGTTAGTGCTTATGTGCCCGCTTGCATGCATGGATAGATGGGTGAGAATGCGAAAGTATCCACGGCTTTCTATGAAACATAAGCACACTTAGTGGAAGATGCTAGTCTCACTGTTGCGGAAGGGCTTTCAGAATGACACCTTTATATCTTTCCACTCTGCCTCTCACTTTTCACCTGTCCATCCCCGACAGGTGTAAATACCTCTAGAGCCCCCGCTGTAAAACGAAAGACGCGTTTCCTGGTGCAGCGAACCCCTTTCCAAATAACTCCGTTACGTCACACTGCCCTGCCGCGCGATAAGCTTCGCAACCTCACAGAACCCGCCAAGCGTGCAGGCAGGTACAGGCGGCGGTAACCCTTGAACCGTGTGGTGCTCGAGCTCTCGTCTGCTCGCCAGAAGCAAGCTTTACAGAATTGAAGAAACGCGAGTGAGGGTAGGTATCGACGCCAGAGCTCCCGCAATCGTCAAGAAAATTCGTCTCATGCGAACTTCTGGACCTTCGGAGGAAAAACCAATCGTACGTGCTCATGGGGGCGCTCAGCCTAGGCTCTGGCATCCGTCCGCACGCGCTTACTCTGGGATTGGCACACGCAGGGGGTCAGCGATTGCTGTATAGATGAAATGGTAGGGAAAAAAGAGAGAAAACAGAGAACCTCATTTTCCGCACTTCAAAAACCGACGAGGTAGAGGAAGAGTGAGATAAATAAACTGGGAGGGGGGGTGTAAAATGCTGAAAAAAATACGTCATAGGTCGGTACATTCCTTTCGACCTCGCTCTGGGAAGTATCAAACTACAGTATTTGTGTATTTACTGGAAAGCGCGATGACTATTTTTTTAAAGGATAAAATAAATTTGAACGCGCCTTCAACCTTCAACCTAATGTGTGGGCAAAGTATTGCAGTTCAACTTTTTCTGTGTTCTTGTTAACTAACATAATGCTTAAAAATAAAACTAGGAACATGTTTCCATCCGCTTTTAATTGCTTGGCTTCAAAGCATTTTATCTCTTCAGTATTTAGTGCCCATTTAATGTTAATATCTCCCATCCCTCTACTTTTGTACTGGGAGGAAAACACTCAGTGGGCTTCAAACACCTGTGATGTTTTGTCCCGAGATAAGGATGCAGGCGTTTCCTTATTGCGCGAGGCACCGACACAGAAGCGCGAGATGGGGAGTGCACCGCTTGCTAGAATTCGGGGGGATGATCCTGGCGTGCGCGTCTGGTTAAGAGCCAGTGTGGCAGACAATCAGATAAGAGGCCTTGCATGGGTTGGGAAAGACCTGCTAAATCTTATTTTCCGCCAGTGTTTTCTGAACCCGTGACATTTTCTGTTTGCCAACTGCCTGCACACCGCTGTGATCCTAGATTAACACGTTCAAAGCTAGCAGAATCACGAAACTCCTCCACATTTTCGTTATTAAGCATTTGGTTCGATTTTCATCTGGATTCTAAAGACTGTCACGCCTGGTTTACTTCAGATAATCATATCTGCTCTTTTTTGTAGATATATTTGTCCGTCATCGATATTAAATGATTTTAGTCGGCACTGATTGTGGTTGAAGGTCAGGTTGCGATGAGAGGACAGTGAATATGTCTGCCTATTACGCTACTTCCTCTTCCGCCCAAAACTAATAACCTGTTAGGATGTAAATGATATATCACAGAATGCTGTCTGGGAGACAAACCACCACAAAAAGCATCCTTTTTGATGTTGTTTTGCTGTGTTGTGTTTTATGCTTTTTACAGAAAGTGGTTGTGTGGAATTACGCGATTTCTCTTCGCCTGGAGCAGGTCCCCACATCCCGGAAACCTTTTAACGCCATCATAGTTTTCTTAATTATTTACCTATCTTCTTTTCTTACATTTCTTCTTAGCGCGATCTTAAGAACCTCAATAAATGTTATCGACCAACAAAACAGGAAAGAAAGAAGGAAAGAAAGAAAGAAGAGAGGAAGGGGGTACAAATAACATAGTTTCGGAATTTCACAGAAAACTGTCCGTTTATACAGATATAACATTTAACACAAATGTATACAAACCAGTAAACAAATCTAGAAAATAAGAAACACAAACTATAAGCTCACCTTTGACACCGGCCCCATTGTGCGTCATCACGACCTCATGGCGACCTTCGACCTTGGGGTGGTACTCGACGCAGATGGTGCCGTCATTGTTGTCCCGCACGCGCGGTCCCAGGCCGTCGTCTCCGGGCATTCTCTACAAGGAGGCACGTGCAAAAACCCAAAGGTCAGAAGACAACATAAAAAAAGGCTAAAGAGAGAAACGCTACGGTAGGTTCTGTAACTGTACGCTACCGATCGAGTTTGGTCACTTTAGAAGACAACATTTCAATCCGATTCCACGGGGAGACTTGTCTGGATGTTATTGGTTATTATTTGTGACAGTCAAAGAACAGCTTAAATGACAACATCTATTCTACTTTGGTGTGATGTGCAGTTTAATTAATCTACCCAAGTGACAAGCAAGTAAACAGACGAAACAGCTATCGCAAAAATGGCCGATAAACGCAGCTCAGAGCGACTGGTAAAGTAATGAAAGATATCCACAGGATAACTATTCTGTAGTCAAAAGTCTTACCAAGGAGTTCTTTCTTTAAGTTTCAGAAGCAACCTTATTTGCAGAAAAAAATGTTCTAAAGGATTATGGAAAACATGAATCTCATCAAGACAAAATATTTCGTTTTTCGTTTGCAAGAAATTTCCATTAAGAAACACTGAGACCATACTCTCCAGAACAAATACGTATGTGTTATATCAGCTATGAAGTAACACATTAGCTAAGTAAAAACGCTTACCAATGAAACTAAGACTGCTAAGCATTGAGTGGAACATGCACGATAGTTTATGTACTGAACAGCAGCTACCTCTGGCATAAACTGTTATGTGTAAATAGCACAGCTGGGTCCACCATGCCTAAGCCCCAGTTACTACATACTTACGGTTTGTGGACTTGAGGAAGTAAGTTAACGTAAAGCAAGTACGCCTACCGGTGAATTAAACTCAAAAATCCAACACAAGTATAAACAATAAAATCTGCGTGTGAAAAAAAAAACAGCCAGCATGCGTCTGAATTAAAACTAAAACAGGCCTGATCTAAACCTTTCCCTTCTCAAGCTGTTGAGTAGTGATCGACAAGAACTGCGCAGACATAAGCAGAACCATGCGTCATAAACTCTAGACTGCGAAATGTGATACACAGCGAGGCTTCACAACTGAGCACAGCTCCTCATGATGGAGGCGATACGGATGGCGAAAACCATCACAATAATAACAAGTAAATTTTTGTAACTGATGGCTGTAGAAACTTCGACATCAAATAATGGTTTCCCATACCCACATAAACTTAGCTCATATTTGCAAACATTAATGGAATTAGACGATATTGGAAGGAACCGCAAAGGCATAGAAATGCACGCCTCAGACTGAGCCTTCACTTATTGTATATAAACGTTCCTTGTGGTGGAGTCACATCAACAAGAGGAAAGAAATAATTTGACAGCTTGCAAAAGCTGTATATAATGTAATCAGACAAAGAAACTGAAAGCAGTAAGCATAACACAGTACTCGATTTTTTTTAATGATTGCTGTATCTTGATGTAGAAGCTTGTATAGTATACTTTGTGAAAAATTAGTTTAAATCTTATTAGATATTACGCAGAGATATAGCCAGCGCAGAATTACAGAAAGTTTCATTGCGGACAAACGATATTATGTGTATCACATAACAGTCATTCTATTTTATATTCATTTGATGGGTTTTATGTCGGAAGTAAAACTTTCCTTGGAAAACACAGCATAACTGGAAAAGAGAGGTGGAAAAGGGATCAGTAAACTCAGACTATTTCAGGACTGTTTTCTTAAGGCAGAGGAGGAACTGGGGGATAGCCTGTTAGCGGTATTTCCGACGAGCTACAAAACTCCGTCGTGGAAACGTGGGCAACGGCAAAAGGAGAGGAAAAGGTAGGCTAGAAATGCATGCGAAAAGCCTTGCGCGCAAGCATGTCTAGATCTCTCTGGGTGGCCTACACGGAAGCTTTTGCTGCCAAAGGGCTTCGAGGACAGACATTTTGTAGCTACCTTAATTCGCAGCAGAGTGCAAACCGAAAAGCATGGCGCAAGAGGCTGCAGCAAGGAGCTAAAGCACGCTGCCAGCCATGAAACGCTGAGGGCAACTCATCTCGCAGACCAGGGCTCAGATGCATGGGGCTATGCTTTTTCTCTTCACACGTGAAGACCCACGTGACATACACCGGGTGAACAGAAGGTCAAATAGGAACAGCCATGCACCTGAACCCACACACACACACATTGGGGGGAGGGGGAGGGGACTGCATGGAGATTCCGGTCTTCTTTTCTCAAGGCGCGCTCCAAAATTTAAAAAAAAAAACAAGAGGCAAGTATAAAAAAAAAGTGCCAGGGTGCATGGGCGCAGGAACACTGTTACGGCCGGAAGTGCAACACGGACATACATGCTGGTCTAGGTTCGTTAGCAATTCTCCCTTCTGGCAGTAATGTCAGCCCCAGCGGGAAAGTTCAAATATGAAGTGTGAGGTATTGCAGTATCAGGTTTCAATGCGGGGCTTACACTGCTCCACTAGGTCGGATAAATGCAGTCGTTAAGATTTCATCAATCTACGTGGCTGAAACAATTATTCTCATTTCGATGAAAAATTTATCACTCGAAAAAAATCTCCTCTCCCAGTTTTTAGTGCAAATATGCGTCTCTAATGAATATTCGATCCAAAAAATAAATTGTTTTTTTTACAAACGGATGGACTACTTTCTTCAGTCTGCTTTCGTCCGACTTAGTCGAGCCGTGTCAACCCCACACTGGGGGGGGGGGGGGCGGGTTACCTGCATGATTGTTTTGTTTGCTTTCTTTTTCGTGTTATTAGTCTCAAGAACGGCTAGAATCATTCTGTTTCCATCATAGAGTGGTGGCAAATGCCAGAATGGCACATTCTTGTTTGGTCTGTAAGTGCTTCTTTCTTTCTTCTCTTTTCAATATGTTTGTCTTCTGCCCATCCTCCACCCCACCCCACCCTGAAGAACCAAGCGATCAACAGCATTTACTCTAATATACTAACATCGACCCTCGGACTGACCTGCTCTGACATAATTCAGCAAGAAAACAGAAAAATAACACGAACAGTTGGAAGCAAAACTTAAAAGGAACATTAAACATACAAACAAACAAAAAAGAAAAGTTTCACAGGGTCAGTAGAAGTGTTTATAAGCCATTCAAACGTCACACACAGTAAAACTGTGCTAGAACTTAAACTGCAAAATCAGGTCACATGAGATCACAGTAACAGGTCAGTGTATTCCAGCAGTCCCTACCGCTGACTACAGTAAAGGCAGCGTATACACGATGGTACATTCCTCTGGAATCTGAAAGGAGAACTCTCGAAACGTTTTCCCACACCAAGCATTGCATATAAGGAATACCACTGATCTCTTACGGTCTAGATCTGTACAAATTTCATCTATTCTTTTCCATTTGAAATCAAAGTTGAAATAGTAGAATTGTGCAGTTTTAAACAGTTGAATTGTAATGAAACAAAGTTTAGTTTCGAACAAAAACCTAACAGCGAGGATTTTTTTCAAATGTTATACTACGCAATTTTCCTGTGCAAAACTGTGGTTACTTTAGAAACACTCCCAATAGCTCCGATATCGTGAGACTGTTAATAATGTCTTTTTCTTTAACATACAATTAATTTTGGGGTGTGACGTTGCATGAATGATAGCCTGATCGAATATTTTTTTCCGAGTGAGTCGGTAAAGCACTTGGGTATGGAAAAGAAAAGATGCCACCCACATCAACGAACTAGCAAAGGAAACAAGCCACAACATATTGTCGTCGTGGCAGTACAGCCTTGCTCACCAAGTACGACATTGTGTCTGCAACAGCAAAGACAGTTACAACCAAATTGTTGACATAAACATAGAAAAAAGGATGAAAATGATGAGAACTCGAGGGGTACAGAAACGCATTTAAAAACCACAAAACAGCAGCAAAAATTAGACATATATGCTACTACTCACAACAGTGGCAACCAATATATCATACAAAACTGTAACTTAAAAATCTAGAATCATAAGCAGCAAAAAGCATCTCGAAGCATCATGACAAACGTTATCAAACACCGTTTTAAATAATTAGTGGTTTAACATCGTATTGTAGCGTTCTGAAATAATTTAATGAGTTTATTAATGTACAAACGTCAGTTTGTAATAATATGTGTTTAGTACATAGTTTCGAACAATCCTATCGCCGGTAAAAGCATTATTGCATTACCACCGTGTTCTAAATTTACCTTTTGTTATATTTTTCACCAAAACATTAGTAAAGAAACAAAAATAACTTTGTAGTATTGTTAAAATTATTTTGTTTAATCTACTTTGCCTAAGTGGAGAGGGAATGAGAACGACCCCACCAGATTTATTTTCACACAAAACGATTGACTTTCAACATTTGGTGCCAACGTCATTATTTCGAGAGAAAATAATGACAATGGTGTTGCTGACATATACTGAACAAGAAAAGCATTTATAAAAATGATGCTCCAATTCCGCTGAAACATAAATATTTGATTTATTTATAATAACGTTTGAAGTAGACTTAACACGATATGTTTGCACTTTTCATCATCCTTTTTTTAGTTTTGTTTTGGGGTGGATTTTATTTGTTTGTTTGTTTTTGGTTGAGAGAGGAGGAGGGAGGATCTAAATAACGTTTATTACAATAAGCAAGCGCTTCTAGGAAAGTTAGCATGTGAGAAATACATCGACAGCTTCATTCAGTTATATTTCAGAATGTTCCAGGCGATATGAACGGTGCGCACAAACAAAAAAGAAAGAAACAAAATAAGAAAAACAAGAAGTTAATAAACGAACAGCTACACCTAAAAGCAGACACTGAACACAGCTCAGCGCAGCGTCTCAGGATGTTTTTGCGATGCAGCTACCGCTACACGAATGAAGCTCGTTAAAATGTGAAGCACAATGCTGTGTCTTGTGGTTGGACAACAGAAGATGGTGACATGAATGACAAAGACCAGAGATTACAACGAGACCGATGTGTGTGGCATTCAATGATGACGCAGTAACAGTGACACTGGCTGCTCAGCTACCACGCTCTGCTGGGCCAGCGCAGGCCCACGCAGGCCCACGCAGGCCCATGCAGGCCCACGCAGGCCCAGAGCCACCCACCGCTAGGCTCATAGACGTGTCCCAGTGGGAAGACACCCGGCGATGGGGCTTACAGGGTGAGACGCAGGAATGACCATAAGAGGCTTCTTGTGGTAAGGGCGAAGATGTGAGGTCAATGATGATAATGCGGATGATGCTGAACAAGGCTGGTCGATTTTAAATAAATCTATATTTAAAAGTTCAGACAAAGAATCAGGATGCCAGCGTTGAACTCATTCAGGGAGGACAACCTTCAGGAACTGTTCATCGCGTGACTTGAGCCGAGCCATCTGTTGGTGCCGGGTTTGACAGCAATATATTAATTTATGAGATGGGAAGTGTTGCCTAAAGTAAGTTTTGACATGTTTATAAACTTAGTGACCACTTTGTAATTTAAAGCACAATTCTTAGGGTATAATGTCTTCCTTTTAAAAAAAAAATCAATTGGTTTTTGGGAGGCGTTGTGCACAGCCTTTCTTTTCTATCTTGTTTATTTTGGGTGGTTTTTTTATGTGTTCTTCCTTATTCTGCTTCTGTTACGTCTCCCTTGTTATACTCTACTTATATTTTTGTAAGCCTCCAATTACGTGATTATCGTCTTATCCTCTGACCTACCAACCCCTCCTCCCAACCTGACATTTTAAAAAAGGTAACTGTGGCTTTGCACACCTTCCAGATACCGCCGAGCTCAGCGAATCCGGTTGCCTGCGGAATGTGCGCGGACTGACAAGTACAAGCAGTAGTCTCTTGGCATTTGGCCTTTACCTTAATATCTGCACGTGCGCCCCTCTCTCTTTCTCTCTCAACCGTCTATCCCATTCCTTTCCGCGATTTCTTTCTTCTTTTCTTTTACGTCCTTCTCTTTTTCTTGTCTTTCTCTCTTGCCTCCTTCTTTTCTTTTTTCCTTCCTCCATTCTTCCGTCCTTTTTCTCCTATTATTTCTTCTCTCCTTCCTTATTTACAGTTTCTTTCTTCCTTCGTTTCTGTCTAATCTGTCTGTCTCTCTGTCTGTCTGTCTGTCTGTCTGTCTGTCTGTCTGTCTGTCTGTCTGTCTGTCTGTCTGTCTGCATGCATGCAAGCACGTCTTTTACAAAGTGTAATCGCCTGCTACGGGAACACGAGACTCTCGTGCTCGCGGAGTAAAGAAAGCAGCGCCAAGGGCGTCCCTTATAACCTTCATGTAGCTTGCTATCATGGATATTCGAGCGAACCAAAGCTATCAAATGCACATAAAAACCTCTTCCTCTCTTTATTACTATTAAAAGATTTCTGATATTTTTGTAAAATCATAGGACAACACAGTACTGCATGCCAAGGCCTTCAGCCAAGGTGTTGTGCCAGATCAATGTGAGCCTTGAGATCCTGACCTTGTTCTCAGACTGTCACTCTAAGGTCCCCTTGAAACTCTCAAATCCCCTCCCATGTAGAGGACTAGGACATCCGTTTCGCCCCATCAACCAATTGTCAAGACTACAATTGATAGTTTGATTTATTATTCAGTTCAGGGTTGTCCTGCACTGGGAGGGGGAGTATCTCCGGTTCATACCTAAATTATTATTATTTTCTTTTTTTGACATTTCCCACCTCTCTCTCTCTCTCTCTGTTGTCTTCCTTTTTTCTTTCCCTAGCTCTGGTATATTGCTCTAAGGTTTCTACGCATTCAAATGGTCGTGTTCTTTTCTTAAGTTCTTCTTTTTGTTTTTCATCTCAGAGTAGACAGTTGTTCAAAATAGATCGTAGTTATTACGTTCCTACAAAGGGAGGCTCTGTGCGATGATTCAGAAATAGCCCTATCTTCAGCATTCCATTCCCCGAGCTTTTGAGTACAGTGCGCTGAATCACATCAACTGTGATTGGATCGTTGGCGCTGTACAGACACGCACGCGCCGTCTTTATCTCTCGTGCAAGCATGCATGCATGGGGTAATGATGCGTGATTGTTTTCCGATGACATCAGATACAGTAAGTCCGGGGAGAGGCCACATTGCAAACCACATGCCTGTAGAAGTTTTCTTCGGCATTTACAATGATTGATTATTAAATGTAATGGGAGAAATTTCTTTCCTTTTAAAACAAACAAAGCCATGAAGACTCGAGAGATCTATCGGAGGAGTGAAGTGTAAAAGATCAGAGAGTGAAGGGTGAATGCTCACCAAAGTAACAACTGATGTTGAGACACAAGAAAACGTTTAAGTGGTAATATAGAGTTGGGTCCTTTGAGAGCTAGAGAAGGGCAGGAGATAGGGAAGGAGAAAAAGCTAAACTGACAGAGACAGCTAAAACCCAAACCACTAACAAAGAACCTTAGCTACCCATCTCAAGTAGTTACTCCCAACACCCAGCGCTAGCTAATCCAAAAGGGTTAATCCAATACCTTGATTAAGAAAACTAGCGAGATTCTGCATATTAAATTAATTTGCTAATGTAGGACACAGCCGCCCCAGGAACTGCAGCATTGACAAAAATTCAAAAATTTACATGAACCGCAAAGCACTGACAATTTTTTTTTAACTCTAGAAAGGTCAGTAGAAGATAAAGGACAAGTGAAGTCCAAAGTCAGCTAAAAACATTAGCTCCTCGTTTTTCGTCCTTTCCTTAAATAAGCTATATATCTCGCCCTAGCAAACACAAACCAGTGAAATCTATTACTGCGGAAGGAGGTGCATTTACACAAAGAGGAAGCCTGAAAATATCGTGAGTAAATGCTGATGAGTAAATAATTAAAGACGCTGTTTCCAGTTCATGCTGGGTCTGACGCATCCTATCAGCATTACTGTCATCACTGATTTGGGGAATCCGCGCACTCCTGACCTTTCAATACATCGGCAAAGGCCTGGCCTTGAGCATAGGTAGTATGCTTGTATTCTGGTCAACCGCTCCACAACATTGGATCCTACTTCTATTCCCAACCTTTTTCTTTCTTTCTTTCTTTCTTTCTTTCTTTCTTTCTTTCTTTCTTTCTTTCTTTCTTTCTTTCTTTCTTTCTTTCTTTCTTTCTTTCTTTCTTTCTCACGAAATTTCACATTCTGTCTCACGAGCAGTAAATGTTAGAAGAGCTGTGCTCTTGCGCTACTTTATTACAAGTGCATGCATATGGCAAAGCAAGTACTAGTAAGAAGATATAAATCTGCTCTTGACATGACGAGTTGCACCATCAGACAAGGCAACAGAGAGTCTAGTTTCCTATTTGTGTAACTACGCCACCGTGAAGGCTTGGTGTGTGGTCTCTGTTCTGACAAACAGTGTGTGGGAGGATGGGGTGCGTGAGAGACAGAGAGCGCAAGCGGGTGTGTATGCTCGTGCGTGCATGAGACCGGTCTAAGAATAATTGTTGATCGCTGTTACTTTCCACTGTGAAGATTTATTTAAGCCTAGAAGCCTACAGCCTAGAAGAAATCGCTGGCTAATTAATTTTCCTCTCTTTGGGTTGTCTTGGGTTTTTTTCAGAAATATTGTCTTGGGGTTTTTTTCAGAAATATAGTCGATGAACAACGTTCTTTGCACCTCAATAGGCTGGGAACGTCGATGTCAGGTCAGGCTTGCCGCAAATCTCTTAAGAGGACTCTTTCTCCATGTAGAGTCATGATTACGTCCTTAATGTTCATCTGGACTAACATGACGACACTACCACAAAAGTACAAAACCTTGAACTTCATGAAAGGTCATCCAAGCCTGCAATCAAACACTTTCGCGTAACTTGCGAAATTTCAGAACAACGGCATGGAAGTAAGAATGGAGGAGGTATATCTCCTCTCAATATTTATGGATCGAAAAATATCGTTCCCAGAGCATCCTCAAAAACTTACACAATGTTTTCTTACAAAGAGTTTTTTTCCTGCACGTTCGCAAAAGACGAAACGAATTCCAGCAACACTGAGCTTCTTAAGCCCACTTGTGTGGTTCGGAGATGTCTCAGAAAGTTAAAGTAGGTAGGACAGAGGAAGTCAGTCTGTTCGTTTTCTTTAAACCAGACTCCCAGAAACTGTCCAAGCACTTGGATCCGACATTATTAACCCGATTAAACTCTTCTTCATCAACAAAAGGGGCGTCTTTGGTCAGTATTTTCTCCACTCCATTTGCAGCACGTGACCCTCGCCCGCTGAGGCCACAGACGATAGCAAAGGCCACTTCCAGTTATAATGTAATTTAAGACTAAACAACAATTAGCCCAAATTATGGAAGCAAATACAATCGTAAATGCAAGATAGCGAATTCCAAATAAAACCACGACATATTCAAGCCTATGCAAGACTTATTTACCAGCACGATACGCAATGGATTTCGTGTGGCTTTTGTTTGGTATGTGGGTAGAAAAAGACAAGGAAATAAAAGTCCCTCAGGACAAGAAGACAAAAGTCCCTCTTAAGACAAGAAGACAGATCTCTTCTTAAGGCAAGAAGACAAAAATCTCTCAAGGCAAAAAAGACAAAAGTCCCTTTTAAGACAAGAAGACAAAAATCTCTACTAAGGCAAAAAGACAAAAGGCCCTTTTAAGACAAGAAGACGAGAATCCTTCTTAAGAAAAGAAGACCAAAGTCTTTGTACCATTTTTTAAAAGTTGTGTAACATGATGAATAGAATCAGCCCATGAAAAAAAACTGTTGTTATTGACAACAATGCTGAGAACGATGCTAACAACGATGAGGCTGACGATGTAATGATGAGGATCATGATAATGACGAAAGACTCTGTGCTTTGTACGCAAAACTTTTGGGAATTCCGGTTTCCTATTTTTCTTCTTACGTAATGCAGGAATTGTTCAATCTTGGCCAGCACTAACCCATTCTCCTGTGTACTGAGTCTCCTGCCTACATCCGCTATCTTATCAACGACATCACCGCATGCCAACAGCTTGAAAACAGAGCCGGCTGTATCAATCCAACGCGCGCTGCCTACACGCGAGTTAAGCTAGCGTCTCTCGAGGAATAAATATTGACGTTGTCAGTTATGCATTTACAAGGGTTGGTCAGTAAAATGTTATTAATTCACAGCTTTGGATTTTGACATCACAACAAGTGGAAAAAAACACTCCACCTCTGTCTGATAGGCCGTGCAACATTCTCACACCCACTGCCACAGCAACTGACTGAGAAAAAGCGATAGTCTGCAATGGCAGTCCCAGATACAGGAAACGTCTTCGCCTTCACCCACGCATCTATCGAAACGCGACTGTAAAGCCAGGCCAAGTAACCGAAATGTGAAAACTTCACACTGACAGGCACGCATGCGCACGCCCACTAGTTCTTTTAAAGATATTTGCTTACGCAGCCTATAATGGCCGTCAAAATCGCCGAATGTCGGCTTCTGATAACTAGTATCGGAGCTGTTGTGGAGGGGAGTACCCAGAAGGCAAATGGCTGAATGTCCGTGAATTTCGGCGGCCCTTCGCCATTTGTGGCGGAGGAACCAATCGAGCATCGCTGGTCCATAGTCTGGGAGACCAATGAGCGGCCATGTTGCGTACCAAGTGATGAACAGTCTGGTTTCTGAGTGTCGGGATGACCAGCAAAGCAAACCCCAGCAGCAGACAGGCATTAATTCAAGATACGAGATTATGGGCAATTTCACTCACTCACTCACTCAAGAACGAACGAACGAACGAACGAACGAACGAAGGAACGAACGAACGAACGAACGAAATGAATCGTAACAGCAGAACTTAGCCAACAGGTAGCTTTGCGAGAATGTCTCTGAAACATTGCCCGACATAAGAGAACCATACTCCTTTCTTTATGCCATGAATATCACAATGCGTAGTTTTAGACGCCATTCGTTATGTCGCGAACTGCCAACCCAACCCCTACAGTAATCCTTTTTTCCTTAGGGAATTGTTGGGTTTATCAGTCTACGCCCACGAGATGCTTTTAGTGACGACTCAGCACTTGCAAAATCTTCCAAAGATGTGTTATTTGTTTATTTTCTTTATCTGTCTTTTTTTGGGGGGGTGCCCTTAAAGAGAAGTTCAACAGAAATGATGTTTTGTTTTCGGTTGGGAAATGTTGTATTTCTTGAGGCTGGAAAGAGGAACCCACCATTCTGGCTTTGGCCTTTAATTGTTTCCGCTTCTAGAGCATGCGCCTTGTTGGTCCCACACCAAGTGTGTTTCCCAAGAAAGCGTTTGTCGTCTCATTCCCCACCCCGCCTTCCTACCCCAACCAGAATAACTCTCCTCGACTATTTCCTCTCCCTCCCTACCTCTCCTCTTCTGGTCTAACAGATTTAAATAGTCACTATTTGAGCTTTTTGGGCAATAAAACCAGAAAGAGAAAGAGAGAGAGCAGAGTTCAAAGTATTGTTCGTTTGCATTTGTTCTTGTACTTTACGTCAGTTAGTTGACCATAAAAACATCTCTCTCTCTCTCTTCCTTTCTCTGCGCGATAATTTTGTGAACTGTATCCGCACGAACTTCAGTAAAGTTCAGTTCAGCTGTCTGTCTGTCTGTCTGTCTGTCTGTCTGTCTGTCTGTCTGTCTGTCTGTCTGTCTGTCTGTCTGTCTGTCTGTCTCACTCTATATATGTCTGTTTCTTTCTGTCTGTCTCTCTCTCTCCGCCTCCCTCCCTTCCTCCTTCTGCGTGTTCCGTTCGCTATTTCCGTCCAGCGTGATTTGGGAGAAATCGTGACAAACATCGCACAAACAAAAACACCGGTCGATAATTTTCTGAAAAAATCACTCCCCGAGAAAAGGTGCATCTACGCAAAAAAGGAAACCCTATTCTTCAAAAAGACACCAAATTCTTCTCAGAAAAAATGCAGATTTCCGTACACATAACTGGCTGTTTGTCAGATGCTTTGCGCTTTTTTTTTTTTTTTTTGAAGAACGCTACTGATGTCTCTATAGGGTAGGGAGGGGGGAAGGTATGGTGTAAAATGTTGAATAAGCGTTTTCTGGGAGCAGTGCCTGTAATACGTCTGCCCTGGCTGCTGGTTGTGTAGAGTGAAGGTATTCCAACAATAGATGCGCCATGAGATCGTAGAACCAAGCCAGACTTCGGATGCTGCCTGGAAGACTTTGGCCCTCCTCTGGCCACACAGCCAGCCAGTCACTGTGTGGTTCGCCATCGCTGCTGCCAATAAAAGCGCCAAAGAAAAAGAACCATCCTTCAAGTACTTCATGCGAAGAAAAATGTGAAAAGAGAGCAAGAGAAGTCTTCCACCCTCTTTTGTTTGATGTGGAATCAACAGTACGTTTTACCGATAGAGGGGAGTGCGTGTTATGTTCAAGAGTCATTCCGACTCCCCAGTAACACCACCGCCTAACAACGGTTTGGCTTCTCGAAATACGTGCAGTTTCCCCGAGCCGGAAGCGAAGGTTGTTATTTCAAAATTGCAGAGTTGAAATTTTTTTTAGAATTCTGGTGAGGAACGCGTTGATCCTTTTTCTTTCTTTTGCTTACCTTTTCACATTTGTTACACTTTTTTAACCATTGTTTACGTGCTAATTCTACCCAAGAATATGATCAAGTGACTTGCCCTCACTTTCCTACATTGGCTATCAGTCACGGTGAACAAACAAGTAATAAGCAAGATGACTCCTTTATGCTGAATGGCGAAAACAAACAAAAAAAAAACAATCCCATCCAAAAAGCTTTTAATATAATCCTCGTAAAACACCAAACGGCATTCTTTTGCCAGAAAACCCCAAAGCAGTAAACAGCCAAATGACGTCTTGCCTAGAAATGCGAACCCAACAACAGGCCTGCTTGCAAGACGCGGACCCCAGACAACAAACTAAGCAACTTCTTTTCAGAAAGATTACAAGAGAGAAGACAGCACATGGTGGTCTGTCAGACTCCAAGGTACCGTTAGCGATTACACTGTTGCATCTTCAGAAACTCTCCACGATGACAACAGAATGGGTCTGGACTCAGCAAGGAAGGCATATGCAGCCTGCGTGATGCAAATTATCTGCTGTTGCCCTCGTGGGCTTTCTGTGATGGTCCGTTCAGCTGTATAACCGGCGCGCACTGAGTCCTGCAATCGCAGAGCGCAGGAGGAAACTGAGGGAAGAAAATTGTCAAGGCGGCTGGCGTTTTTTCAAGTTGTAACAGAAAGGAATTTAGGAAGGAAGGAAGGAAGGAAAGAATAAAGAAAGACAAGACGAAAGAAGCACCCAAAGGACGGACGGAGAAAAAGCAAATAAAGAAAGAAAAAGAAAGCGAAAGCTAAAGAGTATAAGATAAAAATAAGATTAAAAAATTGAAACAAGCAAAAAAAAAGGGGTGGAAACAATAAATTACCCCTAGATGCTAATTGCTTTTGCTGACAAAGTGTCAGTTGGCTGTATTCCCTGTAAGAACTCACATGCTTGTGAGGTTCGGTTTTCTCTCCTAGCTGAAATGAGGCAAAGAAATGTAACGTTCTTGCGCACGCACGCACACGCCACGTACACACACACAAACGAAAAAAAAGATGCAAGGACACAAAAGGGAGACGCACTCACGCCGCCTGACACCCACGCACAAGCGCGCGGGGAGGCACACACACACACACACCACCGTAGAGGTGCGAGAATATGAGAAGTCAGTATTTAACGTGTAACAGTCAAGTGCTACTAAGCCGAAAACCGCCTCGAAAGCAGAATAGAACAAGAGAGAAATTGTCGGCCCTTGACCTCCTTAAGTAAACGCGTTAATCGTGTTTTTGTTTGTTTTTGGTGGCATTGAGGGTACGTGTGTCGTGACAGCCACCCGGAGGGTAAGCTGCATCCAGATAAGCGGAGCCTTCACGCGTCACTGGCTGCTTTTCCCATCACGACGCGCATTCAGGCGCTTCTTCAAAGAAGGGACTTCTTCAACTTTGCAAAACATTCAGAAAAACGGGCGTGGAACAACTGTAAGGATGACGAGCGAGCGAGCGAGCGAGCGTGTACCTGTACGTATCGTATGACGCACGCGCCTGCACCATATAAGGTCAATGCCAGCGCGCGCGCGCGTACACGTGCACGGCGCTCAGCTTGGCTTCCTCCCCCAACTCCCACCTCCTGAGTCTGACGCTCAGTCGGCACACATGCAACACTACTTGACACAGCGCTGAATCGCTCTGGAGAGGTTGGTAGCCCCCAAGTCTAAACGTATAATCGCAGGCCGGTTAGACCGCTTGCGATAAATTTGTTCGGGGTGGCTGAGAAAAATAGAAGGTGAAGGACGCGACTGAAATGAAGTAGGGAGCGACACCCGACACCCAAGAAGAATTAACCTTTTGGTCCGGCGCAAAACTTCCGCATCCCCCAGTAACGTAATTCTCGGAAACTTGGCAGGCATGCCTGCACACCCTGACTTTTTCTGACGAGTACTCGTTTGAAGACTGACGTGCTCCAGTATAAAGACCAAGGAAAGTCCTGTTATGCAAAAGAAGGAGATGATGATGATGATGATGATGATGATGATGATGATGATGATGATGATG
>SMGT01001912.1:127809-148206 GCA_004794575.1 Lanistes nyassanus | reverse complement strand
GAGGAGGAGGAGGAGGAGGAGGAGGAGGAGGAGGAGGAGGATAAAGAATCCAAACCTTCAATAAGACAACTATAAGGCAGAGGTGTTTTAACAAACTCACAGAGGTACTTATCAAGCCCTTTGTACTTTATGACAATATGTTACTTCAAAACTGGGGAAATAACTGACTGCAGTTTTATTTTGAAATGTCACCATTCTTTCTTTCCTCTTCCTCTCTCTCTCTCTCCACGCTCTTTCATTTGCGGTCGATTTAAACACAGTGTTTAAACACGTGCAACTTCGCCCATGATTTCAATTCCGCTGGTTAGAATGCTTTGCCAGGCAAGATTATCAAAACAGCTAAGCAAACGCACGCCCTGTCGAGGTCGCGCTGCTCTCGCCAGCATTTCAGCCACTGTGCCCCACGATCAGACGCAGCTGGATAGTGTTGAAAGCGAAAGTGCAGTGCAGCTGCCTTAAGACCTCTCTCAACTCAGAAGACTGCGTCCTAGGCCGAACCTGACCTTGGCTATACGGATACAAAAGACTAAAAGAGGCCTTTACAGCGAGCACGCCTGTCGTGTAAAATTCACACAAACGCGTACAGTTCACACGAGATGCAGATCTCGAGATCCCTCCATGAGTCACGAGCATGCGATCCTGAATTAAAGCTATCCCAAATTGAGGACTACATTAAAAAAAACAGCTCCAGGATAAAACACATTTAACAACTTCTTACTGTATTTTGTCTTATTTTATCTTATTTTGTCTTCTTGTCTTGTCTTTTATTTTATTTTTTGAGTCTTGAGAGGATGACAATAATTTGTGAAAATCTGCACACACACACACACAGGGTAAAGTCCTGCATATCAGTCTCTTGACACCAACATCTTACAGATACTGTCAGGCAAATGATCCGTGCTCATTACTCAGCGGAATATATATGACTCGGCGTCATGAACTTTATTTTTATTCATACCTATTACAATTTAAATACCTGGTCGCATTCTGATGAAATTGCTTTCATCTTTTATCTCTAACCCCGGTCGGTCTCAACAACAAAGAACTAATTTTCATAACCCAACATCTTCTCTGTTATATTTCGAATTCAGTTAACATACTATGACAAGTTTTGGCATTGGCTGGACGAGTTGATTTTTAAACAATTGATTCGTTTTATTTGAAATTTAAGAATGTTTGTGTAGCTGACATAGAATTTTCCGCGTGTGTTTACATGATGCTTACATCTGAGATCTGAGACTCCCCCTTCTGTCCCTGCGCCCCTGACACACTCTTTCTCTCCTTCTGCTGTACAAGGATCTCAATCCAATGTTCCGCTACCTGCTTCCCCCATTCTATGATTCAGGTGTCAGTTGTCTGCTTCTTTGGGTAACCATTTTGTCTAGTCAGCAAATGCTGTTGTCTTTGTAGGTTTTTTTTTTTTGGGGGGGGGCGAGGGTTAAAGACCAGTTATCTAAGTTTAACGCCGAGTTTTAATTCAGACTCCATTCAACCTAACATTTTTAAGGCGCGTCAAGGGAGTCGACATGTGCCAGGAGACACGGACGCGTGAAGCGTTGTTCTGTGGAATGCATTCTAAGAACAGTCCTCAGGGTTGTCTTCCCGATTTGTAACTTTCCGGAAATCGTGGGCGAAGTTGAAATGAGAAACGTTGGGGAAATGAGTATCAAAATTATACATTAGACGAAAACAACAACAACAACAGATGATCTCGTATGACAGCGTGAAAGGCCACGGCTGAGGCGTAGAAACGAGGCCAGAAAATCTTAGAATCAAACTCACCTGGAGTGTCAGTGTGGTACCACCTTTTCCGAGTGCAAGCACAAAATCGTCGCCAGCAGCTATCACATACGCACACCGATCGTCTTGCACACACAATGCACGAGCAAAGGGGAATGGATAGATGTGTGCGTGAGGCGGAATCCTTGCCGAACTTCTGGAGCTGGAGAGGAGCTATAAATAACCTAGGTGCATCTTCCGCGCCTGCGCGAGGGCTCGAGCAGGCTTCTTTGCCCTAGGAACCTCTCAGGTACGCAGCTTCCTCTTTAGAATGAACACGCGCAAAGAGCAAAAGAGCGGTGCCCAAACGCGAAAAAAGCTTTCTGCTTTTTGGACTCTCTCTCTCTCTCAGTGCTGTTGGGAAATCACCTGGTGTGGGTCAATCCCCAGCCGGTGTCATTCGAATTAAAACTGGGTGCGCCAGAGAGAGAAGGGGTCTTCGCCCCTCTCCCCTGCATGTATGGTCATGTTGAGGAGTTCCATCTTTTCTGTGCGTACTTTGTTTTTCCTGCTACCATTCCCTTTCGTCCTTTTTCGATTTTTGCTTTCCTTCTATTTAACGTACAGACGCAACTCCAAACAACAGCTTGCTGTTAACATGTGTGCGTGCGTGCGTGCTGCGGGCGTGCGTGCAAGAGAGAGAGAGAGAAGAAAAGGTTCTTTATGATGGTTTCATGGTGGTAACACTGTTATCTCTGTATCTATTGTAACTTCTTCCTCCAGATAATTTTGTAGAAAGACATTATAGCAGTATACAACATACATTATTTAAATTAATGCCGTTATTTTAAATTTTGTTGATAACGGTACCACCAGCAGCACCATCACCATCACCATCACCATCACCATCACAACACCATCACCACCACCACCACCATGCAGATGTAATGCATGTTGCTGATGCTTAGTGTATCATCTACACCTTGTCCTGTGGTGTCCCATTTCTTACTGTTTCAATGTCCTTATTGTTCCCTTTCATTACTGTCCCATTTTAAATGACGGCGGCTAAGACGAGCATATAGCCTGCTCTTTCTTATTTCACGGGCCTCATCCCAAGCTCCAACACTTCATTCCCTACTTTGCTGGCATTCCCATAAAGCCCATCCCATCAAAATAGACCTCACGTTTGTGCATTTTGCCATCCGCCCAAAACAGTTTACAAGTATTTGTGGGAGGAAAAAAGGTATCAAGTTACATTATCTCACTCCTAAAATACAACTAATTCTCATCCCACTCTATCCCCTTTTTGAAGGTGTTGTGTTTGTTTCGTTTGGAGGAGATGGTAGGTAGGTAATTATAGGGGGACAGTGTTTCCACCTGGCAGTGATTTGGCACAGTGGGGGATGGGGTTATATTACTAAGCTAAACATCGAAAGAATTAAACACCCGTCTGATATCTGCAGTAACATGTCTAGTGCGAAGAAACAGTTAAATGTTTGAGGGAACGGCCAAATGGTGTCTGCACAATGTTTACCTCCAAGAAATAATACTTGACCACTCCTGGATTCGAACCAGCAATATCCACACTCTAGTCCGCAGCTCTACCTACAGAACTATTCAGCCCAAAGGTGGTATAAAGGCTCACGTTTTAGGTGCGAAAAATAATTCTATGCCCTCGAACCCTTGTCGCTCTCTGTAACTTTTGTGACGATGTCTACAGGACCAGAACCTACCTACTCGCGATCAAAGAGCAAGAGGCAGATTCCGTGCCAAAACGCATGCGCGCGTCTGCTCACTGGTGTGGGCATGGCATCAGAAGCTTCAAGATTTTCAGCAAGGCGCCGTGCAGAGCTCGGCGTCTGCGTGCTCGCCTCGACATTACGCTTTGACTCTCGCTGTTAGCAGCGCACAGCCAGACCCTGCGGGAGACTCGCAAGATGGCGGGTGTTGTTTATCCTCTCGCCAGTCGCTGGCGGCCTGCTGTAAAATGATCATGACTCGAGGTGTGATGCTGTGTTCGGGTGCTTATCGGGGTTCTAAAAGAGTTAGCATCGTGCTGCGTGGTGTTAATACTGAAGGTTACATCGTCAGTACCTATGGTTTCTGCTAGCATTACCAGCCGTAAAGCCCCTCTCAAATAGAACAAAAATTAGTTTTCCCAAATATTTTGTGGGGGGGGGGGGAATTGTAGTCAAAGATTAATCAAGTTTCTGATTCACGTGAGTTCTTACAAGAAGAGTATCCTATGAGAACCAAAAGCATAGAAGACATTTAATGGAAAATATAACCCTTTCTTTATTTCATTTAAAAGATTAAGGAAAAAAATTGTCAAATATTCGCCATACCTAAAATGCTGAGACCCGGAAGACTAACTCGGTCCCCACTCCCCCACTTCCTGGTTTCGCCTGAATAAGCCGATTACCGGAACTTGAGGCTCCACAAGGGTAAACAGTAGAAAGAAACGTTTATCTGTGTTTATCTGTGTTTGCGAATGTTTTATATTGTTGTTTGTTTTTATTTATTTACTTTTGCCACATGATACCCTTCCTGGCATCCCTGTTTCCTGAAAGCGGCATAGCTCAGGCGCTACGAAACGCAGGGCAGCTTATGTCTTTGCTCAGTAACGTTCCCCAGCACAAAACACGGAGATGCGTTACTTAACAGTCGTCGACAAACGCACAGCTTGCGGTTTTGATGCCTACAAGGCTAGTCATTATGGCATGCTTCCGAAGAATGGTCGTCTATGATCGTCTTATCATTAATTACTGTCAGCGCCTCTTGCATGTTTGTATCCCCACGGCTGACCTCTATCAACAGACAGGGGATGGTATGCTACAAGTCGTCAAGGCGGTATGCTTTGATACGCGGCTATGAACTGTCAGCAGCACTGGAGGCATGCCGCCGTTACTGTTCGTCTGTATTACTTACCGTCATTCAATATTATTCCTTCCTGGATACCTGTAATTCTGCTGATAAGTAAAATTACCTATGGAATTATTGCTATCAAAATATGAGGCCCAGACTGTTCCCTTCTATAAAGTAAATAATCAACAACATGATTCAATACCATGAGTATCATATTTACAGCCCAGAACGTTTCCAACTAAAATAGCCATCCAGTGTATGTCCCTCCTCATCTGGACAAAACCTTCAGCTGTTGTCATCTTTGTCCACCTACACCTCAAGTGAAAAAAAGGAACTTGGTGCACGTAGATCGGTTTTGAACATTTAGTGATCATACTCGTACTTGGTGTGTCCAGATCAAATATTACTAATGCTCCCTCAACATTGTGCACCGGTGTGTATGTAGGTGTATCAGTTTACGACACATATTGAGCGTACCCTAGCGGAATACGAAGAGTTAATCTAAACCCGGATAACACACAAATAGACCCATGAACACAGAACAGCAAAACTGTCCTTAATATATGATTCCGATTGACTATCACTGGCCGAACATGTGCATTTAAGCATTCTGAAACGCAGGTTTACATCGCATAACCGCCGGAATTTGGGTCATTTACATACTATGTAATGTGTTCATTTACATACTAGGTACATGTGTTCATTTACATACTAGGTACATGTGTTCATTTACATACAACATGCATGTGCCTTTGTTGGTGTCAACACATTTTCAGATAGTGTGTAAGACCCAGTAACCGAGAAATTTTGTTTCTACTGTATTCTCTTGGCAATGTATGTCTGTGAGAAATCTGCCGTACAGTAATGCCTGGACATTGATGAAGCCATAATGACAGTTTATCGCTTCTCTCTGGGACAAGTCTGACTCCGCGTAACGCCAAGATGCCATGGAGATGCCTTCACGTGACAGAAGATGCTGGAATTTCTTGCCTTTAGCGGAGTGCGTGAGATGTTGATTGCGTTCCAGATGTCGGACGTCAGTTGCACAACGCCTGACGTATGTTGCAAACGCTTAACGTAAGACCTGAAGGGGAGACCGCATCGTCAAGTCTTCATCGATCAACCAGTTTAAGTCAGGAACCAATCACTTCCCATTACAACCCTAATTTCGTCGGATAAGGCGAACCAAAAGCAGTCTGTTCACCCTTAACAGTTCTAGGGACAATCAGGGGAAGGTAAGCTATAGTAGTCCTTGTTCTGCCCGGCATTCCAAACGCCTTTTCGCTGTAAGATCGAAAACAGATTCCTCGAGGGGCGTGTCGTCATTTGCTAAAGAAAATAAAAAGGAAGAGTGATGCCTGGCGGCCGGTAACGATTTATGCAGAAGAAAACCACAGCTCCAGCTAACACAGGACGTTAGCGAGTTTTCTTTTCTTTTTGTCATGCTCATTGCGCCGGACACTGATATTCCTGCAACGACTTTGTGGTGCAAGAATCGCGCAAAACAAACTGTCGTGACGTCAGACATCCCGTCATATAAGACAATGTTGGGACGTCATTACTTCAGCTGCGCTCGTGCCGTCCTCTCTGTTCTGTAGACTCCTGGCCTCGCGCTAGCTCTGCTGGCGTCAGCTGAAGCAAATGATTGAGCATGGTGCAAACATAGCTAGTCTGATGCCGCATTTATCTCGACGCCTATAGGCCTGGGAAACATTTCTGGGAATTGCATTATAAACAGAGAAAGGGGCGGCGACTCTGGAAGATCTCCAGGCGCCGTTGAGGAATATGGAGCTCATCAGTTCCCTTCTCTGAATCTCGATGTGGTCCATCACTACTGATCAACGATGACCCAAACACTACCACAGACCCGCCCTGACCCAAACGGAAGTACATAAAAACTGTGAAAAGAACGCCAGCCGCAGACATGCTGAAGAAATCAATGGCAGACCATGGCAACACTGAACACTGCTCTTCTGACTACAATGAAAACACTGTACCGTAAAAAGTTTTGTCTTTTTCTTTCTGTGTTATTTTCTTCATGCTGTGAAAGCTCTTGCAAGGACTGCTTTGAATGTACCATAAACGCTCCTAGTCTTCTCGAAGGCACTGCAGTTCATCGCAAAGCTTTTCTCTTTCCGCTCCCTCTCTCGCGGTCTTGATCTATCGCTGACCATCGCTTTTTTCTTTACCAACATGCAAGCGCGCCTGCGCGCATACAAGCACAATACGACATAGTTCCCCCCCCCCACCTCTCTCTCTTAAAGATCTGCAGGAGTTTCCGGAAATAAAGTCGAGAAAAACGATCTCCTTATGCTTTCTACCCCCACCCCCTTGCTCGCTGGCAGCTCTGTGCGTCTGCATGCTTATGTGCGTGTTTATATGTTGTGCGCGTGCGTGCGTGTGTATTCGTGCGTGTGTGCGTGCGTGACATGCTGCCATCACCAGTTAATCTGCCAGGTAAATAGAAAAGGCGCTGCTTGTTTATCTGGACAGGTGCAATAGGTTCGCTCAGCGTCAGCGAGCCGTGACGTTCCGGCAGACAAGCCTGACCTGCGACACAAGCAGCAATGTTGTGCATCGCCCCCCCCCCCCTTCCTCCACCAAGAACGTGCTTATCACTCTCTCCTCCTTACCTTTCCCCCAACCTTGGAAAATAATCGCGCGCCTAATGGCAGCACGCGATAACTACTTTTCATGAGGCACGCCATTAGCAGTTTCTTAGTCGGCATCCAGAATTTCGCGTCCTTGACCCTTACAACGTGACCTGCCTGCCACGGAAAATTACAATTGGCCATTCTGCTGCTGCTACTGGAATTACCACAGACTGTTAGGTAGGTAGGTAAGCAGGCAGGCAGGCAGGTTGGTTGGTTGGTTGGTTGGTTGGTTGGTTGGTTGGTTGGTTGGTTGGTTGGTTGGTTGGTTGGTTGGTTGGTTGGTTGGTTGGTTGGTTGGTTGGTTGGTTGGTTGAAGCCATGTCGCAACGAAGGGCATAACATGTTGGTGATGGGAGGATGCAGATGATGAAGTATGATGAAAGATGACAGGAAGTTGAAGAGTGAAGGAACCGGAATATCCAGATGAGGAATGCTCAGTGTCAAGCACCATGAAACTGTCCCAGAAAACCCGAAAGTATGTGAGCCGGGCGCCAGATCCGAAACAAAGCCCTTGCTGTCTTAGTGACAAGCACACGCCACCAGTAGGCTCTGTTTAATAAACAACGTAACAACTGAGCAAGCAATATACGTTTAAGACCGCGCTGTTTTCTATACAGCCTTATAGCTTTCATGCCTATAACGCATTTCTAAAATCAGCGAGCTCCTTAATTAAGGTTTGGACCAAACAATGATCTAGGGCAATAAGTATCATTGGTGCTTGTCTTGTAACAGAGCAAAAACAATACAGCGGCATAGTACTCCCAATTTAAAAAAAAACTTATTCAAGATCTAAAACAAAGGATTTGCAAAGATCAGCATCTCTAGGAATCTTTGAAAAGCATACGAGTTCCTTCAAGCTCCTCATCTCTGTCATTTTATTCTCGCCGGTCTTGTCGTTGCTGTTACTGTAATGAATCCGGCGTTACGGGTCTGTCAAGCTTTTACTGCTGCTATTTGTTGTCACATAAAACACACGGAACTAAAACTTCCACTCCACGACACCGGATTCTGTCAAGGCCCTGAGAAATCGGAGCTAAAGTCGTCTTAAACAACGATTCCTTGACAAGGTTCCCCCCGGTTCCTTACAACAAAGTTCAGATCTGCGAAGAGTATTGCATAGTATTATTTTAACGTGCTTAACCTTTCCAGCAAATTCAGTTTTACAAAGTTAACAAAGAGAGGAAAAACAGAAGAAAAGATGGAGATATATTTCATAAGAAAAAAGACACGAAGGAAATAAAATAAATAAAGAGAGAGAGGAGGTGGGGTGGACCCGTCAAGAAGAAGAAACATAAAGGCATGTTTAGATCTGTGCCTGATCTACTCTGTTTACAACTGTTTACATTCAGGCGTGCGTCAGTTTACAAACATTTTCGCGCGTTGTAAATCCTTCGAAGTGCTTGGGAGCTGAGTCTGTGATCCACGCTGACTTTACAACTAACCGTACTACCTGCAGTTAGTTTTGAACAAAATGGCGTTTTAGTCGAATGGCTTTACCAAAACCAACTGCACCTTTATTCGTATCTCTGGCCATCTGGAACTGTTCAGCTGTTCAAGCCCTTATCTTTGTACCTCCATAAGATGCATGACGGGCTTCTTTCCTTCCCTTTTTTCTTCCATTCTTTCTTTCTTTCTTTCTTTCGTTCTTTCTTTTGTTTATAGCACTCATTCCTTTAGTCTGTCCGCGCTTGTCTCCCTCTATCTACCCTGTCCTCTTTTTCTGTTTTCCTTGCTAACTTCAGGTGTTTCGCGTCATTAACGTATATTAATCTGTTTGTTTACAAACCTCAGCTTTTTTTATCACTTGCTCTGTCCCAGTTCTATTAGTTTATACACGGCACCATTGAGCAGGTCACGTGGTCCAACTGGATTACTGCACCTGTCTATCTCCACCTAGTAGGTATACGTTTGGTTAAATCGTTACATCAATTTTGAAGGTAGGATGGGAGAAGCAAAGTATTAATATATTTTTATGAACTAAAAGGTTGCTATGACAGCTGCATGTGGGAGCTATACCTCGCAAAATCACGCTTAGTCGAGTCTTTCGCATCCCATACGTCAACAAGTTGCTTCTTCGGCGTCATGAATCCAAGCAATAAAGTGCGTGCATCTGGTTCGGTTTCGCGCCCGTCACTCACTCACTCACTCACTCACTCACTCACTCACTCACTCACTCACTCACTCACTCACTCACTCACTCACTCACTCACTCACTCACTCACTCACTCACTCAGTATTCTATCATTATTCCCTTCCTCTCTGCCTCTCCTTTTCTCTCCTTCTCGCGTACAGTTTTCATTGTTTCGTAGTCTCTTGCCATTTCCGCTGCACCGCCGTTTGCTGCAAGGCATCGTCCGTGCAGATGCAGGTAAGTAGCTGCTTTGTTTTGCGTTGCCACATCACCGTGACGCCGATGAAGCGGAAGAAAGGCACAACAAGTGCCAACACCGCGACCTCCCCCAGCAGGGGGCAGAGGTTGGGTACGCCCGTCAGCTTATCTCCAGCGGCGACGCGAGTTGCCGGACCGCGTCGCGAAGGGGTGGGGGACGGGGGGGGCGGAGGACGTGCCGCTCTGTACCCGATGTCAGCCTCGGGGGCTGCGATCAGCGAGGGTGCCAGCACGTTGACGGCAGCGTTTCTTGTCCGAGATCCGCTTCAGGGGGCCGGGTGGGAGAGGCGGCTGGGTCAAAGGACCTGTTTGTGCAGTGATTCACCTGCGCAGATTTCCAGCAACGCCCCACCTTCGCATCGTCTCTGGATCGTGAGAACGATTGCGACATCGCACACCTGACAGATTCGGGCACACCTGGACTGAGCAGCCCAGGCATAGCGCCAGCTGCAGCACCGTTGGCGGTTACGACATACGACGCTAAGGATGCCGGGACTTACGTCAACAGGCATTAACGGTTCTGCGAGACAGCGATGGTAAACACAACGTTGACGAGTGACGACACATCATCATCATAGTCATCAACAACAACAACAACAACAACAACAACAACAACAACAACAACAGACTTGCTTCCTCAGTAGAGAACAACCACCCAAACGACAGTGGTCGAAAACAGGGACGCACACTTTGCAAGACAAAGCGTAAACATTGCGGGGCTGACGACTGTTCATGTTTTCTCTCCCTCCTCCACCTCTTGCTTAGTGTTTTACGGAGAGTTTTCCAACTTGATTCAATGCGCAGGGCGTCGAGCACGCAGTTTTAGTCACTGGGCTTGGCAGAAAATATGTTGGGCGTGTTAGGGAGACAAAGGGAATGCAGGAAGCGCAGACATAATTAATTGTTCTGTTGGGCTTCCGGTCGCCAGCTGTTGCTCTGCTGCTCAGTTTGTGCGCTGAGTGCGAGTCAACGCACGAAGAAAATCCAGTGATCAAAACGAGCGCTAGTCCTTCTAACTGGCATCAGGACGACGGTTTCGAAGGCAAGCTTAACGGGATTCCCATAAGGCAGACGAAAGATATCAGAAAAGTCTTTCTCTTTAAGAAACTGTCGTGGAAAGCTCCACAGTGCGACAGCGCGTGCCTACGATCACTCAAATTTGCGTGTTCATCCGCTGCCTCATTGCCGACAGTTTCCCTTCTGCGGCGGTAAGCACATTCCCCGTTTTACGTGATGCGTACCTGATGATTTCACTACCCGTTATTTGTGTGGGTGTGCAGACGTACTGCTCCAAACTGGTTTCCCACCTACCACCCACCAGTTCTTTTCGACTTCGGGAACTACGATTTCTTTCAACAAAAGAATGCAAGCACCAGTACTGATCATCAGTTATACTAAATTAACTCCAGACCAATAACACCGCTTTTTTTTGTTTGTTTGTTTTTTCAGTCGTTTGTATTTCTGTCGAATTCTTTTCTTGTAGGTTTCTGGTGCAGTGTATGGCCCAGCAATTATCATTTGTATTTTTTTCTTTCGTGAATGCGATACTAATCCTGAAAAAAAATCCACAATGTGAAGTAATCCATCAGCCTATTCACATCTTCCTCTGCTGCAGGAATTCCCGTGCCCATGTTTAAAATTCAGTGGTGTCGGCCATAGTTCCGCCATGCGTATGGGGTGATGGGGTGGGGTGTCTGAACGCATACACGTGTTTTTCTATGAGTTCTGGTGAAAAGGAAGGTTTTGTTTCAGGAGAAAAAAGAACAAGCAGGAACATTTCTTGATAAATGTGATAAACCATTCTCTTTAAAAATGAAAGTTGAAAGAGAGTACTAAATTTGCTGAAAATTAAATGATTAAAAAGAAACAAAACCTATTCTATTACTCTTGATTTTTTTTTCTCCTGCGCTTTTGCAGCGGAAGGTACAGCAATCTAATCAAACGAAGAGGAAAACCAAATAGACTGCTTATTTAACTGCACGAAAGATCAAGAGATTCATCCCAATGTTTCTGAAAGGGTTTCGGGTATTGCTTTGAATCACCAGGGTTCGTACGTACATACAGAGGTTAGCTCTGTCCTCGAACTGAATTTGAGAGTTAAAGTAACCTGGGATTTTGAGGCAGATCTTTCATCATAGGCATAGCCATAGGTATAGGCACAGCCACTGCGCTACCTGCACGAATATATCCAATAAAGCCACGTTTCTAACATTTCGTTCAGGTACTTTTTAGTTAAGACCTATAATTTATTTAGTGCAGCCAAAAATCTGAAATCCGGCCAACATTCTTGGTATGCCCTACTAGTAGTTGAAATCATACAGAACTCAAAAACAGAAGGCTTAAGAGAGGGTTTTCGTTCAGCACGCACAATTTCGAAAGAATTCACATTATTCCTAATGTGGGGCTGTTGAAACCACTTAAGTCTAAGTCGCAGTTTCTTTCCTGACTTCAAAACTGCGGGTGCAATAGTTCTCGACCTGCAAATGAACTCTGGCGTCCTTTATGGAAAGAACTTGTGGAAGCTGTAAAATGGGTAAATTTCGGCCCCCAAAAGATTACTGTTCGAGTTACGATCTCGTGTACTTCTCTTCGCTCAGAGAACGCAGTACGTTTACACAAAAGTCACTGCGATTAAATGCAGTAAGGTTGTTATTTTTTCTCAAGACACCGTCGCGTCTTATAAACTGGTGATGGCAGACGCAACGTACACACGCATGTTAATTTGTCAATTCTGTCGGGGGAGGGGGAGGGGAGCTACCTCTCTCAATGTGTAGGAGAAATCTTGGTCCCAGGCAATGCATTGTCTAATACACTGGTTTTACTAACGACTTATTTTCCCTCTCTTTCTAATGCAATAAAGTACTCTGGCGGTATTCGGTTTTTTCTAGGCGAGGAATTGTAGCTCTGTAACTACGTAGAACTCTCTACGAGAAGAGTGATTCTACTGTTTTGACATACACTTCACTTTGTTCGAGATATATTCTTCGCAGTAAGGATTCTTGGCATTGACGCGTCAGAAGAGGTCAATGGCTTTTGAGTCAGAAGCAACGATAGCAATAACCAGACAACAACAGCAGCACAGAACCGGACAACAACGCCACAGAAACCAGACTATAACAATGGCACAGAACCAAACATCTATATACGGCACAGAACAGAACCAGACTGGATCCCTAAAAAAACCCAGAGAAAATGGCGTCTGGTCTGCACAGCGCTTCAAGCTCATCCAGAAAAGCCAGCAGCAGACCTTGGCATCAGCTTCAAACAATCTTCTTTGGCAGTACACGCGGCTTAAGGGGCCACTGGAGTCAAGTCGATGGTTCGAATGCGTCCATCGTCTGTCGTCTGCCTTTTTCCCGCCATTCTTTGCCGACCAGCCGCTACCTCCACCAATCCGCGAGTATGGGTAGCCATGCAAAGTCTTCTGCATACCTTCTGGCTGAATAGTTCAAAAAGGCTGCAAAGATACTGGGGAAGAGAAGGAAAATGGACAGACAGAAATATAAACAGACTCGCTGGCAGATAGATGGATACAGAATACCTGCGATTGACGACGCTAAGCCGAAAACAATGAATGTGTATCATTTCGTTCTCCTTTCAAAACACAATGTACCAGGCACCTGGCCTGTTTGACACTATTCCTACAGCTTGCAAATATTCTTCCAAGATTCCCCTGCTGACAGATTTTCTTGTGAAATCTTCCAGAACGTTTGGCTCTCACCTGTATGGCGATTAGTTACCCAACTGCCACATCGTATAAACTTCTCTTACAGGTGGGCGTCATGAATAACAGGAAAAGCTCTGATCAGAGCCGTGTGCAGATCGCTGTGGCTCGTAGGATACAGCAGACGTCTACTGCCTAATGGGATACCAGCATTTCTGTGCAAAGATCTCCTTCATTCGGGTGAATGTCGTCTAGTGTAATTGGTAACACTTGTACAGAAGACTCAAAGATATTCTGGTTACCCGAACTATGGCAGACTGGAGGAGAAACAAACTACTAACGATACGCCTGGTGGAAGAAAGTTGACGTGCGAACGATTGTTGAATCCACAGTTTTAGACCCTTGGGGGAAATTTGCTAGTTTTGACAATGGCCACCGTGAAGGATACACGAGCACACGTATTATTATAATATTAATAGTCACTCTATTCCACCACCCTGGTACCGCCGATTATCTCAATGTATATAGCTCCTCCCAACACCAGTTCTGGCTGGTTTATCACCACTGAGAACATGCGGCTCGCAGAAGGCGACACACTATCTTCGGGTTACGAAACGCCTTCATGTTGTGACGTCATTCAGCGCTAGGTCGACGTGACCTACAAGGAAGGCCTGCAGCTCAAGGTTATCTTGAGAACAGCAAAGCCAGAAAAGTTAATGAGCATGCCCTGTGCTTCGTCATAAACGGACCGGGTGCGGAACTTGCATACTTACCGAAGCTTACACTGGGATGTCATAAGACAAGAGAAGTCTTCCACGGAAAGGACTACGTCGAGACAAATTTAATTGGTGATAAGACCGACTCCATTCGCACCCACGTGACGCTTTCCCTATTTAAACGTTTTGTCTCCGTTTCACTTTCATCAGAAAGGCACAACACACGTGGTTTATACGGAAGTCTACGCAGAATCGCGTTGATATATCTTTCTACGACATTGTGGGTTTGGGAGAGGACAGCTGTGAAAAAGGAGCTGGCAAAAAATGCTTCAGTTTAGAATACAATTTGTATGGTGTAGTTCTGCGCGATTAAGTCTTCAGTAACTCGAGGATCACATTCTCTCTCAAAAACAAAAAAGAGAGAAAAAGAGGAGAGAGAGAGAGAGATCGGGGGTGGCCTTTTACACCCAACTCTACCACCCACGTATCCCCATCCCTTCTCTTTCTTTCTTTCTTCCACAGCCATCTCTTGTTTTTCTTCATATTTTCTTTTCAGCTAACATGTTTCATGATTGTAGAAACACAGACTCAAGCCCATCTCGTACTTGCAGCTACATTTCCACGTGAGCAAAAATGCTGAAGACAACTTGGCATAAACGAAGCGTCACAAATAAGTCCGTATCCCGAATCCGTGCGTCTGTTCCTTGGGAAAGGTTTATGGTGATGTTTTTCCCACTAAACTTTGACAGTCCCATAACTAAATGATGACGAAGCAGTAAATATTGGGTTCTGGCTTAGATCAGTTTTAGAACGACAGAATTTTTTTGTACGTTCCAACAGGAAAAATTATGTTTCTGTTTTAAAATGTTTCTTGGTAGTGAATGGGAAAGAAAGAAGAATACAGGAAAGACTGATAGAGAGATTGAAGAATGAACAGGTAAGTATGCGTCCTAGGTCCATACAAATACGATTCATTAATGCTGTATAGCTACACAGATTTAACATAAGATTAGTGAAGACAGTATAGGACCTTCAAATACTGTACAGAACCAGACATTCCAGAAAAAGCAAAACATCGTTAACGAAGGTCTCGTGACATTATGACTTCTCGAGCTGGAATAGTATGGAAACGTTAAGTATGACACCAACAAGAAATGAACTAAAATAAAACTGCAACTAGAAGATGCAATATACAAAATGACCACAAACTGCATTACTTTGACTGCCCCCTACAAGATGTCCAAGAAACAAAACCACATCAGTGAGTGGTCTGCAAATGTCGACGTCATCTTCCAGGTGGTGTGACTCTCAAGAACCACAGCACAGCAACAGACGATAAAAAAAATCGAGATACTTGGTAGAATAGTCGACACATGCACAGCCAGGCACCCGACGTGTCCATCTGGTAAAAAAAAACTTTCACCAAAACAAACAGACCAGAAGAGAGTTCCAGCATAACAGGACCAATAACACTCCGGTAGTGGAAACTTAAGAAAGAACTGAACAAAGACTGGGTTTGGCAGGTGGAGGGATGGAAGTCACTCCCCACCCCACATCAGACGCAATATCACGTGAATCGGAACCATCCTTCCTCTTCTTGTAAGAGATCAAAGTCTGCAGAGAACCTCTCTCCTTCCTGTTTAGCGATGAGCATAAGGTATGCAGGGAGATAAGCAAATAGACAGACAGGTAGGTAAGAAGAGAAAAGGGCGACTGTACTATCATGGGGACGACGAGAAACCGAGTTGGGGGAGCGGTTGAATATATCAAATGGTTGTTACTATAAGACCTCTCTCTTTTTCTTTCCCTCACTCTCACACACCCACCCACACACACACACACACGCAACCACACACACACACACACCATACTTGGGGATACATGTGTGCGTGCGTTCTTTAAGGGACTCCACCGGAGATAAAACCTGAAAAAATTGCAGACAACTATATTACTTCATTGCAAATATTTAACTACTAAATTGATTTTCGAAATATTGTAACTGGATGATTTGGTATTGAAACACGAATAATGACCCCGAATCTAGTATCTGTCACACTTCTAAAGGCTTAGTTTACCATCAAGTTCTCTAAAAGGCTTCTGTGTCAGAAACAAATCTTCCCTTAGAAAACTGACGGTTCAGTGGGAATCTTCAGCGTGCAGAAATCTTTCTCTGGCAACCAACCCTATGCGTAATACGTTCTTGTAATACTTTTTTTAATGCAATCCTGAGGTGAAAATGACTCTAATGAAGAAAGTCCCCGGTCGTTAGCAAGAGAGCAGGTGAAAGAACGGGAAGGAAGTGGGTGCTGGAACTGTGGGACAGACAGGAGAGTGACAGCTGTCACATGTCACTCCTAGGTCATCACCTGTCACTCGTAGTTTAGCCTGTTAGCTCCTCCCCCTCCCGACACCTTGGTAGGGAACGCTACGTCATTAATCATGACAGGCTGATAGCTCCGCCCCAACCTAGGCTGGCCAGAACTAGAATAAGGAGGTACCCATGGACACTGAGCGTGGTGGGCAGGGTACTTAAGCAGGCAAAAAAACGTAATCGACACACACAGAGATGAGAGCACAGGACATGGAGAGAGAGTTAATGTAGGAGGACCACAAGAAGCGGACACGTGTAGACCCACGGACCTCTACCCCTCCCCATCTTAGCCAAGACGTTGGAAGAGCAAAGGGCTCCAGCATTTCACGCAGGTACACGGGGTGTATTTTGCCGACTACGAGACAAACTAGTAAGTGACTGCTGTTGCGCCTTGTAAGACTGCTCTTCCCATAAACTTAGAGTCTGGGACTCGGGTTGATTTCAGATAGGTGGTTTTATCCTGCCGGAGACAGGAGACGTCATAAGCTAGTGGCCGGACCTATGTCAAAAGAGGAGGTAAGAGTGAAGTGCTGGTCGTGGAAGGGTCCTAGCTTCATTGTTGGTCATTGAATAGCTTTAGAATTGTGTATCGCGGAAATAGTTGTTTCAGTAGTGACGAGAGTAAGAGCTCTGTTGTCGGTCACTTACTGTATTGGTGTATAGAGTTGAATAGCTTTAGAACTGTGTATTGCAGAAGTAGTTGCTTAAGTAGTGACGAGAGTAGGAGCTCTGTTGTCAGTCACTTACTGTATTTGTGTATAGAGCGGGATCATAGGCCATTTTGCGATTTGATTTCCCCTCTGGAGTTTGATTATCTTCTTTGTCTGATACCGCGTGGTATGACGTAATCAGGCAGCGTCTGACCCTAGACACGAGCAAGGTGATTCTTTGTAAATAATCTGTAGATATATTTGATGTTGTCGAGCCAGTTAGTGTATGAAATATATGTTGAATAACGGTTCGCTGCAGTTGTGTCTTTTACGAGGGTGGGGGCTCTTGAGCAAGAAGTGTTTTGCCTGTGTGAGACTGAGCGAGCGTGTCAGAGTATGAGAATCTTTTCCCTCGGTAGATTTCTCTAGTTATTCGCATTATTTCATAGCGTCGTCACCCTTTGGTGTAGAAACCATTGACCTGATGCAGTAAAGGTTTTGGTGACGATTCCTCAATTAAATCTACATTTACAAGATCACCATAAAAGTTTGTCCAGTAATTCTGGAGAAGTCGAGTCCAGTAAGTTAAGGTACGGCCCGCCACGTCACAACAGCGACGAGGCAATGATGGATTTCAGGGACAGAAGGAGAAGGAAGGAGAGAGATAGGGGGGGGGAGAGGGGGGAGAAAAGACAAAACTATAATAATTTCACCCGTAACCTTTTTTAATCATCGGAGATACAGATGTCCGTCAATGTGAAACGTTTGAAAACAAGGAAGACCTATCTGCACTCATTCGGACAAGTAAGAGGAACTTTCAACTCCAATTATCAACACTGGCTTGTCATGACGCCTTTTATAGACTACAAGTCCTTTTACCTGTTCTGATTTTCAGTGTCTAAAAACGTGTTACAACTGTACAAGTAACAAGAAAGCTGACACTTCTAGTTTCGAAATATCTTTTCATCAAGATGCGTATGAAACATTCACCACAAACATGAACTGCGCTAGCCAGACATTTTCTTGATTATGGATTATCGCTAGATGCTAACTATTTTTGACGTTTGAATAGTATTTTAGTATGTTTCTTTTTAAAACATAAAGACCACGATTTTAGTCTTTTAGACCTTCACATAAAGACAGCTTGATTTTAGGGAATATGATGGCAGTATCAATGCCTTCGAGCATTGTGATAAAGCAATAAAACTTGTCCCACATGTCTCAGAAGAAATTAAACGCTTTTGTCAATTGAGAAACCTAGGCGTTGAGATGATTTCTTTATAAAATAATGTATTCCATATAACCCTCCTTATAAAGCAGAAATTTTCTTAAGTAATAATTATATCTTTTTTCACATGCACGAAGGACTGAGCTGCACAAAAGTCCGAATTGCTTTCAAATATCCAGGTTGAACAGGTTTTGCGATCTCTCTTATGATTAGAACTGCAGATTGGACTGGTCACGAAAGGCAGTCATCTTACAATTATACGCCTACCACCCCCCCTTTCACGTATGCTACTAGTGATGTCCGAGCAGGCATGTATGCATATATACCAATATGCAGACATATAACATTTCTGGTATTGCCTGTGCGGCAGATACAAATATGTTAAACGCAAGAGACGGACAGACTGCCCGCTACAGATGGCACACTTCCACTTGAGTCTGTTTTCAGATGCGTCTTCAGAGTTGCCTTCTGCTGGTTGCCAGGCCTACCGCTAGCGCCGCCCCTTTCCCTCCAAGACCACGGCGTCACTGCCCGCATCAAGTTCCGGCGAAAGGAGGTGCAGAGAACCACGTAGGACAGGAAGTTGGTGAGGCGGCTGACGTCGACGAAAAGAAGCGCCCCGTGGGACAGAGTGAGATACAGCTGTTCGTCCCGCTTGCCCAGGCCAAAGGTAGCGTGGTAGGTGGAGACCAGGTGTATGGTGTTGTTCGGCAGCGACAGCAGCATGAAGAGGGTGTTGGACAACTGCAACAAAGCTTTCTGTTGCGTGACATACTACGAAATTACTTACGCCTCATTACGGTGTTTATTGTTGACGAAAGGTTCCTACAGATTTTAACACATTGCTTTACATTACTTGCTCTATCAATACATATCTCTTCTTTCTTTTTTTCTTTCTCTCTCTCTTTCTTTCTTTCTTTTCATTTCTTCCAGTTGTGAACCGAGTTAAAGCATCTTTTGCTTTCTTTCCAATAATACGCGTTATCCTCTTGTTATTTCTTTTCAGCCAAAAACCTTGTAATTAGTCTTTAAGGTACCATACATCCACAAACTCCTAAATACATCCCTTATTTATTTGAAGTGCTGCATGAATATTGTTTTCATAGGCAAAAACTCTGTCCCCCTGTCCTCGCAATAAACGAGAACATCCTACCTGCTTTTTGCTGCTGTTTTAAAGAAACCTTCCAGAAGTCGGAGGCTGATTGGGAGAACACCAAAAAAACGTGAACACAGCCTCACTGTACAGGGACGAATACGGCGAACAGCAAGCCCACTGATATTAATATGTGCGTTACGGTAACAAATTCACAGTTCATGGCTTGAGGCCTGAGACGTCTATAATTATTCGCACCTTTGAAATATTTTTATTCTTTGCACGTCACGTTCAGTTCACGGTGTAACATCCTTTGCCACTGCCAGTCACGTACGGAAATGTATGCCGGAAGTTCCGTTTGCTCATGTACCCAGTTGCTGCGAGATAGTTTTGCAGTGCGAGGAATTTTTGATAACCGAGGAGCATAAAATGTGGTTACATAAGATTATGACGCGAGTTCGTGTTTCTTACAGAGGGAATGGGAGGGCAGTTAAAATTTGTTTATGTATATACGTGCATAAAATGTACAACTTTTTTTTATCACAGCACGCGCCGGTTACACATCCTCTCAAGCTGTCACTCCAGCCCAGCGCTGCATCCATTAATCACGAAGTGGAGCTGGTGCTAACACCTTGCATTCTCTTTCGCCAGGAAATTGTCTTTGACGATAGACAAAAGGAAATTTCCTCATGTGCCTTTCCAACGACCGGAAAAAAAATCTTGGCACTACGGTGCCTCAGTATAACCTGCTAGACCAGTCTCATATAATGTATCTTTATTCCTTCTTTTCTTCTTTTCAATTCCCTTCTTCTTTCTTTCTCTATTTCTTTCCTTTAGTTGTCCTTCTTTCTCCTACTCAACCCACCAGTTCCTGCTCCTGCTTCTAATTATACCTACGCCATAGTCTTTTTTACAAATTATTTTCCTTTTCATTTAACCAAGTACGGCATTCACTCAATGTGAGATCGACCAAATTTCTTTCTTTTCTTCTTTCTTTCTTCCTGTCTGTCTGTCTGTCTTTCTTTTTCTTTCTTTCTTTCTTAAAGAC
>SMGT01001912.1:88401-125294 GCA_004794575.1 Lanistes nyassanus | reverse complement strand
GGGGGGGGATTGTTTTCACTTTTTGAGACAATTATTTGGGGATGCTGAAAGTTAGTGGCCACAGTTAGACGTCTGTTTCTTAGAATCTTTGTCACCTGACCAGTTTGCCGTAGCGGGCCTTCAGTGGCCACCTGACCGCGAAGACTCGCTCAAAGGACACGACGACAGCCAGCCAGTACACGCAGCGGCGGAAACACAGGTTGGCGTAGATTGCGAACACCAGCTGCACGTAGTTGTATGATTCAGTGTGCTGTCGATATGCAAAGGAAGAACAGCCCGTGTCTGAGCGGCAGTGTAACAAACACCATTCAAATTCAATTCTTATGTTTCTAAGTGCATGTACTTAAATGTGCCTAAAAACCTAGTAATTAAATAATTATACACACCCGCATTTCAACAGCCTTAAATTACTGAATACAATAGTCTTTCATTTGAATTTCCATATTTCTCTATTTTCCCTACATCCCGTCCTCATTTTTTCTCTTAATCTGCTTTTCTGTTCTGTGAGCGATTAGCCAGTGTTGGACGTTTTACCAACTGCTGGATACTAAGGTTCTCTTTTCGGGTATACTAAAGCATTAAAATCAAAATTAAAATCACAGACAAAGATAATAACGTGAATGTTACAGTATGCAGTATGTTTAAAACCAATATTAAAATTTATGTAAACCCCTTGGAAATTAAACAAAGCTAATGTTACGCACGCACGCACGCACAAGCAATAACGAGATCACTAACCGCGACTTCAGCTCCATCCACAGTACGCCACCAGAGACCGACGACACCTGTAAGCGCGGACAGCGTCTCAAAGAAGTTAATGGACACTAGGTAGCAGCCAGTGGGACTGCGCATGCCCGGAAGCATGTATATGCATGTGCTCATAAGCGTTAGCAGCCCGGAAGCAACATCCCAAGGCAAGCGGATTCTGTCCAGCACCTCGGTGACGTATGTGTACGTCTGCTGAGACATGACCGGCCGATTAGCTCCTTCCAAGCTGTAATTGTCGTGGTTGTTGACTTCATCGTGGTCGACGGCGGTGATGGAAGAGCAGAGTTTTGTTGCAAGTTGCGTCTCGTTATTGCTGGCGTGGGTTTGACTTTGGGTTTCCCTGTCGTCTGCGAAGATTCTGAACATCGCGGTAGTTCTTATAGATGAATCTGCAGTCGTTGGATTCACGTGGTCGGAACTGCTGATGCGAAACTCGGAGGAATTACCTTCTCGTCCCTCTTCTCTGAGCGATTTCTCTGGAATTTGAAAACCATCCTTCAAGAAAGAGGAATAGCTTACACCCTCGGAAAGCGTGACGTCATTCTCTGACGACGCGGTCACCGTAGAGAGGAACTCCCCGTCGCTCTTGCTTTTGGTTGAAGTTGTGGTGTCTACTGCTGCTGCGTGCGGCCAGCCGGTGAGGTCAACCAAAGCAGAGGCTGGGATATTGAGTTTTTGCACCGGCTCTTGGTTTGGCGTTTCTTGAGCTACGGGGGGAGACATTCTCTGAATTTCGTGAACGAGAGCTGACGGAACTGTGATTCCTTCTGCGCTGTCCTGGGTAGCAACTGAGAACAGTGAACCATCTGCTGTTGCACTTGTTGCTGAGGAAATCCTACTTGTCTCGCCTGAGACCGCAGCTTTGACTGCGATTGAAACGCCCAGAATACAAAGACATATGACCCCACACTTCACCATCGCGTATTACATCTTATATCTTCTGTGCCGTTCACGAAGCTCTTTTCATATCTTCGCCTGCTCAGAAGCATTTCCTGTCCTTTGTCTGTAAATTTACATAGGTATGTCTGCCCGGACGTCTCGAAATCGCAATAAGTCATGGTCGCTGTGGCGTGCCGCGGCCCATTTAAAAAATGGAAACGTGAAGGTTCAATTTTGACGTTCTTAATAGACATACGTCTTTTAGATGAGAGAGAAGAGAGATGTAACTGGCTTCTCTTCTCACCGCCGTGCACCCTCCGACCTTCCTCCCAGCCCAGGAGCGAAGCCAATAACCGGCACCCGCCATTTACCGAGGTGGCTGAGTGGTCCACATTAATCGGACCACTGGTGCCCCACCGTCATAAAAGTGATCGACTTTCCAAAACGTCCGCATGCCCACCGTTCGCAACGTTAAGACGCGAAGCACGTCGCGTGAGCGAACGTTTGCTTAGCGCGGCAGACGGTCTACAAAGCAGCACGGTGCCCCCCCGGCCTTCCCAGCTGCAGCATCCACACCTACCCTATTCAGGACGTCAAATTCACAAGTTGGTTTTTCACACACGCAATTATTTTGAGAAAATTCGTAACGCCACTTCTTTTCCTTCGTCTGATTTTCTTTGGCAACCCGGACCACGCTTACACCAATCACTGCTTGGAAATGACGGGTAACAGACACCGCCTTCCCATTTGTCTTTGCAGCAATTTTGCGTTCATCTTCCTCGTTCCATTACCCGACGCAGGAAGAGGCGGCGAACTTTTTTTTAAAACTCCAACCCAAGAAGAAACGCCCTCAGTAGCTCGTGTTCCGTCTCGAATCTTTCAATGATAACACGAAATACCAAAGACAAAATACAATAAAACCAGGTAGGGAGTTTTTTTTTTTTTTTTTTTTGAGGCAGACGAACCCTTGCGCCGTACTTTTTTTTTAAAAAAAGTAGTGGCTATTAGGATTTCAAAAGCCAGCGTCGCGTGTTGTTCCGACAGTCGTAAATTTATCCTGGTCCAAACCCATTGCGTGTTGTAATGAGAATTTTGCCGCGACCTTCATTAAACGGCTGTTCTGCCATCTGATGGCAACTATAAAAGGCCATGAAAGAGCGTCTGCTAGTCCACAATAGCGCGACATAAAATCCAATCTACCCGTATCAGTGATCGCTGCCTCGGCACCCTAGTTAGCCAGACTGCAGTGCTGGAAATTCTAGGCATTGCGATAACCCTGACACTGGCTTGCTCGGGTTAGAATCCTGTCCGGTACTGTAGAACGTACTGCTCGGTTCTGGCGATGCCTGAGCTAAAGGTTGATCTAACACTGCTCTCAACATGCTGGCCCAGAGAAAAGTGAATTGTTGCCCTTCCTGACGGAAGAAAGGGAACGAGAAGCCAGACAAACGACAGTCCCAACCAGCGAGAAACCTTCCAACTATCCAACTTCTACGAATAGGACAGGACTTCACGCCCAGAATTCCCTAATAGCCATACTCTCGTCTCTCCCCCTTCCAACCATAAGGCGTGCAAATTCACCGCTTCGTAAAACCTTTTCCTCACTCACAGAACGAACAAGCGTAATTGCAAATTAACGTCCACCAGCCGATCTGTGGCTGCTTAAGTCAACCTCACACGCTACGTCTTTGTCAAATCAAAACGGTGATGGAGAAACATCGCAGTAACTATATGTACGTTGACCATTTCCTTCCCAACTTCTCAGATCGTAGCGTAGCCAAACTGTACATTTGTGCAAAAAATATCACATTTTCACTAAAACTAAATCCCAACCATTTTTGTTACACTAGTTTAGACTGGTTTCTTTACTGTGGTTTGCATTCGACTTTGTTGAACCATACACGTCCCACCACATTCTCCGGCTGTTGGTCGCAGGTCATGAGGTGGTTTTATGCAAGCAACTAACAATGTTGAGGCAACTAAGTTTGGGGTCATGACAGCAATTATAGTCACGATTATACATGTGCTGTTTAATTGTTAACACGTGTAGTCAGCATTTATTTCTCCGCACCCCTGGGAGGGATTGCTTCACCATCTGTCCTCTCTTCCACCTGTAATCATCATCGTAAGCTCCATGCACCTTGAATCTTAAAGATCTTGTATCTGATACCTTGTACCTGATGTGGTCAGAGGTTAGATCCTCCATGCAGCCATCCTCCAGGCCGAGTTGCATTAGCACGCGTTTCCATTCTTGTAAAATACTACATGAAATAAAGAACACAAGTCTTATGACTGCTTTACTGATAGATCTCTTCTCTGTAAATATCTCCAAACGATGATGGGCTTAACCCGCATATACTTGCCTCTTCTTTTGTTCCCCAGCAATGGTACGAAGGTTTTCAGATTCCATCTTGCTAATTGCATGCACATTCACTGGTCTGTTCATGGGCCCCCACACACATCTACTGGCAGAGCCCTACTCACACTCACATAGGCATACACCCAGCCACACATGCACACTTTGCCAATAGTTTTATTCATATGGTTAAAATGACTCCCCTAAATGTAACTTTCTTGCCCATTTATAAATTATTCCAGTTATCACACAACAGGAACATTCCAGATCCGCTCGGCTCCAAGCCTTTCAACCTTTTAAATTTCACACAATTTTCTCTCCCAGTCTGCCACAGAGCTACTGCTTCAAGGCAGTTAATGTTCTTATGCTGTTAGTGACACCAGAATCGTCTTCTCCTGTAATTTTATTACTCCGATCCAAACTGTTACCTAAAGCATTAACTAAGCTTCATGTGTCTTATATGAAATTTTTACTTTTCAGTTTTTGCATCGAGTTTTCTGGGGATAATGTCAGTCATTCATAATACATGTTATCCCTGCACTTCAACCAAGTTCAGCATTTTTTTCCTGAATCTTCCCGAAATGTACAAAATGTTTTTTTAAAAAAAAACCAGTCTAGATCCTGGACAAGCACAAATTTTTAAAAGGCCTTCTGCAGATCCAACCTCTGCTCCACACTGTGTATTCAAGTCTTCAAAACCAGCCAATCAACGGTGAGGACTGTCAGGTTTCAAAACCAGCCAATCAATGGTGAGGACTGTCAGTTATCAAAACCAGCCAATCAATGGTGAAGACTGTCAGTCAATTTTTCCACCCCTGCGAGGACGGCCACGTGGTCTTTTAGATGGCTGAAGGTTGTTCTTGGTGTTTTCAGTTAAATCAGCGCTGCAAGCTTTTGAAAGAGAAAGAAAAAGAAAAAAATCAACCACTCTAGCTATAAATGTCAAACATATCAAAGTAACTATTGTACATCCACCATCTGTCTTCCTACTCTTCCAACGACTTGAAAGGGTGCGTGTGGTGGTGGTGGGGGGGGGGAGGGAATGGTTACTTTAGAGGGACAGAGCTTCCAACTCGGATTGATTTCCCACTATGGGGAGATGAAGTCTTATCACTAAGCTATGCACTGAAAGAACCACCAGACGGATTGCTGCAGTAAGATGGCCAGTGCAGACAGGCAGTTTAATGTGCAGCAAGATTGTAGAATGGAGTTTACACAATGTTTAACTCCAGGAAATAATCCTTGGCCAGACCTGGATTCGAACCAGCAACCTTCCACGCACTGGAATGTAGCTCTATCAACTGAGGTAACCAGATCATGGGGTTTGGGGGAGAGAGGAAAGGTACTTACCATTTCCCAGAGGCACCTTTTGAACATCAAGCACAAGCAGCTGTGTGGGACATTCATTTGGGTCGAACGCACTTGAAACTTCAACTGAGAATTCCGCTGCTGCACAGGAAGCCGGTGAGAGTGCAGTTATGGTTTCCCATGTCAGTGAATGAAAGTTTGTCACAGGGACCACAGCAACGACCTTGGTGACCTCAGCCTGTTCCATGAACTTTGACACCACCTTTTGGAAATATTGCTGAAAGTTCATGATCATGAACTCCACTGGTTGAAACATGAGGAGACAAGAGGTGGGACCTGGCTTTTCTACCGAGTTTTGACCCATCCCTTCTGGACGTTCAGAGCGTCTGTTTTCACCCTCATTCTGAAGAGACTGCATGACAAGTGTTAAAGCTCGATTGATTTTAACAGCTTCTTTGTCAATGACATTGTGGTCATTTGGAAAAACCACCATCTTTGTTATGTCTGCAGTCTGACGCAACCAAGCTTCTAGAACCAAGCTTTCCAGTTCTGCCAATCTGTGTCTCTGTTCCATTCCCAAATGAGGAAATGTTTCTGTTACGCTGGTTTCTTCATTCCACCTGGAACAAATTGTGATTGACAAGATGTTCATTTTTGTGAGCTCCATTAAATAGCTGTAGCCGGGTGGTGATTACACAACCCCCCAGCCGGCCCCTGAACTCCCCTAGCCGGCATTGCGTGGGAAGTTACATCATGCGCCTTACTGGTCGTCTGTTACTCAAGAATGAAACAAAGGGTATCTGTGTCTTCCCAGTCCGACCCAAGGTGGCTAGGGAAGGGTAGGGCCACTTAGAGAGGGGTGGTCAGTGCCAATGAGACCGAGCATCAGCGGGAGGCAAGGGAAAAAGGTCAGCGACAATGTGCGGGGAGCGTAGGTAAAAAGAGCGAGATTAAGAGTAGACGCGGCCAGTTCATTCGGTTATTCATTCAAATGGAGAGCTTCGAGTTAGTCACTAGAGCAAGGATTTAGTCTTTAGTTGCTGTGCTCTCACAGTGAAGTGAGAGAGAATAAAGTTTTCATGAAGATGTAAAGACGACTTCTTGCTGTGTCCAGAGTGGAAGGATGAGAGAGCCATTGCCACAACTGCGAAAGTAACGAACCCGCTACCGCTCGACCCTGTTACATAGCAATGGTGAGGTTACAGATTCACTTTTTCGGTGCAGTTCCCAAACCATCACGCACTCCGTCTCCTCCCTCTTCCTCCTTCCCCAGCACCCTTCACCCCCCTCCCTCATTCTACCTTCATTATGAAGTACCTTCACTGCCAACTTACTTTCTTTAACCACTTAGGCTGCACCCATGCAGTCATTAATGTTTCAATCAGTACTGCAAATTAACTGCAATCATAATACCTAGTATTTTCCATTTCTTTGAACTACAGCTGACCTGTATAGCCCTGTTTTTGCCTTGAGTCTGGCACACAAGTGGTCACTGCTGTTAAAAAGTGAAAGGCACACAGCCAAAAGTCTCCTGCCCTCCACACATAGCACTTTTGCAATGGTGCCCTTGCCAGATTCCCGGGTCACAAGGTTTGCAGACGTCCTGTCAATGCTGCACCATAATGCATCAAAAATGTTTTCAAGCTCACTGCTCAGGACTTTAAACATCTGGCCCTGAAAAAAAAGGAAAATGCACCAACAAATGGCTAAAGATCACAACAGCTGCTAAGGTTGGGATTTTCCCTTTTATTCTTAACCTTTTTTATTTAGAATTTTAAGTTTTGAAAATGTAAATGCAGTCAGCTATAAATGACTGGGTTGTATCGCATGAGCATTCATATGCAGTAAGAACCACTAGCACCCAGAAACAAGGTAAACTACAAGTACTTTCCTGCTTCTCTATGCTCCCATATTTATAACATATTGCCAATCCATCTTTGAGGACCAGCTAACAACCAACATCACCAACAAACCAATTAAAATAATCTTAACATATCATCTTGATACAGTGATATACCAGCTATGCGCAAATAGCAGGTGGTGAGTAAATTCTTACAAATAAATCTGAACACTCACAGCTCTGTGTATAAGCACTCACCTGTGTGTCATAAACCAGGGCTCTTTCTTTGGCATAGTCCTCATTGAATAGAAGTTGTTCCAGATCTGTCATATTCCCACTCCTGCAGACAAATGAATGATGCACACAAGCAATAATAATCTAGAATCAGATCTCGACATCACAGTGCTTACTTTCAGTGTCTTTCCCATTGACATGATTCACGTACCTGTATAAAAGGGACAAAACCACTACCTGCATTTCCAGGCTAAAGTTTTAGGTTCACGCCACTTTTTCCAACCCCCTAAACGCACAACCAGTTCCATTCAAATTTTTTCCTAAATTTACTTTCCCAAAACTTCCACATATGCTAAACTTTGACATCACAAAAGGTAATTCAGCAAAATGAAAGAATGAGATAATCTCGGTGAACTAGGAAAGCTGTGAGGTACATTGGTTTAATATATTTTGGAAAGAACATTTTCAAATAAAGTTCGATTCAATGATATTAAAGGAGATAGGGGTGGGGTGGAGGTCACAAAAAAATGGAAATCCCACTATGGGTTCGGCTGCAGACTCAACACATTAGCTTTTAGTTTGAGGGTTGGTTGGTTGTTGGTCCCGCCGGAAACTGAGTGCATATCAGGACGGGGGACTATGAGAGTACTGGGGTCCTATTACCAAGCTATGCACTGAAAGAACCACCAGACTGATGGCTGCAGTAAGATGGTCAGGCCCCCTTTTAGCTTAAAGGGAAAAGGAAAATGGTTTTCTAGATAATCTTTCGAATCAACGTTATAGCAATTTTTTAAGGATCAGGCTAGTGACATAATCTGCACCAGTTCTGCAGTTGGTTTTGTATTCTATGTGGATTAATGTCTAAAGCTTAGTTTCAGGCAGCTAAATATGAAGACTTACCATAAGCCTTGTTCTAAATAGCGAGCATCCACAAATTATGATTCACTTACTTTAATAACCCAAGAACATCAATGACGAAGAAAATCTGTTGCTCTGGAGACCATATGCCATGTGAGGAGTCATACTCCAAGCAATTGCAAGCATAGGTGTTGAACTCGGCTGCAGTGATTTCAAGGGCCCGAGCCCTGATCGTCTCAAAATCAGTCACATCTCCAGGAAAGACCAGCACAACTAGAGTAAGAAAAACAAACAGAATACTGATAACATCATCATCTTGTTGTCTCTTATTTATCACCTTTGCTTTCTGCGATCATCTAAGCATCTACTGAGCAAAAGTAATGTGTTTCAATGTCTTCACAGATCTGGAAGCCCTCGATTAAAATTCCCCATTCATTACAAACTCATGCCGTACCTGAGAAGCACTGTGGCAAGTGCAAACTTGTATACAGTTACTTACGAAAATCAGTTTCAATGCACTGGAATACACAAGCTCTGAGTATTTAATCAACATGACATCACTAAACAGATGTATTCTGCACTCTTATATCATCGATAAACAGAAAGATTTTTCCATAACACTATCCTACACATACTTTAGATCAGACACAGCATATAGCTAATGGAAGGAGGAATAAAGCCAATAATACCTGCGTTGAAATTTCTTCTAGGCACATTAGGTGCTGGATCCTTTTCAGCTCTGCTATCCCGCATCTCAGCAGACTTTTGTTTTCTTTTCTCAAATACACTTTGAGGAGATAGGACGCCTGCTTTCTTAGTGTGTCTCCCCTCTACAACAAACACATCAGTCCAATGTCCATCAACCAACCGAGAGACTTTTAAATACGAGACTTTCACATTGTTCATATGTGATTAGAGACAAAAATAAAAGACATTAAATTGTGAAAATTTTCCTAATGTCCGACTTGGATCTTAGCTGCGTGGTGGCACTGAAAAACCAACCGAATAATAAAAACACCAAACAAGCAAAAACTTATCTAAAGCAGGTTTAGAATGCATAGAAAACCAAACTGTGCATGGTTCTTCCATTATTAGGAAGCTGCAGGAGATAGGGGAAGGTTGCTTTGGATGGATCCCTTAAACAGTATTGCTAGCAATCCCCTCGTAAACATGCTTTTCATTTTTGGTGGAATCAGACTCGTCTGACTACAGACAGCACACAATGTTTAAACATTCTCCCCTCCATTTCAAGAAAAAGCTCAAAATACAAACTGTCACACCAATGAAACTTCAGTCACATACCCAAACTGCAACCCCCCCCCCCCACCCAAATTTGTTTCACAGAATTAGAAATCTAAATGCTCACGCAAATAAATGTTGCTTTCTCTGCGTTTTGAAGGAGTCTCCCCAACAGCAGCACCATCAGCCTTAAGACTGGTGTCCGGCATCTTCCTCTTCCGAGATGAGCCAGGACTTGCTGTCACGTAACTGTCTTCGTCTGATGATGGTAAGGCAACAGATGGATTGACCCTGGTGCTGGCAGAAGCCAGTGCTGACCCGGTCATACACCGAGTTAAATCTTCACCACCGGTAGTTCTTGAAGTGTCACTGGCCACTACCAGTGAGCCAACGTGTGCTTCTTTGTCGTTCTCAGCTGCTGGGGCATCACTCTGATTAACACTGACAAGTGCCACTTCCTCTTCCTCTTGCTGGGCGTCTGTGTGCACTTCTGCTGTCACTGATAAAACATTATTAGGATTAATGCCTAATCTGGGGCTGGTCCTGGATTTCAGCGGAACAGGGGAACCTTTATTGCCTGCAGCTATTCTTGCTATTTCGCCTGTCTTTACAGGGCTGTGTGAATCTATCTTCCCTCCTTCATCACCCGAGTTAAGCAGTGCCGCATCAACTTCAGTGTTGTTTTCTGCAGGTTCCAGTCGCTGTAAAGCTGCAGCATGTTTTGACGGGGAAGATTTTGTTCGCCTCCCCTTCTCTGCACTTCCTGTTTTTGATCTGATCTCTGCTGGCGATGTGCTATCACTTTCACTGGAACCGTTTATGCTACCGACTTTTGAGACGTCTGAAGTACCACAATCCTCTAGCACTACGACCGCGTGTTTTTCTCTGAGTTTGCCCCGGGGACTTTCAAATTTACCTGATAGATCAGACTCATTTAGCACGCTTGGTTCTTCAGGAATAGGACTGCACTCACTCAGCGCAACCACTCGCATTGAACGACGTCCTCCTTTCTGTGCAAAGTCTACTTTCTGTCTAGAACTGACAGCCCCTATTTCATCGTGCACACTATTATGATCGCCTGTCAACCCTTTTTCAAGCTCTGAGGACGAATCCTCGCTTTCTGACAAGGATGGTCTTTTGTCGAGAGAACTCTCGGAACCATTGAAAGAAGCTGACGTACTTTTTCCCACCGAAACAGAAGAGTCTGGACTGAATGGCTTTGAAAAGCTGACATCATCCTCCTCTTTTTCACCACCACTGCTGTCATCAAAGTCCTTTCTTGACCGTAATTCTGGAAAAGCCAAACTGAATTTTCAGTACAAAGACATAATTTTAATGAAGCCCTTTTAAAATAAGGAAAAACATTCTCCACTGCAATCTTCACTAGATAAATCCACTATTCATAAGAAGACCAGGGTTTAATTTCTGGAAAATATATCAACAGCCAACTTGGTCCCTTGCACTAAAAGATAAAAGGGTGGGTGGATAAATGTTTGTTGCTTAACGTCCAGTTGCAAACTAGATGCACAAAAAGGACTATGTTCTTTAGACAAAGTTTACTTGCTGCCACATGTGGGACTGATGTCGCAACACAGGCTTCAGTCCCACCCAGTCAGATTATACTGACACAGGGTCAACCAGTCCTACTACTGTTCTCTATGGTGCCAGGCATTCTGCAGGGCAGCTTCTAGATTGCCAATTTTTAAGTCTTAGGTATGACTCGGCTGGGGAGCAAACCACTGACCTCCCATCTTGGAAGCAGATGCCTTAGCCACTAGATTACAAAGGTGATCGAGAAGATATTAGACACTTTCCATAGGTCAGCACAGGCAAGCTTTATAAAAACAATGTGCACTCCATGTGCAATGGTCAAGAGCAACATGGTGTTGTCATAGAACACTCTCAGCTGAACTTTAAATAACCCATCACGACGTGCATGGGTCCACCCAACTCCCTCTTCACACATGTACACATGCTATCCGTTTAAAAAAACAGATGAAAGTGACACACGGCACAACATGTGGCCCGTTAAGAATCTGTTCATGATCACCAAAGTTTTCCTTAAAATAACTGTAGAGCAAAAAAGGTTCCCCCAAACAAGCAGCTACTTCAACAACTGGAATTCTCTGTACCATAGGAATTATTTTAAAGAAGATTGTTTTCAAAAAGGAAGGAGTTAACTAGTTCTGAATATCATGCATACCTTCTTTAATGTTTAGGCGGAAGGCTTCTTCATGTGCAGCAGAACAAAATACACTGAAAACAACCAAATAAAAGCAGAGGATTTTTTCTTCTTTTTTTTTTGCAAACGAACATTTTCAGCAATGTAGAAGCTATCTACAAATTTCAAAACAACAACAACAAAAAAAAATAATACAAAGTCTTAGATCCTCGAAAGAGAGAAGTCAACTTGAAGCAAGCTAACCTCAGGATGCTTCTCTTCACAACAAAAACATGCAAGAAGATTAAACAAACTTCTACAAAGCACTGCTGCTGAAATTTGATCTCCTCCCCCACCCACACACATATGAACACAGCCCATGTATAATTCTCAAGTTTTCATCCAAGATAAAATTTACAACAAAAAGCAAAAACAGGCATGCATCTTTTTGCTTGACAAAAAAATGTGCATGGTATTTTATGGTGTGCGCATGCGCAGAGGGGTCTTACCAGGGTTACCCTGGTGGGTTATTTTTGTTTGGAGGTGCGTTTAGGGATCGCTAATTGAGAATATAGCCCTTTGGGTCATGGTACAGTATTGTGACAAGAAAAACAGATTTGGCACAAATTTCTGATTTTATATGTGAGTGTGTGTGTGTGTGTGCGTGCCTTGTCTGGTTTGGTTCAAATAAACTCCAGTCCTTTTATAACACTCCTCTGTAGAGATGCATTCTAATACACGACTTACCGATATAGAATATATTTTCTTGATTTTTTGTTCTTTGTTACAACAAGTCTCTTGGTGATGGCCACAGAATCTTCATATGCACAAGGAAAATGAAAAGTCTTGCGACATGACTTCACAGCACAACCGCAGCATGCACCTGTGGCTTTTTTGCCCTTTCCTTTCTCACCCTTGCATAAGGAGCATTTCTGTGAGAAGAGATAAGTCTTGCTATACTTTCTAAGTTAAAAGAACAATGCCATTTACAAATAATTAACACAAACCACAACCAGGAGCTTAGCTGCAAATATTTACCACCATTCCAAGCAGCCCCTCAGTAAACTGTCTTCAGAATCACTGAATTGTAAGCATGAATGGTTATTAATATTCACACACCACAGTTCTTTTGTGCATTTCTGCACCATCACCATCAAAACACACACAATGTTTAGACTCTGCAAGCTTGTCATGATGTGGGATGCAAAACTTGAGGCACCTTCTGCATACCCTCTTGACTAAGTTCCATTAGAATTCATGCTGACCCCAACCAAAATCTCCCCTAGCCTTGCCCACACACTCACACACACAAGCACTATGTAGCCATGCATCATTTATGACAACTTCTGGGATCCTTTACGATTACCCTAACCACGTCGCTTATTTTCACTACGTCACCAATGAACAGGTCATCATACCAGCTTGGAGCCCCTCTGAATCTCTCTTTCAACTTCATCAATCATGAAGCCACCAAAACTCTCAAACTTGTACTGAGCCAAATCTGAAGCATATTGCTGCAACAAATCCACAGATAATATTAGCAATACATTATTTATAAAGACCAACACCAGACTATGCAGCTGCATGGACAATGTAATGACTTTAGATCTGAGATGATGATGAAATCTGCTCAGGGCTTGCACTGGCCATAGCAACCCCTCAAAGAGCCCATAAGCATTTCCTAGCATACGTCACCAACGCATGCACATGGCGTATTAAACTTAGCAACATTTATCCAGCGGCACTGCATGGCTCAGCTCTGTCAAAGTCCTTAAAATGGCTTTGAAACACCACTTACTTCATACATGTTCAGCTGAATGAACAGATGTTAGAAAGGAATAGTATAAAAAAATCACACACTGCCGAAACAAAAACAAGATGAAAAATCAGGAAGGACTACTGAATCCAGAAAGAAAAGAACAGAAGAAACGTGCGAGAGTGGCAAAGACCACTGTCTCTTGCTATGAGCGATATTCAAGAAGAGTGCAACGCTTGTTATTAATGCTATAAGATATAAAAGATATAAAGCAATGGGAGAAAAGACATGGACAAAACAAATTTTTATCAGGACACCGTTGATCATATGGTAAAAATCTTTCCCTTGGAAATAAAATGTGAAGAAACCACACAGTCAATTGCAACACAGCACCTCCTGGTCTTTTTTGTGAAAAATCTCCCAGATGCAATTTGCAGGAAACCTATTGTTGGAACCACAATGCATGCACGTGGCATGGCTAGTGAAAAGAGAATTGCTTTAGATTTTATACGGACTGATCTGCAACAAACTTCGTAGTGCACATTGTAGAATTTTAAAAGGTCAAGTGACTGCTAGTTTGCATTTGTAAAGGGTCCTGGGATGTGTGAAATGTATTTTAATGGTTATTTTGTGCAATGGAAAGCGAAATGCATTTCAACGTGAGTCCTGCGATTGGCTAACAAATTCTAATTTATACATGCCCCATGGCAATCCTTTACTGCAAAAAGCATACATTTTAATTCCAGAACATCCCCCCCCCACCCAGCTTAAAAAAGCATGTGTGGATGCATGTGTGCTTGTTGGACTAAGAGGGGTGCAAGTGGGTTATGGTGAAGAATTAAACACTTGATCAATTCACAATCATAGTAAAAGCTGAATTCTGAAAACCCTCTACAATTTGAAAATGCACCAGGGGAAATTGAAGTAAACACTGCACATAATATTTTTTAAAAAACACCAGTCCGGGAGAGTGTTGCTTGAGACAAGTCAACATGCTGCCACACTGGGACTGCAACACAGGCACCATGCAACCAGTTAAATTATACTGATGCTGGGCCACCCAATCCTAGGCAGGGTAGAAGATATTACCATATCCAGCATGGAGTCAAGGACAGTAAGCTACTTCCACTTACCACAGCAGCAGATGCTTGTGGATATCACTCTCAACTGACTGGAAACTTACCATGCACTTGTGGTGAGCAGAAATGATCTTGTCTGTGGAGCCTTCTACATGAGAAGCATGAAGTTTGCCTGCTGTGTCCTCTATCTCGTGTCCTCTCCAGCAGAAATTGCACACCACATCACCATCATCGTTGTTCATTGTTTTAGCCTGTAATTTAGCAGATATGATGTTACACTGCATGATGTCTCCAAAAATCTGAGGTAAAAATATGAATATGTGACAGCGGTTGGATGCAAATGTACTTTATGAGTACTCCGCTAGCTTTGTGTCTTTAGTGTCATTCATTTCCTTACATCTAGAAATAAGGTCGAACATGCCTAGCTTGAATTTCAAGGGATAATAAGTGTTTGGTCTCAAACAGTTTTTCAAGCAAAGACTTTCACTATGACTAAAGCAAGATCAAGCAACATTTGTGCGGCTTTTGTATTTTTTCCCTTATATTTTGCATACCATGAGGCTGGCCCCTGCAACTTTCATGCCAAAAGTCAGCAGTAAAGTGCAGTTTATTAGCCTTGTATATGTATTAGCTTTGATAGGACAGTTGTTACGTCTATAATTTAAAAATCTTATGTTTTAATAGGGAAAAAAGGGTACCTGAACCAAAATTATTATACTACATAATATATATAAACTATCACAAACCCCAAACAACCTTCACATTGCGTTGAAGTTTCTGAGTCAATGCCTTGCGCAACATTAACAGTAAAAACGGATTTGACAGCTTATCTGAGAGAACTGCATCCTCTTCCTGCGTACAAGGGTGCTACACACGCAGCTTCAACTTGTTCATGTAGTTGCTCGTGCACTTCTGTCAAAGCTACGAGTACGACTTAGTGTACAGTGTACGACTCTACGACCGGAAGTCATATCGATGATATAATCAGAAGATCGTCGGTTTGTGCACAGTCGTCAGTTACGACTGCAGTCACAGTGATTTTTAAACCATTTACAAACGTTTCTTTGGCCTAAAATCATCTAAATTGGCTCGACTTGTTCATAGTCTACTCCAAGCCATAGCCACAGCTGATAGCAAAAGTAAAATCGGGTCTACATCTATCAAGCAAAGCCAAAATCCCAAATGAAATGATCAATGAATAGCGTCAAAGTACGAATTAATGAAGTGGACAGTAATAAAAGCGCAATTAAGTCATGATACTGACGATGCACTTCAGGTGGTAAAGGGGGCCCCCAGCTTCAACTTCTATTGTTGTACCTGTATCATCCCTACCTCGAGTTGGCAGTCAGCTTTCGAGTTGCATGGATTCCCTCCGAATTGTGAACGGAAGTGACGTACTGCGATTCCCGCGCTGGAGGTAATGCATGGGGCACCAAGAGGGGAATGGGTATAAATAAAGCTCATGGTTTATATGCAGAACTCCATTTAATAGCTATAGAATTAATTCTGTAGTTGTAGAATTAATTCTTTACGTAAACTATGCGCATGGTATACATAGAATTCATACTATATATATATAATATTGAAGGATGAAGCTAAGACGTGTACAATGAAACTGAAAGAACCACCAGACTGATAGCAGCAGTAAGATGGCCAGCTCGGACAGGCAGTTTAATGTGTGGGGAGATGGGCGAATGGAGTTTGTACAATGTTTAACTCCAGGAAATAATCCTCAGCACACCAGGATTCGAATGAGCTATCCAGGCCCCCACCCTTTTTCAAGCTTTGGCACCAATCGAGACAGGATCGAGATAAGTCGTTGGTCTCGTTTTCATTATTTAGTAATAGGACCTCATTTCCCCCCCCCCCCCCATAGCGCGTTATCACCGGTAGATGGAAACACGTATACTGTCCCTCTACAATCACCACCAGCTTGAAAAAAGCTATAAAAAACCCTTAGGCAATCAAAATAGTCTTAAATATGCTAATCGCTTAATTAGTTTCACTGTCACCACTGAAAACGTTACAATTTTCTGACGTTTGTTTAGGGGAAAGAGCTTCACCTGTCGGTGATTTCGGGGTGAGGGGAAGGTTTGGGGATGCCGGGGGCGTGATTTGACTTCGGCGGCCAAGCTGGTGGTGGTGGAGGCTGTTGTTCTGGAAGATCATACTGCAGTCCCTGTAAGTACGTCATGTAACTTTGGATAGTCTGTGATGAGTGACGTATCCACGGTCCGGGAAACACTAGCAATTAGCATGCCCAGTGAAGCGGTCTGCGTCAGAATCAGCTTGTTGAAAGAATCATGAGTGTTTGCCTTTTTTTAAAAAATCACAGATCACTTTTTCCTGTAGGAAAATCCATTCAGAGCCCCACGGAAGATAGAGGGCACCCAGTCTCCAGGTTTGATATCTTAGTTAAGGGAACTGGCGTCAGCTCTAGAAGTTTGAGAGAACCATGAAGGCATGAAGGAAAATATATCTTAGAGCCACACCCAGGAAGTGCTGGTACCCGAACATATTGAACACCCAGTCCCCCCCCCCCCCAACCAAGGACCACAAAAACCCAAAACAAAGTTTTGACATAAAGTTCATCATTACATCATAAAACTTTATTTCAACTTCATAAGTTACTATACTTGCATCTGTGCAAAGTAGAATTAATGTCCTTGCATGTTTTCACTGAAAGACCAATGGCTGACACACCTTGCTTATTGTTCACATGTTTATTTAATAATGTGTACAAATTAGCAATATAAGTTTCACAAGCAAAGTAAGATAAGACAATCAAGATCATTACAGGGGTTTTTAATTTTAATCTCCCGTCCCATCACACATACACTTTGTATAGGATGTGTGTATGAGAAGGAGAGGAGAGAAATCAAAACCCTTGTCTGGAAAGGTTGGTAATAAACATAAAACTCACAGGCATAAACATAAAAATTCTAAAATTTTAGCTGTACCAAGTTGTAAGCTTCAAATTTGTATTTGAACAATGGAAATATTGAAATAGAAACATTGTGCTCAATGCAGTTACAGTTTGAATATTGAAACTTTTATTTTGGGGAATAGCATGATATAGGCTAGTTTGGTTGGTTATCACTTAACAGCCAGTTGCAACGAGGTGCATATCAGGATTGTGTTGCTTGAGACAACATGCTGCCACATTGGGACAATGCAGTGTCCCACCCATTCACATTACATTGACACAGGGCCAACCACTTCCAGTACTGTTCCCTATAGTGCCAGGCATCTGGCAGGGCAGCTACAAGATTGCCAGTTTTAAGTTTTTAGGTACTTGGTCAGGATGTGAACCACCAACCTCCTGCCTTAGCATTGAGGGAGTTAACTGTTAGCTGAGGAAGTCACAGTACTGGCTAGATCAAATTGGAAGTTGAAATCCTCGTAATCAATAATCATATTTATAATAATAGCTACAATGTAATAAAACTGACAAATGTATTCATAAAAATGACATTTAATATATATTACTATTAGTAAGTTCTTGGGTGTTATACTTGGCCTCCCCAAACACTGAATTTTTGTATTTGGGTGAATAGTGAAAACCTGGTATTCAGTACAGCCCTGTAATACATGTAAAATAAATGAATCTAAAATTGGATAACGATAAATATGTAATTCACACTCTTCAAGAACTACTTATCACAGCTACCGCTACCAGTAAATTTATGTATATATATATATATCTACAGTAAAAACTACACTGATAATTTTTAGGTAACCAAACCCCCCCCACACACACACACAAAAGCTTTAAGACATAATTGTATACTATACCTGCACCTATTTAGGGGCAATATAACAAATAGTTTTTTTAAAACCAGTCTTGTAGAATTATTATTTCAACTGACCAGGTTTAACTCATAACAAGAGGCCCAGGACACAAAAAAGATAGGTCATATCACGAGACCATCATGGATAAGTAATTGTAATGTAAACGTGAAGATGAATGAAATGAGTTGCCTTCAGCTTTGTAATGTATAAATATAACAGATAGGCAGTTAAATTCAATGTTCCAATGAATTTATATGAATCAATTAACTATGCAACTGATTGGTAGAGTTAAACACTAGTACTTAGCTAACCTGATATATATAGAGAGAGAGACAGAGGGAGCTATAGCTCAGTGCTGACAAAAAACTCCTACAATGAAAAGCACTTTGAAAACCATAGACATAGTCCCACTCCTTTGCTGCCTATTGTCACGATCACATCTGCCATAAACTGCAAGATGTCCTCACAAACACAGATCACACTTAAGTTCAAACCAAGATGACAAAAAGAAAGATTCTCACTTTCTGTTTTAGCTTCAGTTTAGCTGCAAGCTCAGGAAAATATCTGGTCCGCTAAAATTACACACATTTAATACATGTACTGTACATATATTAATATCAAATTAAAATCAATTTAGTACTTAGATCGTTACAACAGAGCAAAAATTAAATTCTAATTCACTAATAAGGTAATCAAGATAATAATTTGCTTACATTCAGGAGGCTCCTTTTCTACTCATTAGTTTGTAGAATTTATAAATGCATGGTTAGTGGGTGAAATACAAAGGAAGAAGATCTTAACAGCGGTCTTGTGAAAAGAATTGCATGTATTTACAAGAAACCGTTAAAATTCACCGACAACATAATTTCCAGTGGGCTAGTGAATTTCTCAAGTTGCTGTACAGACCATCAACCCAGTGAAAATCGTTGATAAGGAATGGATATTGTTGTGCATCCTGTACAAAGGACTGTAAACAATAGTGTGCACCAGCATATTGCAAACACTACTCACAAATAAGCAGATAAGGATGTTGATCCACAACCAAGTACTTTAAGAAATGCCACGTAAGAGATGGATGTGGAAAAATGTGCATAAAATTACAAACATTCTTCAGGCATTCAAATGGTATCATGAAGGAACATATCAAAATATGGTGGTGTGGTCATCATCAGAGGAAACAGGTTTCAGCACAATACAACACTAACACTACTCAGCAGGCACAGTAACACACTGTAGAGGTACTAATGCATCTTTCCTTTTCCTCCATCATACAAATGGAAAGAGCTAAGCCTGGCTTTTCTTGTACATATTCTCTTTTATTTCTACCTCATCAGTTAATTTAGATTGCTTTTCTTTTAGAAATAAAAGCCAATCAATGGCCATTTTTTGCAGCCGCACCCTATCACTCACCAATCAAGACTAGAGACTGTGACTATAAAAAAAAGGACCTTCCACGGTGGCAGTGCAACAGCCCATAAATTCAGTCAGTGAGGATGTATGTGACACAGACAAGACACACTTCTAGTGCAGAGATCTCCGAGACTAGTGTATGATCACAACAGAGAAGTGATATCTGATTCCTACAGGCTGGCAACCTAAACATCATACAAAAACAATTAAAGAGCAGTTGCCCATACTGCCATAGCATAAGAACTGAAAAATGCAACAGTAGAAATCTATCTTCATACGCAGGCTGCTGTTTCTAAAAAGGGTGAAAGCCATTGGCCATGTGTCAATGAGCAGTTCACTTTGTCCGTGCATTATTCAATGGTCTGCACAAAACACGCAGGTCAAACATTTCGTGTGGCGTAGCCTACTCAATGTGCTGAACACAGAAGTGGTTTATGAAACTCACCCCATCCTTTCACAAATCCAGAGATTTTCAGTCTAAAGTAACAACAATGTAGTTGATAGGTTTCAACGCAGGATCAAAAGCACTCCAACAAGAAAATGGAACCTCTAGACGAGAACGATAAAATGCTTTTAGATTAGACACCGGAAGTATGCAAATTACAGGGTGGGGCTCATGGTCAGTCAGCATCTTCTTTCCAAAAGCCTCTAAATATTGTTCAAAAATGATGATGTCATAGTTAAGATTGCCAGCAAAAACAACCACTGGTGAGGAAAGTACTTCGTTTTCAGGATTAATGAGCTGCTGCACTTCAGACATAAACATGGCGTACAACTCATCATTTTCTGCACCAGGCATGTACAGGATCTCATCTGATGGATGCTGAAATGCCTTTTGGACATTCTGGATGTAACTGGTAAACCACATCTTCAAAACAGAAAATTCTTCCTCAAGTACACTGTTACGTAATCTCTGAGACTTGAAAGTAAAAGCTGTATCCTTCTGCAGTGGAAAAAGATAAGGCTTCTGTAAGGAATCCCGTATAAGATGCAACGGATCAGTGGTCGTGTTTATCTCCAGGATAACACAATGGACACCAACAGCTGTGGTGCTCTTAACAGCTGCATTGATAGGAATGTTATTAAACTGATGGCTTTCTGGATTTTCCAGAACCTGGATATCCAAAAGACAGTTTCAAATTAGTGATTTCTTGCAAGAAAGCTCTCACATAGGCACAGTCATGCATCAACATGACACAAAACTTTGGATGAAAACCAGATAAAAAAAGGAATGCTGTCTGCTGTTTATGTAATTATATGTGAAAGTATATACAGATGAGAGTAGGAGAAAAAAAAAGGAAGGAACTACTGCCTTTAGCATGATAAAAGTAGTACTGATCAATATGGCAATTGAGTTCAGGATATTTAAATTTACAATAAATGAAAATCATGTTCTGTTGTTCTCTAGATTGTTCCATACCGTGCTTTTCCCTTGAAGCTCTTCACGTGTGTTTTGTATGGTCTTAGCATCCAGCAGCAGCAGCCTTAGCTTCTTCCATTGGCCATAACTATTTGCATGCAAAAGACAGTATACTATTAAATATAAACTCATATTAGTATACTCTCACTGATAAAGAATAATATCAATTAATACACATCTATCCATACACTTAAACTCAAATGCACCAACATAGTTGAACTTAATTTGGAAAAATGTCTTACTCTTTTACTTGAACACAAAAGAAGAGGCAAATACAATGATTTTTGAAAATGATCCTTTCATAAATTTTAACTCCGATAAAACACTGCCTCAGGACAGACACATACAGATAATACTTTTATAACTTCAAACCAGATAAATGCTGCCTAAGAAGGGATCGAGGCATAAACAATGATTTGTGCATAAACTTCAAATTACATAAACAGTGCCTACCAAATCAAAACTTAAAGGTACACATATAATAACTGATTTACTGGCACTTTAGAGCAATACGTTCTCTAACAGCATTGAGTGTGCTGCATGTTTACATCTAAAATTCTTAATCTTCAAAACAAAAACTTCAAAATGCTGTAGGTGAATAAAAATGTAGAGTCTTGGAAGTCCTCCTTAAAATTTTTTTTTCCTGGGACTTCTTCTCGATGAATGCTGGTATCATTCTCAAGGGAGAGGATTTCAATAATCAGCAAAAGATAGTTACTCACTTTGCTGCTTCGGTGATGGAAGCAATGAAGTTCAACATTATTTCTTCCTCAACAATTACTGGCGCAACTTCAGACCAAATATATACATGTGTGATGTCAGTCTTCCACTGGTCTGCCAAATGTTGGCACACTTCTGCTTTTTTCGTTTTGAATTCATTTGAAAATGCAGCCAAAATCATTAGAAATTCTGCAGACAGTGAGACAGCAATTTTTAAATATCAGCTGGCATTTAGTTTAAATACAACTGTAGTAGGTGGCATTTAGTTTATATGTTGTCATACATTTAACAATTACCCCATTCAAGTTTACTTACATTTAGAAACCACTACAGGGAAATATCATTTAACAAATGTCAATCAAGTTATTATTTTTTTTTAAAAAAAACTGATACCATTCACTGATGCTGAGCTGCTATTCTGACCATTGCTGTTCTTCCCATCTTTAGGTTTTTGAGATCTTTTATCATTTAAATCTTTCATCTGGGATCTACATGAAGACTGCTTTCTAGATGAGCTGCAATCTACAAAACACCGTGGATTTTCAGAAGCACCACTCAGATTTTCCAGAGATGGTTTAGCCAAGTTTATTTTTGAGGTCTGCCTTGGAGAGCCTTCATCATCTGAATCATCTGCAAGCAAGTGGCTATTCTTTGAAGGTGGTTCAATCCAAGATAAATTGCTTGTACTGTCACTGGAATCTTTTGTTTCAACACTTAAGTCACTGCTGTCAGTGTCTGAGGTACTTTTACGACCATCATCCACTGCAGGTTTTTTCTGTCCCCGCTTTTCAATTTTCGACCTCCGATGTGATCTACTTTGTTCTCTGTTTCTACTTTTTCGGCGTACTTTAGTTGATTTACTTTGTTTGCTTCTTTTCTTTTCTGGTGGGCTTCTTGTCCGTGTATCACATTTCCTTTTACTTCGATTACTAGAGGAGGGTATAAATAAGGCCTCTTCTTCTGAATTATCTTCTGTTCTTCGCAAATTTCCTGACGGCATTGGAAGCATTTCAACATTTGTTGATGGAACATTTGAGTTCATTTGAGAACTTGTTCTTGCACTTTCAGATTCTTTTTTCTCAGAGTCTGCATCAGGTGGTGAAGCTGAAGAACCCAGAGATGCTTCATCTGAGTCATCTGTCTTCTGTACCATGTTTCTGCCGTTTTGAGATCTTCTAGGAGATTCCAAGTCTGTACCTCTGTCTTTGTCCTCTACAACTGAACAAGCTCTACCACTGTTCCTGTCTCCACTTTCCTCATTTTCATCAGCAGACAAATTTTCACCTTCTGAAAAAAAAATTCAGCCCAAACCTAGTTCCATCACAGTTTTAGACAGGTGTCTAGTGTGACTTAAAATTTTCATGAATTTAAAAAAAAAAGTGCTCAGACAAAGGGTAAAATCACACTTCTAACAGTATGTTATTTGAACTCCTTACCACAAACCCTCATCTTGTTTTGAACAAAATACACTTTGCAAGACATGTAAACACAATTTAGACACTAAACTTTATTTGAAGTCACTTAAGGCTCAGTGTCAGTCTCTCTTAGGACTTGTCTATAATTTCAGATCACACGAATCCATTCAGTTCTAATTCACAAAGAAACATGAATGTTATACCAACTAGAATGTTTACATTTAAACTGTTATGTGTACTTCATGTTGCAGCTACAGAGAATGATAAACCTGAATCCTACCTTTGAAGGCTTTCAGATACTCCCTCTTATGTTTATTGTTGCAGAAAACTCTGAAAATACAACAAAGAGTAATTTACAGAACAGTACCCAAGCACACAGTACAAAAAATACCCCATAACCTTCGGAGTGTAAGGGTTGGTTGGTTGGTTGGTTATTTAGAAGGACAGTGCTTCCACCTTGTGGTGATTTTGCACTATTGGGGGTGGGGTCCTATTATTACTAATCTATGTGGTGAAAGAACCACCAGACTGATGGCTGCAGTAAGATGGTCAGTGCGGACAGGCAGTTTAATGTGTGGGGAGATGGCCAAATGGAGTTTGCACAATGTATAATTCCAGGAAATAATCCTTGGCCACACCAGGATTTGAACAAGCAACCTTCCACCTCCTAGTACGCAGCTCTACCAACTCACTTATCCAGGCCTCCCCATTCAACTTCAGAGTGTAATGCTTATCTGCAAACTTACAAAGCAAGCACTAATTTATGCTTAGATGCATTTGCTTTCTCTTTGGTGTATACTTGCACAAACAAGTAATAATGTGCCAGAGCATTCGCCTTAACAAATATACATGCTTTTACTTTACTCCTAACAAAATTTATACTAGAAGATTTATATGTGTGTGAGTATATCACATGTGTATTACTTTGTACAATGATGGGGTAACAGGGTTCCCAGCCAAATGGCACATCTCAATAAAGGACCTTTAAAGGACCTTAAAAGGACCCCTCTGAATTTCAAAAGGACCTTTTTAAGTGCATTGTTTTGCTTTATTTTTTCGGTGAAATACATTGCTGCTCTTAAATACTCCAAATGCTGGAGTCATAATCTGTATTAGTTACAATTAACATAAACATATTTTTCTTTTAAAAGCTCTAAGACAGGTAAAGAAACTTACTCTTCTGCCCTCCATAAAATTACTTTTAGCAGGAATCAAATCCATGCAGGTCACTTGTTGCAAATGAGTTGATATCTGATTTTAATAAGAATATATACCCAATCACAGTTTTAATAGTTTGGTGTCCATAGAGAAGGGGTTACAAAATTGCAAAGGAAAAAAACCTGAAAGAGAGCCCCAGGACTTGCAGAAGGCTTTTGTTGGGGGCAGAGGGGTAGCTGAATTACTTGTAACAGTTTACAGCCCCAAATCGTGCAGTTCTGTTGATTGCAAGCAATCCTCTTAACATCCCTCATGCTGCTCTTCTTCCCTACCAGGCTGCAAATGTCTCACCCCCACCTACCCCCACACACCTTTTCTCCTCAGATTTACATTGTGAAACTGTCCTTAGATGGCTGTTCATGAAACCCAAGTTTACATGATAATATGATGTATCTAAATATAGCTGTCAGCAAAACAGATAAGGGATAGTGGTCTGGTTAATTCTCAACTTGTGTCGCTTTTGATCTGATGAATTCTTTATGCCATTGTTATGTTTCAATAATCTCTAATTAAGAACTGCATTCTTCCTATTTTGTCTCATTAAGAAACATTGAAATGCCCGAGTGTATGATACGACGTAGTACATACAAATATTCAATAACTAGCAGCACAGGAAAAATAATACATAAAAATAATACATTCTTACAGAAACATGTACACTAATTCCTTTTTTCCTTTCTTCCTTTCTTCTCGTTTTCTTTTTGAAGTCAAATTTTCTTTGTGGGCACATATGAAGTGAAAGGGTTTCAGGCACCCAGACCAAGCACACTGTGATGTGGCACCAGTTCTGCTAACAGCTTGACAATTCTGTGAACTACAAACCTGAAATCAGAAACAAAAGGGTTACAATAAGACAGTTTTTCTCTTCCAAGGAACCATCTCAGATGTGCTATGCTTAACCCCTGGCTTTAAAGAGAGATATTACACACATGCTTCCACACGCACGTTTGCACACACACACACACACACATGCTTGCACACACACACACACATGCATGCACACACATACATACATGCACATACAACTTATTAGCTCATTGCCACTGGCCTAATCCCCAAGTTGAAATTGGAGCAAGATGGCAAAGTGTGGATGATAAGCAATGTATACAAGTATCTGCAGGTGTGTTTAATTGACTAACTTCAATTAGGCATAACAGCACCACCATTAATAGTTTTGAATACCTAAGTAAATGGAAGGAATGGGGAAGTTATAAACTTTTTACTGGCCTGACTACAGCAGTCGGAATAACAAAAACTGATAGCCCAATGTTAGTAATTAGTGATTTTAATGGCCCAGTAAGATTTACTGTGGTCTGAGGCCAATGGACCACCATATTTCTCCACTCCTCATCAAGATTTTAGCAGACTTTTCCTCTGAAGTATGTTAATTTGTGTGGCATTTAGAATGTATTCTACACTCAATCAGTGTTAGTGTTAGATTTGCACGAGTCAGTGTGCTTAGCAATGTTGGAATTTTAAAGAAAAACAAGTGACTGCCGCTTGGAGGATAAGCCCAAATAAATGTAAAACAAGGAAACTGTACCAAGCTATAGTAAAGGACAAAGGCGAAGACAGTCTACATGTTTTGGGGCACTACCCCTTCATCAGGACAACACAAAAATGATGAAAAAACGAAAAAGAAAAAGAAAAAAGACTTAGCTGCAGTAGATGTGGTGCATGGGCTGCATAGCAGGAGAATGACCAAGGGACAGCGAGTAAGAAGGGTTAAAAATGTTAGAATTAAAAAAAATAGAGAGTTCACTTCACAGAGCTTGGTACAGTGCTAAAATATATGGCAATTCAACCTGCACTCAGGAGACTAAGTATATATGCTCACAGTGTACTAACCAAGTGAACAAAACAAAACTTTCCCCAGAAATTCAAATGCACTATACAAATTATTTTCCCATAGCCCTACTAAAAACTTAGGAAATATAAGTCAGTTAATCTTTACAGCAACATCAGAAAACAAATGCATATTTAAGAGTACAACTTAATTACCTTTTTCCTTCCTCTGCTTTCTTCGTTTTCCACGTCATCTATCAAAAAACCTCCAAAACTGTCAAATCTGAACTGGGTCAGCTTTGCAGAATATTGCTGTGAAGATAACCAAAAAAAAAAAAATTCTTAAAACCAAAAGAATCAATAATATAAAATCATTTAGAGAGACCAATCTGTGTGTCATAAATGGACCACATAATCAGAATCTATTCTGGGAGATCTGCACTCTCCTTACAGTTTTCTGATTAAACCAACCCTCAAACATTAGATATAATGGAGCACTACAGCTGGTGGTTTTTCTTGTTCATGGAAAAGTATACATTCATAAAAAAAAATAATCTGCATAGCTAATACATATTCTACTGGAAAGTGTTTCCCCTTACACAACAGGGTGGCCTACTACACTATCATTAATAAGCATTACCATGCACTTATGATGGGCTGCAAAACGTTTCGTCTGTGGAGGACAAGACCAGAGTTTTCCACATACATCTTTTACATTATCTCCATGACCACAAAACACACATGGAGCCTCCTCAATGCTGCCCTTTAATGGCTGAACAGAAAGAATTTTTAAAAATGTAAAAAAAAAACCCTTAGCGATAATATATATTTGAACACTTACATTGCATCTGTGGGTACAGCAATATATCTTTCACAAGTCTATGCACTGAGTGATAAAACATGATTCTACAAAGAAAGCACTTTTAAGCATGATATATATATATATGAATTTTTGCACAAAAGTAATGTATATATGACCATATTATAAAATCAGTGGATAATGCATATTTGTGCACGTTTGCTGAGCATCAAAAACCTGTCTCATGTATAGGGAGGTCTGTCATTCTAATATTATGTTCTGATGGATAGCACTCCTATGTCGTGGTGTTTAGTGGTAGTGGTGGTGGCAGCGGCGGGGGTGTGTACTGTGTGTGGAGGGAGGAGGTGCGGATGTGTGCGTGTGTGTGCGTGCGCAAGCGTTTTTACGAATCGAGGGCGCATGCACATAGTTTACTAGCTGGGACCAGAGATATATATATCTCTGCTGGGACGCACTCAGAGGCTTGATGCTGATGCGTTAGCTAGTCGAGCCCATCTCCCTGGAAAATGGAAATAAAATTTGACAGATCTTCCGCATATGAGAATTAAGACTTTAAGACATGTGCTCTATACGGTTAGAGAACCGAATACCCGAGTGGGTAGCGCTGCATGGCCTCCGAACCCGAAAGGGAATGTTAATGTTTCGATGGGCACAATATAATTAATGCACGATATCACGGAGACCTTCAGGCCAGAGGACAACCTTTACTTTGACAAACTGATTTACTTTTACATATGACCATGATCGAACCTCTTCTATCTCGCACTTTTACTTTCCAGAAAAGGTGCGACGGGTAATTCTACTTTCGGTTTCTCAGTTGGATCTAATACAGGTTCCCGTTAACACGGCGGTGTCGATAATATGGCTCCTTAATTTCTTTTACATTAGCAGCGAAATGCAGCCTTTCATTTGATTTCCATAGCATCCTGCTTTCGCTAAATTTACCTCCATTAGTTACTCCAACTGATGCAAGTCCTATGCTGCCTCTTTGGGAATTGGGAACTTGCGAACGAGGCGAACCTGGAAATGGCTATTAACTCGATTAGTGCGCATGCGTAGGCCTGCAAAAAAAATCGGCTGCTGAGACGTACCCGTTCAGATCGACGCCCACCACCAATAAAGCCCTAACGAAAATTAGTATACAAATGTTTACGCGCAACATTCACATGGGGTATCGATCTGTATGACAAAACAATGAAGAGCGAATGTTCAAAACACTAAATGTTGTGAATTCCTATTCGGTAAACAAAGTAACCCTTCTGAATTTCGTCGTTCCGTGTGTTGAAAAGCTTGGTTTCTGTTACAATACGTATGCTGCCAAAGCAGTGTTCTTTTTTCGATTAGACTGCGAATGGGGGGGGGGGGGGGNNATGTAAGGTGAAAAGAAAAGACAAGGTGATATTTCTCCCAAAGCTGATACAAGTAGTGGGATTGTGTCTGTGTGAAGTGCAGAATCAAGCGAACCTAACAGAGTATAAGCGAAACACAGCTGTTTTTTTTTCCAAGGGCAGTGCTGAAATTGCATGACAATTCCCCTCAACCCACTTTCCATTCATTCTTCCGCTCTCTCTCTCTAGGGGCCAGGATAGCTCAGTTGGTAGATCAGCAGACTAGCAGTTACATGGAAAGTTGTTTTCGAATCCTGGTGTAGCCAAGCCTGGAATTAAAAACATTGTGCACGCTCCATTCAGCCATTCCCCGCACATTAAACTGCCTGTCCTTACTGGCCATCTTACTGTAGCTATAAGCCTGGTGCTTCTTTCAGTGCACAGCTTAGTAATGTGCCCCATTTCCCCCCACTGGTCCATCCTGATGTGCAGCCAGTTTGCAGCAGCACATTTAAGCAACCAATACCCCCCACCCTTTCTCTCTCTCTCTCACACACACACACACACATAAACGAAGGTACCGAAACGCAGAGGAAGAGGGAGGGATTCAGGTGCTATAAGAGTAAGAACGAATCAACATTGGGTTCAGGTGAGCCACATAAGGCAAAACACATACAAACTGGAACAGGACAGATGTTATCAAATGAGTTAACATGTAACAGTTGGGACCCAGTAATCACTCCTCCATCACAAAAGACTGTAGGTTCTTTTTGCCTAAACCAAAGATTTCCATTGATGTCGGTGCCAAAACAGCACTGTGGTGGTTGGTATGGTACTGAGACCAAAAACTGTCACTTGGATATGAACACTACAGGTGAGGAAGAACAGTTCCTCCTCCAACATCACAGTTTTAAAAAAAAAATATTCCAAGCAGAACCCTATTCAGCAAAAGTATCTGTTGGTGATGGTGTTATTGTTGTCAGTTCAGCTGAAAATCACAATCACAAATGTTTTTTGGACAACATACTCTGTGAGCACACTGTAAAAATAAAATGGACAAGCTGTATGATTAGGATTTCAAGTACAGCTAGAAATTCAACAAACCATGCTTCCTCCAAAAGCTCGACTATGGAGCATGCATACTGCACTAATTTTTTTAAAGCCCAAATAACATTTTAAACATGGACTTTATTCTGGTTGGATATTACAACTTGGCAGTGAGTGCATTTCAAGAAGTTTGGAAAACTACGCAAACATTTTTTTAAAGAATTGTTGACTATAGTCAGTTTCTGTGCATGCCCCCCCCCCCCCTCTCCCCACATGTTTCTGTCTGGTCCAAACTGATTAAGCATTACGTAAACCAAGCAATGGTCCCCTTCATTCTCAAGGAAAATCCTTTCCTCTAACCCAAAAGTAACTCCCAAAAACTGTGTGGTTATACACATGCATCCACTGTAAGTGATACAATTTACAATAATTGTTTACAGTACCAGATCCATTATCCATCACTACTGGATTATCAGCTGGCCTGCAAACATGGATGTCCATGGGTATTCAGTCAACCTTACTGTGATCAATATCAAAACCATATCTGTAATGAAAAAGTTTCTAAACTGAAATCATAAGTAGTGCTACACCATGCTAATCCCACAAGACATTAGGTGTAGAAATCATGAAGCATAAAGTTACATGCATGGAAAACAATCACCAATGTGGTTTACGAGTCATTAACATCACCAGCAGAAGTGCAAAGCCCACATTTTAAAAACATACCAGACAGTCCATAACAAAAACCAGAGTAAGAATATTTAGAAACAAAATAAATAGAACTCTGTGCAACAGTAAAATGATTTAATATCAACAAGTACACCGTTAACAAATTGTTGCTACATGAATATGCATGTAAGAAAATGTATTATTAAGTGTATAAGCACTGTGAGGGAGGTACACTACTATTAGTTTTACTAGATTATTTCACCAGAATACACAGGAACGGATTAAATCATGGGGTACAAGTAAAAAAGTCTCTACAAACCATAATCATATATTTGCAGCCCTATCAATTCTGGAAAATAATGGCAAGGAAGAAAAACATGACAAAACCTATAGATCAGAAAATTATTTATGCTAACAAATTAAAAATAAAATCACCCCCACAAAAAACCTGAAGAATGTCAAGAATTGCTGTTCTTTTCCCTGACTGTTAATAACTAAATAAGTCAGATTTTGCAGTCAAATCTTTGGTTGAAAAAATGTTTTGCAAAATATTTTGAATTCCAAAGAAAACCAACCAAAAAAAAAAGTGGCAGGGGTGTGGCACTACAGTGCATACAAGCAGTGCCGTCGTTGCTAACTTTTCACTGGGCTGAACTGCATGATAGTCTGCCTCTGCTAATCTGTTCATAAAAGCAGTCATACTGCCTGTTAAGTCTGTGCATTTTATGCACTTCTTTTTACATACAGAAATGAGAATCCAAAGCATTCCAGCCCCTCCTTGTAGCTGCACAAATCTGTGAATGATTTAGTAATTTACTCCATGCTAGACATCACAACCCTATGGCACTTAAAAACCTGTTAAAAAATTACTTTTGTCAACATGTAAAAGCCCAATCAACAGATTATGCTTTTTATAATGAATACACTTTTTGGGATTCCACAGGAATACACCCCCTCTCCATCTTCACCAGTATTCAGGCATGGGAATTCAATCACCTAAAAAAATCTGAAATCAGGCTGAATCAGTCTGAGTCTGCACAGTGAAAAGTCCACACAGAAAAGTTACAACAGGCAGTAACGGAACTGCACTCAGCAATCAAAACAGGAAGTGAGAATGCAAAGCTCGTCATGCAAAACTTAGTCGATGGCAGAAGAAAACAAAGCATTTTCTTCATGCTTATATAAAACAGCCTACAAAAGAAAAGCAGTACCTAACTTTTTTAAGGTGGAAGCCAACCCCCCAAAAAACTGAATTCCACTGGTTGGCGGCCAGTTCCCATGCCTGAGTACTGCACAGACCCATCTTTGTGATAACTCCTTTATTAAAATAATAATACTCATTTCATTTTGGTGTTTTACAGTTTAAAATTATGCTTCCCCTTCTGTGTCACTTTGGATTTTCAGCAGAACACAACAAGCACAAAGTGACTATGGCTGTGGAATGTCTCTGTTATCGGCAGCCATTACAAATGGATGTACAAAGCCTTTTGGCTAGAAGTTTCAGGGAACTTACAACAACCAGTTTTCTCCCAGAGAAGCAACAATGTAAGTGATAGGTTTGAAAACAGGATCAAAGGTGCTCCAGCAATAAATAGGTGGCCTCAGATTGGACAGATGGGAACTCAAGTTAGAAACAGGGAATATGACGATTACTGGCCGTGGCCTATAGCTGCAAACCAAGTTTTCCCCTAAAGCCTCTAAATATTTCTCAAAGTTTAAGATGGATTTGTTTATGTTCCTGACAGAGGCAACTACTGGCAAGGAATCATCACCAGCTTCAGGTGTGACAAGCTTTTCCACCTCACACACGAAAGATTTAAATGCTGCATCAAGATTTTCAGTTTCTGCACTGCACAAGATTTCATCCACTGGGAAATAAATCACTTTATGTATCCGCTGCATGCGAGCAGTGAACCAGTTCTTCAAAATGGAGAATTCCTCTAGAGGATCTTGACCAGATGTTACAGGCCTGGTCACAAGTAACAAATCTCTTTTTGACAGCAAATGAAGGCGAGATATCTTGAGGACGTCCCTTATAAGATGGTCTGGATCAGTGATATTGTTTATCTTCAAGACTGTGAAGTGGACACCATTTAACGTGGAGAAGTCCACAAGTACTTGCCCTTTATCTTCTACAATCATGTTCTTGTGCTCTATAATCCGTCTGATTAGAAGGCTGACTTGTGACTTTTTGAAATCACTATTTCCTGGAATGTCCAAGGCCTGAACCTGCAAAAAATAGTTGCTTAAAATACAAAGATATTAAGCAAAAGACCAGTTCCACCCTGTGAATCAATGCACAGCATGCTCAGATTCACATCACAACAGTGACAATAAACTTAAATATCATCAGCATTTGCAAACTTTCTCATTTCATGCATTGGACTGTGCATACATGCACTGCATATAGACAGTGTAGCTAGCTAAGCAATGGCAGTCTTGACAGGGTTTAAAATTTGAGATATGGACTCGGTGCTGAATCTTTAAAAAGTCCACTTGTGTAAACCCTTACCAGTTTGCTGTCCTGAATTTCCTTACAACTGTTTCGTATGGTCTCTGCATCAAACAATAGCAGCCGCATCATGTCCCAGTTGTAACAGCTGTGTTCAGACATAGGATCAAATGATGTCCTCACCATAATTCCATACAATTAGAAGAGATAGGCATCACTGCATTCACTCAAACACAAGCAAAAATTTACCCTTTGGAAATTGTTGTCAGATACCTGTATTACATGGTATACTAGTATTCTGGCTCATTTTCAAATTATTTACACTGCACTGAAATTAGTTTAATTAACAACTGAATAATGGTTCACCTTGCTGCCTGAGTGGCACAAGCAATGAAGCCCAACATCATTTTTTCTCCCACAGGTACAGGTGCCAGCTTTGACCAATTGTACACACGCGTGACGTCAGCTTCCCATTTATCTGCTATATGTTGGTACATTTGTGGTGCTTTAGCTTCAAATTCCCTCGCATAAGTTGGCAAAATGAGCAGACTTTCTGCAAAATAATTTTAGTGCATCTGTCCTAAAAAGCAAGTAATCCAAAGGCAAACATGACAACTAAAGATCTAGTCATCACAAACCACTCTGTCATAATCATAAAATATCTTGTATATTTTCTTTGCATGTACTAGGATGAATCTTTGGCTGGAAATGCTAAGCATCCAAACACAGATGTTCTTATTCTTAGAGATTTGTTTTATTTTAAATTGGTGGTATGATCGGCTCATGTTCCCCTTCTCAGCATCAACCCGATGGAATTACTTCCCTACAGCATTTGGCACTCCCCATCATGGCAAGTTTTCAAACTAGCCTTAAAACACATCTCTTCTGCAAGTACTTAGACTGATGTTGCAATTGCCTTTCTGCATCATCTCTAAATTTATTTTAATCATGAGATAAACCACATTTTCATATTAAAAGACCTCAGCCATTTAAAAGTCACTCTTATTTGATCTGTAGTTACTTGTTCATGAACTGAAATATTTATACTCATCTTGTATCTATAATTGGTCATAAACTGTTATTTAGCCTGCTCGAACTAATGAAAATATTTTAAAATCTATAAAAAATGTTGTCTGGAAAAATACCCGCACTGGCACTGCTCAAATAGTGACAGTGTGATTTGTCTACACTTTGTATCCAAAGGGAAAATGATTACAGTGATAACAGGGTGTGGACCCAACTTGCTCAATTATTTAGAAAAATACCAGAATGAAATATCAGCCCATCTTCAAGACAATTTATTCAAAAACAGTGTGACTAGATTTTTGTAAAAATCAGGTCATGATATCAACCCCGTGAGACCACCCTACAAGCCACAGGTATGTATAGCAGTAGTCTCAGGTATTTAAAGTTCTGGGAAACAAACGTGAACTAGCACACATATTTTGATGGTTCAGATCACATGCCACTTGCATGCTATAGTTACTTCATACCTGATCTCAAAAGTATGGGGAAAATAGTGTTTCAAGCTAATAGACTGTCATTAAAATGCACTTTTGTGTCGTTTCTTTCGGTTTGTTTGAAGATAAAGAGTCACAAAGCTCCAATGCGCTTTACCTGGATTACCAAACATAATATGAATTCTATACTAGAGGGACAGAGCTTCCACCTCATGGTGACTTCACACTATGAGGTAATGGCGCCCTATTATTAAGCTATGCACAGACCTATCCCCCCACCCTCACCACAACTGATTACTAGAGTATGGCAGGTGTGGAGAGGCAGTTTAATGTCTGGGGGATGGCCAGATGAAAACTGTACAGTATAATCCTTGGCCACTGCCGGATTTGAACCCACAACCTTTGACACGAGTCACAAACGGATGCTCTAAACACTGAGCTATTCAGCCCCACCCCCACCACCTTCTGAGGGGAGTGTGTGTTAAGTTATAGATAAACCACCTGGTAAATAAGACTGGGGCTTATCAGTGCATTAGCATCAGTGTGCTGTCACAGAAATTTGCACTAACAAGTGTGCTACAGCTCGAGAAACTTTCAGAAGTAATGCACTGATGAAAAGAAACTGTGTAGCAAACCACGCTCTGGGTACAAGCAGCATACATAACACGCTACCTCTGAGAATTTCTCGTACCATCATCGTCTTCGGAAGATATTCCACTTGTGCCTCTATCCTCTTCCTGGAGGCTCTCATATTCTGAAGTTTCCATCTGGCCTTCTCGTGAAGGTGAAAGTCTCTCCAGTTTGACAGCAACAGAACCAGGAGAGTCTCGTGAATTGTGAGGTGTTTGTGAATCTTGTGAATCATCACTGTCACTGTCAAACAGGTCTTCCATCGATGGAAGGGACAAGAATGACTGTGACCTTTCATGCTGTTCATCACTAACATCACCATACTGAGCATCCCAACCAGTAGCAGCACTCTCCATCTCTGATGTAGTACTGGCTGATTCCTTAGCTCCTGCACCACCATTATCCTCTTTGGCAAGTTTAGTCAGATGCGCTTGCTTGGAACGTGCTGAGCACAATGATAAATAACATGTTTTATCTTTAGAAGATCCTGCCACGATGCTGATGTCACTGTCCTCCTCAACCGTACAACTGAGACCATTTTTCACAGCAGGTTTTGGCTGTCTTTGCTTGTCGGCTGTAGTCTTCTCAAGGGATATGCCTTCCTGAACCTTTCCAATTGTCTCACTTCTTACAGGTGTGCTGGTTTTCACTTTGCACATGGCTTCACCCTTTCTCTTCTTTGTCCCTGCCTCATTTTCTATTTGCGTTTCTAATTTCCTCTTCCGGCCTTGAAGACTGCATGTGGATTCTGAGGTGCGGTTTCCTTCTCTGCTATACCGAACACCTCGCCTGTTTTCTGGTTGCATCAGAAAACCATGAGTAGTAGATGACTGGGGATCAGAATTACTTCCAGAAGTTTGGTGTTCACTGTCAAGTTCTGTCGTTCTGATATTTTTCCCAAGCTGTGAAGGTAAGAGAGCCGGAGATGTTTCTGATGATGTATCTGTTTTTTGTGTCACGTATCTTCCATTATGCAAACTCTTGGAAGATAAAAGACTTCTAGCATGCTTTTTTCGCAGATATTTATCAGAAGCATCAGCAGTGGGAGATTTGTAGCCACTCCTGTGTTTCTCACTTTGTTCTTTGGAACGTCTAGTTGACTTCTTCAATGACCTTCTTTTTGAAGACAAATTATGTTCTCCCTCACTGCTATTATCTTCATCAACAGAGGTGCTGTCCCATTCTTCATCTTCACTTTCATTGTCTGTTTCATTCTTATAACCTGAAATCGAATTATCATAATCAATGAAAGGACACTCTTGGACAGTGTGTGTGTGAGAGAGAGAGAGAGCGTGCACACATGCATGAATAAGTGTTGTGTAAGTGGGTGTGTATGAGTGTTGTGTGTGATGAGACAGATTGTGTGAGTAAGCACCAAGCAACTTCTGAGTGGATTTAGAGAATATTTTGATGCAATGACAATGTTCCTTCTAAGATTTGCCAGGACAGAAAAATTAATCTGTGCACTTGCTCCTACTTCGAATGCAGGACTGGACACAAGATATTTTGCTTAAACATAAAACACAGCTTATTTAATGTGCTCTATGGCTTCAGCTATGTACACTCAATTTTTGATCTTTGTGCACAACCCAGAGGACACACTCGTAGTTTTAAACTGAACTGTCAAGAAAGTTCTTTTTAAATGAGTAGGATCTTTTAACAAAAATGAAATGCCTCCTTTTCATATATTGTCACCTTTCACAGGCCTGTTTGCCCTTCTTATACTGTAATAGCCAACCTGGAATCTTAAGGTGATGAAAATGTAATTTCACAAAACCTTTCCCAAAAGAAGCAGAAGTCTTAACTCCTTATATGGTGCATTGACCAAACAATGCCAGTTTGGTATGCAAAAAAAGCCTGCATAATTTTCCACTTCTAAAGTATCATTAACCAATGCCTGCTGATGCAATGCTTTAGTCTTGTAATGCATACAAACTAGGACCAATCTGTTATTGTAGCCTGTAGGGAAGGTAAATCGAAAGATGACCATGGTCTAATTGCCAAGTAAAAATCAACAGAAAATGTTCAATTTTTTTTAACAAGCACAATCTCAACTCACGCCAAGCTTCAATTCTAGCAAAATTTAATGGTACCTTTGCGTCTTTCTAAGTCCAGGAAGTTTTTCTTGTGTTCTTCACTGCAAAAGACACTGAAAAAAGATGGAATAATATATGGAATAAGCAAACAAATACAAATACACTGAAAAAAAGATGGAATAATATATGGAATAAGCAAACAAATACAAATAC
>SMGT01001912.1:33481-70284 GCA_004794575.1 Lanistes nyassanus | reverse complement strand
GTCTACTGTTTTTTTTTTTAAATACAGCACGAAGTCAAATATCTTCTTATATAATCTTCAGCAAAAGAAACATTATTACACTTAAAAAAACACACAATATACCATAACACGATTTAACTGAAACTAAACACCCGTTGCCATCACCTATAGGCATGGAAATAAAGGCCGAAGACCCATGAACAAAGCCCCAAACTGAACACCATCAACAACAGATCTTCTGATCACAACACCATGGACTTTCACATAAATGCAAGCGACAAACAACAAACTACATCCTTTAGGATGCCCGTTCAGGAAAGGGTGGGTGGGGTAGGGACACTTCCATTACCAGGGGTCTCGATGCCCACTGTACGAAGTAAAACAGTCTGTCAGTATTCATTCTAAACTTCGCCTTATCATTGTACAGAAAAGATAGTACACACATCTCTCTCTCTCGATATAATGCAATCATATTTAAATTATTATTGTAAGGTTTCTTCAGGTTGTGCATTTGACTCATCGCTTCATTTCATGTTCCTCGTCTCTCTGCAGCTAGGTAGTTTAATTAATAAGATAAAATAATGTTTGTTTCATTTTAAAGTCAGTAACGTGAGTAGGCCAGGAAACAGTGTCTGCAGTACCCTCAATGGCCACCCCTACTCACAGATGCCACATCAAGACTGGAAGCATGTGTGCAGAGCGCAAGATTTGAAACTGAGAACATCTGTAGCTGTGGCATGCCTACGGAACCACTTTACTATGCACACTCTCCCCCACCATTAAACATGGACACTGCTCAAACAAAGCTGCATATAGACAATACCTAATGTTGTCTTCATGCGCTTCTGTGCCATTCTTTACCCATGTACTGCAACGGAATTTTCAACTATTCTTTATTTTGATGATAATTTAAAGTGCCGACAGTCATTCAAACACCAATGTTTTATCCACAATGGTCAGTTTAATAAGGGTTTGACCTGGTCATCTCCTTCGTTGTATGGACATCATCAAATAGTCATTTCTATTTTTAAAAAGTCCCCCCTCTGTTGGTCAAGGATTCCTTACTAAAACACTTCAGCACGCACTGTTCTTTGTACATACATGATCTGATCATGTGGCGTGGTCAAGATAGAAAGTATGTTCAGTGATCATACATAAAAATAATCATCAAACAGCATGTGGATCATTTTCATATTTCTGAAAGTTGCATTATTTGGACAATCTCTGGACATGAAGTTAAAAAAAATATAAATGAAAGCAAAAAAGAAAGAACACACAGCACTGATCATTCAAAACTTTTGTTTGCTTCAGTTCCGGTATTCTTTCCCTCATTGGGTTATTCATTTTTTTAATAAAAATACACGGGTTAGTTGGATGGCTTCTCGAGTGCCGCCATTAGTAAACAACTGGACCAGCACAGCTGTTCTGGGAATACTACTATGGAGAGTGGGTACAGAAAAATTGTGCACTTCATTTGAATGATACTGTGCTTGTTACATCAAAACACTCTATGTAGCAACCCATCATGCTGATAGATGGGGTACAGATAGAATATTAATAAGCCCAGCCATTTTCTGCTTGCTCAGCAAGAGGAGGGGAAAAAAAAAGAAGCAATGAAATAATCTGTCATCAGTCTTTTCTTTCTGGGCTATCTGAAGACGGCATTCCAGTACAGTCTAAAACAATGATGTGGTTAGGTGACATAACCATTATAATGAGGCATGACGTACAATCACAATGATGATCAGAGGAAGCCACAGGTTTTGATGGTATTACAAAATGGGCAAAATATATAATACAACAGTTTCTCTTATCTTGTCAACTTATCTCCTCCTCCTCCTCCTTTTCAAGCACGTTGGTGATGCGGAAATGATATTTCAATTTAATTTCAAACTTGCCATCTTTCCATATACAGCACAGCATTCACCTCGCATCTATTCACATGGCATAGGAAATCCACGTAGCAAACCTCTACTTCAACTTCTCTCACACAAGTCTTGTATTTTTTCTTTTTTTTTTAAAAAAGCGTCAAGATAAAAATATATCTTGTCATATGCATAGAAACAACCTTCTTTTTGTGGAATGCGTCATTCATTTGTTGTGTCACTTCAATACTTGGCAAACAGTACACCAAACTCAAGCCATCATAAATACCAACATCAATATGTACAGGCCTTCCATTTCGGCACAACTCAGACCAGATACTCTTTGAAACCACAGCCACGCATTAAATTACAAAGGCAAAAGCAACATCAATTACATTTGAAAGAGATGAGAACAGCGTCCTTAAGACAAAAATTGTCTGGAACTTTTTCAAGACTTTTGTATTATTACCAAAAAAAAAAAAAGGAACAATTTGAGAGAAGCTGGCTCAAACAGCATATGACATCAAGACTTGGATTGAGAGTTGTCACATCAATAACACTGCAATACACCATTTCAGCTGCCAGTAACACAGTAATCAAACACCGACAACCCAAAAAATTTGGGATTTGCAACTTTCAAATACATTACACGTATCACTGCCATCAACACAGACCACAGACGGGAGGCGGTGGGGGAGGGGAGGTAGAAGAAGACAATAACCAGACAAAGCACGTTTGGTCGTGCATCACTTTACGACATTCCACACTGCTACATGGAGCTACACCAATTACTTCGTACGAAAACACACTTTGGCCTTCCCCATCAAAAGTTTGAGGATACAATGTAAAACACTTTCTGTTTAAAAAATCTGAAAATAAAAAAATTGCACAATCTTTGAAGGAAATTGGAGAATATGCATGTTTCATTATACACTGTACTTGAAGACATTTTACTTGCAATGTGCCTGCAGAATCAAAACACGAGATCCTTAATCTTGTTCCTCACATCTCTGTTTATGCAGCCATACTACAGCGGAAATGAATTTTCAAGTATATCTTCAACTTCAAGAAGCGATTTATTAGTGGACACTTTCTCTTCAACAACAAGCACTGTACGCCTTTAAAAAAAAATACTTAAGCGCTAAAATTACTGTCAGTACAGTTATGCATTCAGAAAATTTTCTCACTGGATTCTATACAAAATACTTTTTAAAAAAAGCTTCATATTTGAGTCTGTGCTGAGGATTGCCTTGCTCAAAAACTTTCTGAGAAGAGTCAGAAAACATGCCATTAAACAAACAGCCTAAATACTAAAAACAAGTGAACCAAAAAAGGGGTGGGGTGGGGGGACACTGTGGATGATAAAATATTTACAAAATTAATGTTGCAAGATAATCCACCCACATAATAGCTTATTTTATGTTTTAATACCATATCCTTTCAAGATTGTATCCTCGCTGTAGCATCCTAAATTGAAAGAATTCTCTTGTATTTTGTAAGCAAAATGCATAATGTAGTGAAATATGTCCAATGGGTATAAATTTGTCCCTTTAAAAAAATTGTCTCGCCATTTGGAAACATCAAATCAACTTATTTCGGAGCACCGACCTTGAGTTCTTGTGACCTTGCAGTGATTTACGTAAAAATAAGCCAGCCCTTAATAATGTCAAACCTAAATAAAATTCAGGATTACAACCAAAAAATAGCATTTCAACTAAATGATTTGAGCAAAGAAACATTTATGCTTTAAAACAGTAAACTAGAAAAGGCATCATAAATAGAAGCAGTACTATTCTATAAAATATGTTCCAGCTAAGGACAGAGCATTTTAATCACTCTTTGCTACACCTACATAGGAATTTTCAATACCAAACAAGATGTAATGTTCTCCAAGTTATCATTTTTGAAGGGTTCTCTAAAGACGGCTGTCAGCCATTTTTGCTTTCTGGTGGTTTCATGCTTCCCCTGGACATGTCAACTTGAAATTGGCATCAGAACTTGATGGTGGAAGTGGAATGAGCAGTTTCCCCCTCCCTTCCCCAACACCCGCCCCCCACACCACCACTAACAAAATTTTGAGATTCAAGTTCTCTGGAAGTTATATAAGAAACCACAGTAGACTTAACCCTAATGATATCTTTGAAAGCCAAATATTTCACACAGGAAACCATATTTAACTTTGAGGTTTATTTGAACAGCACAAGATTTTTATCCCATGCATTTTTATCTCATGCTAGAATCTGGTTGACTTGTTTAAACAATTTGCACACCGACTTCTTTCATCCAGCCCAGAATCTGCTTTAGTCAACTTTAAGGGAAGCAACAACTTCACAATTTTTAGTGGAGAGGGAGTTACCTCTCCTGACGTACGGCTGGCAGAAACATCTGAGGGCACACTTCAAAGTTTAAATGTTTAGGGTTTCACATGCTAAGAGGATTACACTGAAAATTCAATAAAAACTCTTCCTGTCTTCTGAAAAAGGATCAACACCTAATGCATTTTAATTTTTTTTAAAAATTACTTAACTGAAACATTCTGCCAGCAGAATACATCATCTACTACTTGATCTCATCAACCAAGAAAGGTGGGCACACGAAAACCTGCCATGGTCCAACCACAAGATAAGGGCCATGCTAGCGTGTGCAAATACTCATATGAAAGTACAGGGTTAGGAAGTGGTGGTGATGGAAACATGGAGAAATCGTGTACTAAAACTACAATTGGGACTAGTGAGCAAACAAATGACAAGTTTATTTTCTGCACGCAGAATGATGCAAATGTATACTTTAGCACTACTACAAAAAAGTCCCTTCCCACATATGGCTGACAACTAGTGCAAATAAACAAAATGGCCCTGGTTTTGGTTTTAATATTATTAGCATTGTTCGTGGCTTGAGCAGGATCGAAAGTACACACAGTGTGCAGAAATGAGACCAAAAATGATGCTTTGCTGCCAAAAATGTGCAGACTCAAGTTCAAAGAACTTCACTTTAGTCCATAGTCTCTAGAGAAGGCAGTGGAGGGAAACAATTTCATACAAGCAAAATGACCCAAGTACGAACAGATCTGTTGATCTGAACACATTTAGTTCGAGTCAATCTCTCCCCACCCTCCCCTCTCACAAAAAAAAATCCCACTTTCAATCGCTCAAGACACCTTCAAGATGATGCAGACCATGTCAATCATTTGATCTGCACCCAGGCTTGCTTTATGGCACACACTACTACTGGCAAAGATGTCACACAACGATGGATGAAACGCTGAATTTTGAGTCAGCAGCACACTGGATAGCAAAATTAAAAGCAAACAGTTCCTTCTGAATGAGTCAATTTCAGATTGGCACCAAGGCATTGAGAAAATTTTTTGCTATGTTACACTGGTTGTCAATCAACAAGTGTCATACCCTGCCCAATTCATACCATGGATCTAAGCTAAAAGATAAGTATATTTTCCTTTTAGAAAAATAAACAAAGGAGGGGGAATGGAACCCTGCATTTTCATTACAGAAGCCATATTCACCCTGGAAGCTAGTTCACTAGTACTGTATTATATTATTGTACTTAGACAAGAAAGATGTACATATTGTACTTTGACTAGTCAAATTAACATTTGTACAAATGGTATACAAAAGAAATTAGGCATTTCAACAAAAAATTCACACATCCAAAGTAACAAATCCTTTATAAAACACTTTTTCCACACAGCTAGCTTAGAATTGGGTGTGTGGTGGGGGAAGGCGGTGGGGGATGTGGAACAGCACAGACTAAAATATAGAAGGTTACTAGACCTTGGAAAGTAAATGTTGATGCATGTCTGTGTGCATGGATTCCAGCACAAGTAGGTTGTGCATGGAGCTTATGTGCATTCTTCGCCATGCCATTTCTATCCATGCAGTTTACAAAATTCTCTTTCAAGCTCTACTCTACTATAAAATTTCCTCAGTCCTAATAAACCACAACTGGTCAACCTTTTTCCATTTCAGGCATTCTTCCTGTTCATCTCTGGACGATTTTTCACTCATCCGACAACGCCAAAAATGAAAGTCATGTCCGACTCATCCAGATGTAGCTTATGGGATGATTTATGTGCAAATGACAAAGATGGAATGCAGGGATCTACTGATGACTGATGCAGCATGATTTCTGGTGGGCGTGTCATGAAATATAAGGCTCAAATTGTTAAGTCTGTTAATGCAAGTCAGAACGACAGGAGATTATCAATCGTCTGCTGAATCCATGTCCAGATGTTCCTCACGCTCTTACAGTGTTATATACATAGTTAATGATGGGGATGACAGGGCTACACTATCTCGTTGTGTTTATCTCCCTTTAGGTGATGGACTTGCAGCAAATCCTTTGTTAGGAGACAGTTGTGTGAGGCACTGGCTCTGTTTTGACGATGACGGAAGCATGCGTGGCTGTGACAGGTGGCAAAACCATGGGAACACATATGTTATTCAGCTCTGCGAACCTCTCCAACGCATCACACTTTGACCGTAGAGCCGAAAGCTCCATTTTGACAACATCGTTCTCTCGCTGCAGCCGATCGACCTCAGCTTTTAACTGATGCTTCTCTGTCTCTAGAACCTCTTTCTGGGAGATGCGTTTCTCTCGGCAGTTGGCTGCGTAGCCCCTGTTCTTAAGCGTGCGTCGACGTTGCTTGAGCTTGACCACCTCCTCTCTGGACATCCCCTTGAGGATCCTGTTGAGCTCTTTGACTGACAGGCTGACAAGCTCGTCGTCGGAGACCACATCGTGCAGCCACTTTGGCGACTCGGCCAAATTAGCTCGTGCAATGGACTCCTCGTTCTTTACTTGCGATAAAAATATCTGGAACAAATAAAGATACGTATAAATACTTTTATAATGTCAGAATCCCCATGTTTAACTTTAAAAAGACCAATAAAGAACAATTGAGGACCAAGCGGTTTTAAATTATCAAAGGATAACTCCAACAAGAAGTAATGGCAGCGCTCAACATAACCGTATGCAGACGCATGTGCCCAAGGGAGCTTTAAAAAGACCACACGATAAGGCTAAAAAAGGCTTCCTATAACGATGTTTGCAATTTGCTATTTTCTGGTAATCTCTGAAAGTACAAATAAAAATACATTTTAGAAACAAGAAAATAACAGTAACCTGCACCTAGCTCAAATCCATGTCTGATAAACATAAATCCCTGCATTAAACAGCATGGGAAATGCAGTCACAGCTGTTTTTGTGTTCATCTGTGGTGTGTATGTAAAACTAAAATCAAAGGTATAAAGTATTTATGTAGAAAAATCTATGGGATAGCTATTTGATAATAATGACATGTTCTTAAAATCCTAATTACATTACCACAGGGAAGGGATGTTGACAGGGTTTGTGGAAAGGGATTCACAAATTGTTGGACGAAATCAAAACAAAAACAATGACACTGTATCTGTGTCTGTTCATTTCGGTTCCTCCGGATCATCTATTAATGCGTTATGAGTGAGTGGGACAGACACTGTGTGTCTAACACACAGCTTACAGCTCTATGTGCATGCAGATGCTTATATATACTAAAAAACATGAATGCAAATTGATAATTTATCCATTATAGCATGCTTTCAGATTCTCATAACCAGATTTTAAATGGTGAAAGTGAAATCTAACGAGGCAGCTGGATAATAAATGTGTGCATGTTACCAATTGATCACTTTTAATAGTGTTGTTGTTAATGTTAGTGATGTCATTTATTTTATCATGTCTTTTCTAGCCAGAAATTCCTCCACACACAGTGCACTAATCAGTTCGTCGATAAAACCATTCATAAAAATAATGTATAACCAGTCTACAAGTGTGACAATGTGACAATGCTTTTCCCTCAGCAAGACTATATATTACATCTAATTTTCTGTTTGTTACAGGTGTTTAAAAACAGATGTTAAAGAATAAAGATCAGTAATTTGTTGTGCTTCTTCACATAAAATACAACTTTTATGATTAACAATTCTCAACAAATTACAAACTACAAAAACCACAGTTGGTGTTCATAATGGGGAAAAAATTGAAAAGGTTATTTTGTTTTTTACAACTACCAGGTCATATTGACTACGATTGTGAGCAAAACTGTTTTCACTTACTTCATCCATGTCTGAATCATTTAAACAAGATATTCAACAACTGCCCTATCATCTGCAACTTGGCAAAAGGCCCTAAATGTGAATGAGGATGTATGACGAAATTTGCATCACAACTCAGCAGAACAGATATTGCTGAATCATGACTATGCGGTTTACCTATCCGTGTCAGCAAACCTTACACCTGTCAATCTCCTCTCCCCCACGCCCACCATACACTTAGCCCAGTCAACTTTTTCAACCAGAGTTTAAATATTTTAATTTTAAACAAAAACATTTCTGAAACAATTTTTAGAACTGAAAAATTTTCTGAAGACGCTGAAGCCCTCTCCATGACAAGACAGAAAAGAAAGCTAGAAAGGGAAACAGCTTAGTCTGTGTCATGGCACGCTCGCTAGCTGCAATCCACAACAGGATAGCGCCACCTCGCTAAGTGACCTGACCCACATGTCAGTCAACTCTCCCTCTACCCTCTGACCCCACAAGGTCCTCCCACTACCGTCCTGACGTCACAAAGGATGTGCGCCTGGTTCTCTTGGGAGGCCATTGTGAATCCCCAGCACGCATGGGATTGTGTCATGCTGGATGCTAAAAATAGAATTCCTCCAGACAAAGAACAGCACTGCAGCCAGCAAGTGGTTATTTTTTGTGTGCTGTTGTAATGTGTGTATTCGCATCAATTTTTCATATCTTTACAGCTGCACACTCGGTGCATATAACCCTTGTAGCCCTGTAAATCAAAATAAGTCCTACTCCTAGTAACACACTGACTTGGCTGATTTGTAAGTGAGGTGGTGGGGGATATTAAAATGCAGTGGAATTTACCGTTTTTAATGACCCAGAAAAATCTGCAACAAAGCTGCCTTTATTTCTGGAAAAATGGTCTATGGACCATTGGCAGTTTGAACAAAGACAAATGGGCTATCAGAGATTTTTCAGTGGATCGGCACAAGCAAATTTTCCAGCTCCCCCATCCCCCCAAAAAGGTGTGACACTTGGCAGCGCACCACACTTACTGACTTAAGACTTATTTGTGGTAGTTACGAAAATTCCAAAATTAACATTGTATACCTTTCTCCCACCCAGCTTTGTCAACTGCAGGCTGTTTTAATTTTAGGGAGGAACATGCATGTTTTTCAACCTCCCTTCCAAACTTTATTTCTAACATTGCCATCCCACTCCATAATGCACTTAATTTTACCTATGTTTCCCTCCATGCTGTTTTCCCTCTCAGATTCAGAGACAACACTGTTACTACATCATGTACCTTTTCTGTACAACCAGGTGACAATCTACTAGTAAGATGAACCAGTGAATGAAATAATATGAAGGTATAAGAAATATTAAATATATGCAAACTGATGAAAAATGAAGCAAAATGGTGGTGTGGGTGTGTGTGTGCCTTTGGGAGGGGGGAGACACTAAATGCAGAGAACATTCCCACAGCATTCAAGTCAAATACACAGCAAAATCAACACAAATTATACCCTCTGAGGAGTACTGTCAATACAGCAACTCTCAATACACTGTATGAGCACATCATTATAAATTTATCAAAAATACTTTAGGAAAATATACTTTTGTAACAACAAAATATTTATGACCATATATAATGAACAAAACTCCACCTGTTTTTAACTTTCCTCAATCATTTGCCTACAGCTATTTTAAGTGTGAAAAACTTATTAAAATGGGAAAAGACTTAAAAGTACTTTTTACACCACCCACTTACAAACTACAAATACAGTAATGGTAAGTCTATTTTGTCAAATAAAATTAAAAGTCAAGTGACAGAAACATTAAATGAGGAGATATTGTGCAGGAAAAATGAGCTTACATTTACTCTGACCCCTCTGTCAAGTTCAAAGAACCTAACAGTCTTAAGTTATTTAATAGTTAACATGAAAAATAGAGTTCTGCTGCAAAACTGCAGGCATTTTCATTCTGGTTTCTAGGGATCCTTAACATCCAGATTTGTGAATCTGACTTCAGCAGTTTCAACGGGGGAAGCAAAAAATTAGCTGTGACCTGTTTGACCACACAACTGGGAAGATAAGTTTGGCACACATTACAATGCATAAGATAAAGTGACAAACTGGCTGCTTTTCACACTGCCTATGGCTGTTGACTGCACTGCAGTACAAAATCATAATTAAAAAGCCATTGTCATCAACTGAAAGACCCACAGATATACATATTGATATACACATAAATACTACAGCTGCTCATCTCCTTCAGGATGTATATCCTACACTATTTAAGCGATGGCCCACTATTTTTCTTGTGATTCTTAAAAGAAGGGTTCAATTAAATATCTAGAAATTTTGCAAATAAAACTCTAAATGAGTACAGAAGCAATGAAAAACTCTTGTTCAACAAACTCTGAAGATAGGGAATTCACTAATGCTTATACTCCCAAAAGAATTTACTGTTATCAAATCTGACAAAAGTGCATCATACAACACCCCAAAATGTTTTTAAAACTACTTAAAATTATATTAGAAAATACCCCAAATATAAGTAACTTATTTACTCTTTGTAAAAATTCTCAACCTTATAACAGATTTAACTTGTGAAAAAATGTGAAAGAGTTTGTAATTTTGAATTGCTAATACAGACATTAGTCTAATGTCTAATGATTAGATATACACTGTGTTTAATTTAAACGTGGCAAGGTGCAGAGTGATAAATTTTGTTAACTTTGTTAGCTTATTATTGTAAGCCGAAGAGCTCTGACACTGGCTCTGACTTCTGTCTTCGTAACAGGAGTATCCAAACCAAACAATGAGATGCGAGTTTTTTTTTAAAAAATCCCTTCCCAGACTGAAAGAACCAGCATAGCAGCCTCTAAGATCCAAAACATTCTTCTGAGCACTTAAAAATGATGGAATAACAAACTAATATCTATGCTGATTCGGCGAATAGCGGTTTTGCAACCTGTTAATTTTCTGGATTTCCGACCTGTAACGGGAAATCAACAGTTTCGCGTGGCACGCGGACTACGTCATCAGATTCAAGGGAATGTTGCACATTCTTTCCAACAGTCGAAATACCGCCGACAAAATAACAATACACCACCGAAAAAAATGATGCACCCCAATGATATTTTCCATTCTAGCATATTCTACTGCATAAAAAACTGGAAATAGTGGTGAAATCTTAGTCTGCATAGACAATGGACTTTGTTATCTGCCTAATCAATGATGGTGCGCCACTTCGAGGTCATGCGACCTCATTTCTCCAACGATGTCAAAAGTAGGTTACTCATAAAAGAATCCAAGTCCATCAAAGAGCATTTTAAGTGAAATTAATTAGAAAAATTATTAGTCCTGGCTATGGTTCCTTTGGGTATTCGAAAAGATGTTCTGCGCAGTAAAACGGACATGGCGCTCGACTGTAAACAGAACGTAAACAAAGACACGAGTGCTGGCCACGATACGTAGGACACGAAGATATGACTAAAATCTCACGAAATTCTCACCTTTTTGCTCATATTCACCAAACTCAGTCCTTGAATAGTGTGTACGAATCCAAATTCAACGTGTAGAACCAAATTTCACAAACGTGAAGAGTCCACCAGTAGCCGAAGTTTACACGAAACCAGAAATTACGTAGTTTACGCCAGTCAGCCTTCCTAGTGCTTGGCGCGCTGCGTGCCAATATGATGAGTCAGCAAGTACGAGGTGACCGCAAAAAAAAAAAAACAGAAAAAAAGAGGGTGACTCAGCTCAAACCTTTCGGCGGGAAAACCGTTTCCATGGCATCCAGCTTGTAGAAGAGAAGATCTGATGCGATGTCACTTCATGTCATGTTTCTCTCTGTTAATTAAGGTGACAAGCTGCGCGATGTTTTACTTCGCAGAATGCGTCTCTATGCTGAGTCTGTTGAAAGAGCTAGAGGGCCCTTTCTATTTTTAGCCGTGACTGAGAAAGCGCTGCTACATTGCATGTCTATTGGTGGATTCGCTGACTGCAGCATAGGAAATGCGCGGCCTGATCAACACCACGCGCAGGGCGGCTGTAGTAACGGACTGCAAACCGTTCAGTGCAGCTTGGCATTTGAGTAATTCTCTCTGCGTAGATCACGTGTGCTGGCGTTATAACTGTTGCTGTGGTGCATCGCGTTTCGTGCGTGCGTAAGTGACCTCGTTGGGCTGTAAACACAAGCTCAAAACTCAATCCGTGCTCCGCCTATGATAGAGAACTTACAAGCTAGGCAGCATTTTATGCTTCTAATGTGGTTGTCAGCGGGATTCTTTTTAACTCAAGCTATAAGTGCTGCGGGTTTTTTTGGGGGGGGAGAAAGAAAAATATGAGGTGCGTCTATGCTGAACTCAGCAGCGTTCCTCTGCACCCGTGACAATGAGCAAAGACGCAACTATTTGTTTGGAGTGCCGAAAAACGCTGAAGAGCTGCTTGAACGTTAAGTACGTCACTCGTAAAAAAAAAAAAGGAAGATCTTTATTACAAGATCAGTCTTACAACATTTATGCTGCTCTAAGCATTGGTATAAATATTTTTTTAATTGGTTACGTTGACAGATGCTATAACAATCATATTTATCAATCCACACATACAATGCTCTCGAATCTGCACTTTTTTTGCTGCACGGGTTGTGGGTGACCGCGCAGTTCCCGAAAACAACGCATGTGTACTTGATCTATTTTATATGTGCTGTGCTAGCGCGGGCGCGTGTGCGTGAGGGAGAGAGAGGTGGAGGGAGAGTGTATTAATTTAGATAAATATAGTCTATATGCTGTTTCTTTTTATGTAAAGTTTTTTGGCGATTTGAACCGTGAGCATTGAGCTAATACGACTTGATCTGCGCCTACCCTTATTTTACAACAGCCAGACAATTACAATGGCTAGAGGACATTAAAAGCTAAAAAGCCATAAAGTCGAGCTTTTTCTCTTCATACAATTCTTCCCCTCTCCCCTCTCCCCTCTCTCCCACTTCCCCAGTTTCTTTTCTTTGTCCACCGTGTCCCATGTTTGACCAAGTGTGCTAATGTGTTGGTACAGTATTGTCTTGTTGAAACTCAAGTTTCGGAGTGAGTGAGGAAGGGAGCGAGTAGTACAGGAGATGTTTAATTTTCTTGTGGATAAAACCATGCATTGCTATGCGTTTCCTTATTACAAAAAACACAAACACGGCTACTGGGAAAACCGGACTTGCCATGTGAGCAAAACTGCTTACTGGTCGAATCTATTTTTACAGCGAATGAGTCAAGGTTAGTTTCAGTGCGTGCCCTTCCCACTTCTACAAATGTTCACGTAGGACTGATCTTGTGTGTGAAGGCATTGCTACAGGCACTACTGACGTAACAATCTGTTGCATCGATCTAAACTGTGGGTACCCCGTGGGGGCGCGGGCGGGCACCGGGCGTGCATGTTTGTTAGTGGATGTGGCTGTTCTGGGTGCGGGAGTGTGCGTGTTCTTGAGTGCATGTGTGTGTGTGTGGGGGGGGGATTGGTGATAGGAGAGGATTTCTGCCGGTCTATAGACAATCGACATTACAAACAGTCACAGGAGGGTTTGGACTGCAGTTTATACAAAACTCGAGCTGTCTTTTGACTGCACAGAAATGTACATTTACATAAAAAACAGAAATCTTGTGTGAATGCTGAAAGTCGCCATACGTAGGTTTCCTTTTTGTGTATATTTCCTCGAAGTGATTGGGAAACCTCCCCATGCCCTCCGTGTGTCCTCTCCTCCATCTGGTGGGTTTTAAAATTTCTATCTGAAAAATCGCAACCCTTTTAGTTCATTTGATTACACTTCAGACGGGTATAGGAAAATTGGGTTGGGGAGGGGAGGAAAGGTAGAGAGAGAGAGAGAGAGAGAGAGAGAGAGAGAGAGAGCAAGCAGAGGACAGATCCTATAAACCACTTTGCTGATCAGCTATACAGAGCTGAGCTGGCGATAGACGGACAGATAGGAATTGAAAGAAGGACAAACGAACAAATACTGATGTCATGGATGAAAAAGTGAGGCGATGACGGAGGGACGGACAAACACTGAGGAAATGGATGACAGGTGATGAAAAGTGAAACTGAAGTGCGAATTAGAAAATCACAAAGGCGCAGAAAGATTCACTTTAAAAGTCTTCATTTGAGACCACCTGATGACAGAATCATTGTTGCCGCCATAGTGTCGTCACAACTGTTTTGACAGTGTTATTTTTACAGTCTCGAGTAATTACGAGGTCGACGTCGAAGATGATGATAATGATAAGAAGGAATAAAATAAAGAAAGGTACGGAGAAGAGGACGAGTGGTAGAAGAGAAAATGATAAGTTGAGGCCGAACATCTGAGTCTACCAGACCGACCTACGTCACTTTGGATCAAGAACTTACTGCGCATTCGTGTCTATTTATAACTCTTAACATCAATTCGATAACGACGCAGAAGAACAGGGTAGAGTTGAATGGAGGGGGTGAAGAGATTTCGAGTAAGAAATACCTGGTGAGTTTCTTCCTGTAAAACAAACATTAATCACACTAGCCGCACAGCTGCGCTTGGACTCCTAAGATCATCGTCAAGCACAGGACGCATTCTCTGAAATCGCTTTGCAAGCCAGAAAGACCCAAACATGTGATAAGGCTCACAGATAAACATGTTTATGCTCGCCCAGTGCGAAGTCTCTGAGGACACGCTGACCTCGAAACTTCGCAAGGTAAGGTGTGGGAGGGAAGAAAAAAATACACTTCCCTTTGCCTAGGGCAGCACAGTGTCTCGAGATACAGGATGAGTTGTGAATGTGCTGATTCATACGCTGAGAGAGACAGAGATGAAAAATACAGGCTGTGCGTACACACGGATTCGCGGGCTTGCGAAAACGCTGTAATTTGCGTCATGTAAACAATTTTTTAAAAAATGAACATACAGGTAGTAAATTTTGACAGTGTTATTTAGGCGCGATGTTTGAAATAATAGTAGTTGTAAACACGCTCAGACTTGAACAAGAAATGTTTAAAATCCGCATGGTATGTGACCACAGGCAGACAATGGGCATAGGCATTTGTCTTCGAAACCTCTTCTGTGTTGTCTTGTTTGTACAGGGGTCGCCATGCAACGCATCGAAGGACCCTCGGATCCGGATTTGTCCCCCCACCCCATCTTCCCTAAATAAAACCGACTGCTATACAGGCATGTACGCGTGTGGATTCAGGGGGCACATCAGTCAGTCAGCCAGTCCGTCCGTCCGTCCGTCCGTCCGTCCGTCCGTCCGTCCGTCAGTCAGTCAGTCAGTCAGTCAGTCAGTCAGTCAGTCAGTCAGTCAGAGCACTGGACACTCTTTTTTCTTTTTCCTTTCTCGTTACATGCGTTTTAAGCTCTGATGTGTGGCTCCATATGTATAAATGCATGTTATGCAAGTGCATTTTAAGTGGAACATGTGATCAGGTTCCTGCACTCCATCAGTTCGCAATACAACAGAGCAAGAAACACAACAACTGCGCACTTTAACAAGCAAGCAAGAAAGAAAGAAAAAAAAAGAAAGAAACAAAGAAATAAAGAACCAAACAAACAGAGAAAGAAGGAAAGAAGCAAAGGGGGTAACAAGAAAGAAACATAGAATTATAGCAGAGGTTTTACATCTGTGATTAGCAGGTTTGAAGTTTTGCTTCCAGTTTTAACACGAACGAGAAACGAAAGAAAGCGACCTCAGTTAAGTTGCGTTCGGTGGCGTCGATAGAAACCATTGAACAATTTTGATGCCAGCTGACTATAAATAGCAGAGAACAGGTTTGGAATAGCGTTAATGTCAACACAGCGCTGTGCGGCAAAAAAAAAAGTGAGTGGGAGGAATAATGTTCTGTGTTCTGTTATTATACAAGTATGAAGTCTTTAGCCTGATTGTTTGTAACTCCTGAATTTAAAAAAAAAAAATAAAGTGTGCTTCATAAGGAAGCGACAGGATTCTTGCAAAAAGTCTAAATGCGCCCACACAGCATATGACATTAGGTTATACCTTGTGACGCATGTGGGAGATATGATGAGGGAGCTGCTAGACATATCACGTCAACGCTGATCGCACTTCCCCGAGCACAGTGACTGACTTGCATTCCTGTGGAGGAGCTAATCAAAGAGGGTTTAAAATCGAAGATAAAAGGTTAGCATATTTGTCTTTTTAAAAAAAATGTGAGAATCGCGTGCATCTTTACAGGTACTTGATATGCTGACGAGGAGACCCAGCATACAAGCAGAAACTGCCTGACACTAAATGTTCGCGTGATCGTCTGTTCAGACTTGCTAGCTGCACTTTGTAATGCACGCTAACATTTGTATTATAAAAGTTCTTGGCAGGCTCTAGCGTGCAAGCGAGGAGTTGTGTACATCATTCTATCCGTCTGAGACTGCGGGGCAAATTGACTTTAAAATTAGACTTTCGGATCTGCTTTGATATTTAGCGGTCTATTCTCGGATCCCACTCGCCACAGACGTGAGGTTATTCTTGCCCGCTGGCGTAAGAACAGCAGATACTAAACCTTTTCCGTGACGTGTCTGCGATATAGAAATCTCTTTCCAACTCTCCCACCCCCACCCCCACCCCCCACACACACCATCTTCTCCTTTCCCCCCTCCATCGGTCCCTCGACCCTTTTTGTTTCTGTTGTTGCTGTGTGTTATGTACATACATATTCGTGTGCTGTTTCTGTTATAACTTGTTTTCTTGTAATTTTGTTGTTGTGCATATGTCATAGAACACGACTGTTGTTTGTCAAGAGGATATAGATACTTTGTTTATGCTCTGGTGTCACCACAATAATCTAGTCATAAGGGGTAGGACGGAAGAGGACCAGAAATTGGGAACGCAGGAAGAATAATAACACGAGAACAGTCTCCTATTGGGGAAGAATTTATATATATATATATGTGTGCCACACTTAAAAGGGCAGGGGACAAACTTTTGGGGCGCACTCTTCTCTTTATAATCTGTACTGGGAAGTTACACTACGTGTTGAGAGGCATGCACTCCGCAAATCTCAATTGCTCGTATTTAATTTAATCATATTCTCGCATTTGCCATACACCTGGCATTCTGCCGTTTGGGAGTAAGACACTCAGTGACTTACGCGTGCAGCAAGAGTGCAAAGAATTACCTTTCTTTAAAAGGACGAATGTTTGGTCGAGTTCGCTGAATTTGGCGATGTATGGCCAAGTTCGGCGCACGAGGACGCACGTGCATCCAGTTAAGAATGGCAATGTATTTGAAAAGTTATTTGCAGCCCAGACAGTACCACAGTGCCATACAGAGATATTATCACACTGGCACATACGTACGCAGCATAAGCTTCAAGCGTTCACCGGTAACTAAATAAAGTGAAACTAATAAACTACCTGCACAACGGAATAATAATAAAAAAGAACAGTTGGCCAAAAAATAGAGTCGGGCACCCACATCAACTTGCAGAGTGTGCTGGCACAAAGACATTCTTGCACATGACTGGTCCTATATAATCAGTAGGAAGGTAAAAATTCAGCTTGTTGGATCTACTCAGAAAAAGAAGAGGTGGAGAGAGCGAGAAGGAGAAAATAGAAAGACAAGAAAGGAAGGAACAAACGGAAAGAAATAATAAAAGAAAGAAAACAAGAAAGTGAAAGAAGATAGCAAGAAAATACAGAAAAACCCAGTATACAATGACTCGGGACCTTAAGATGCGTTGTTGTATTGATTTCTCAGTTCAAGTTTCGGTTTCGTCTGGCCAATGACGAAGATTCCATTACTTTCCTCCTTCTCAAGAAATGTCACTCTCAATTTCATGCAATCAAACATACCCCAAAAGCACACTTTATTTTTGTTTACCAAGTGTTGAACTGCCGCCTGTTTCCCAGATTAGAATTTGAAAGTCGTTCTGCTAAAAACTGAAGATCTCATCGTTTTGAAGGAAGGACATTACATTATACGTCAATAAAGTGTGTGGGTCAAGGTTTGTGTGCATAGGTGTGGTTGTAAGTGCTCTCTCGTGGTGTGCATGCATATTTGAATGTGTGCACCTGCGCGCATTGGCGTCTGCGCGTATATGTATATGTATGTGTGAGGCGTCTATCCTAGCAGCACACAAACCGTTCAGTTGACACTAGAAGAGCTCTGGAAACGATTGTGAAAGGATTCAGTCAAGAAGAAACCATGCATGATTTGCAGGGAATGTAAGATGGTGTTTTTTTCGGGGTGTAGGGGGGGGGGGCTGGGAAGAAGTGTAGTTAATTGTTGAGATGGCTACTGAATGTTACTCCGTGACGTGTGTGTGGTTTGTGCGTGCGTGCGCGTGCGCGTGTGTGTGTGTGTGAGAGAGAGAGACATAACCAGCCAGTCAGCGAGACAGACAAGCATGTATGCAAATACACAGATTGATGGACGGAGGGAGTGACAGACAAATTTCTGAAATTTCAACAGACGCCGGATGTGATACAGCATAACGCTTTGTCTCTAGACTGCCCAAACTAACACCGTCAGCTGGCGTGTGGACACCAAGATCAGCTTCATAAATACTCGTAAATACTTGCCATAAACAACATCTGTCTGACTTAAACGATGTCACGTCCTGTCAGTTCTCTCACGCTAAGACAGAAAGATTTTGTGAAGATAAGGGAACTTCCCTAGCCGACCTCAGAACTCAAGACTATGTATCACATGCTCTGATCTTGTTTCAGTTCTATAGCTTTTCTGCGTCGATCAGTTTGACCTTGAACCATTCAGCAGATCGATAAAACCTTCGACACATCGAACAGCATCGGATCCTCTGTTGCTTTCAAGTACTAATTTAATAAGAATTCCATTTGAACAATGTCATTTAACGCACTGGGAACACACACACACGCGCGCGCACTCTCTCTCTCTCTCTTTCTGTCTCTCGCTCTATCACGAGGCATTGAAGTATATAACGTTACACCACGCAGGGAAACACGTCGCACTTATACACACGCACACACTCATACACACACCCAACACATCACCTCACTTAGACACACATGCAATATTCTTGACCTTTTATGTTTTTTCACTCTCCTTCCCACTATCCCCCCCCCTCCTTCTCCCCCTTCCGCCCATTGTCCTAAAATATTCTGTTTGTGCTCGAAGGTCGCCCTTGTCACGGACATGACGAGAATCATTGCCGAGTCAGTCTCAACTGTCGACCCTTGACCCAGCATGCCGGGTCAGTGTGACCTTGCCACGCAAACGCCTGTAGCTTGCCACTCGTCTTTCTCTTTCTGTACGTTGAGAGAAACACCTGCTCTTTTCCAACATTCACACGTGCTTGTGTGTCACTCAGTTAAAAGAAAAGAAGAGTAAGGAGAAAAAAAAACCTATGGGCGTACAGGGTTGAAAACACACACGCCCTTCGCGGTATAATCTGTTCACGACAGGGAAAGTCTGGGAGCAGCGAAATCGACACGGCCGCCAAGCGAAACCAGGATGCTAATAATCTGCGTTATTCTTCTATTTCGGTGTAATATGCCAACCGGAACAAAACGAAGGAAATGTTTTTTCTTTGATGTCATTGTGAGTTTAAAAAAAAGTCAAGGGCAAAGAGGAGCGTCAGTGAATAGGTAGCGGAAGTAACAATTTTGTTTGCTGTACTTCACTAACTGATGTTTCGGTCATAGGTCATGCAGTGCGTTCACGTGTGGACAGATTTACGATGTTCTAGAGACAAGGCCCTTATATAGTCGTTTTTTTATACTTAACTTTAAAGTCGGGAACAGCGGCACAAGTTATACGAAATAATATGTTACGCCTTTCTTGTTGCTGGTTATTCTGAATAAAGAACAAATGAGGACAGAGCGCTATAAATCATCAAACGATAATCCCAACAAGGTACTGGCAGCGCTAGACACACCCGTATGCTGACGTATGCAACCAAGGGAGCCTATATAATAGATTCGCTGTATGCACACGTGGTACACCGGGGGTTAGCTGTGTGAAGACTAGGGTCGTTTAAAAGAAAGGAACGGCAGATCTTTTTGAAGATCTGCCATGTTCCTTACTTTGACTCTTTCTCTGCTACGTGTTTGGGTACAGTAGGCTCCCTTAGTTGCATACGTCAGCATACGGCTGGTTATTCTATTGGAGAATAGAGGGCCTATAGTTCAGAGAAGTATTCTGAAAGAAAAACATACTCCTCAGAAGGAAGGACCTTGAGTCCAAAATTACACGTTTTGATTATACTTCGGTATTCTACGTGTTCTCTGGTAGCACGTACCTCTACTGCTGTCTTGGAAGCGACTGTGCTTTGATGCAGACTATATGGAATTGTTTGTCATTCTCAGACAATGCATACTTTGACAAAGCTTGTAAAAATAGGAATACTTGTCTAAACATGCAAGCTTAAGCAGAAAAAACCCAGAGAAATTTCAAGAAAAACGCTAAATTGGACGAACGTAGAGGAGAAACAACAAAACAAGCAAGTGTCATCCCGCCATCTGATTGATGGATCGATCGATCTGGTTTTTGTCTGAGTCAGTTTATTGAGCACTTTGACTTTTGCATTAGACACTGATGTTTAACTGAAGACAGTAAGTTCGTAACGACCAAGGCCAAAGAACGGCTGCACCAACGGCAGACCTTGTGCTGTACGGGCTGGGTCGTTCTGTTCTGCCTGAAAGGCAGCCTCACGCTCGACTGAATGTCAGGATCGCGCGTGCTGATGCACAACCTGGCTGAGAGTCTACACTTAAACCATTGTGTTCGTCGATATGAATCGGGCTCCTTGACGTAACCGCGGGGTAACATTGTGGGATAGCGCGCGCTGCAGGGGCGGCCAGGTGGCAGGTGATCTGGTCGATTTCACTTGCCGTGCGGACGTGACGTCAGCGCTCACGATCGGGCGGTACCGTGACGTCTACATCAGCTGATATTGCAAGAACGTTAGTTTTTTTCTCAGCAAGTAAAATGTTCGAAAAGAAATTGTTTCAGGCATTCACCATTCACTGGATTTCCTATTTTGATGCCGTTAATCTTTAAATAAAATCTGGATCTTTATTAATGTAAATATCAGGTTAGACGCGTACTACCTACAGAAACAATTGAAAGTTTAAACATTTGTGGCAGAAGTAAGCCTTGCTTCCTAAACATTGACAATAAAGTAGTTTGGGGCGCCTTAGTAGACACTGCTGATTGTTTTTCTGAACAAAAAGCCCCCATTCTATACAGACACGTTTTGATGAGTTACACAGATATGTTACACATGATGATGATTTACACATTTGATGAGTCAGATTTTGATCAAATGCACATACGATGAGTTACCCATTTGATGAGATACACAGTTGATAACTTACACATTTGATGATACACATTTGATGATACACATTTGATGACTTAAATATTGGATGAGTTACACATTTGGCGAGTCACACATTTTGATGAGTTACACATATAAGCTATAGCGGGGAGCGGGAGGGCTAAGAAGCTTGAGAGGGAGGATGAAAAGCAAGTAGAAGGAAAGACCCAGCAAGTGTGTGCTTATAGCGTGTACGCTTGGGTGACAGAGGGAAGGAGAGGAAAGTTAGCAAGGAAACAACTGGCGGGTTCAACAGGCGTCGTGAAAGACGGCTTCATACCCTTGCCATTGTTGTACAAATATGTTGTAGTTGTCGTTCACGACAGAAGTATATATTTCTCAGTACGATACCGATATCTAAGCTTAGCTAGAAGACAATCCAGACCAAGCTGTTGATTCATTCACCGACATTTATAAATATAGAATTTGTTCAAAAGCAGAAGTAAACTGATAGGTCTATCATTCTGATAACTCCGAGTAACTCCTAGTACAATGAATTCTGTATTTAATTCCAAATCTTTACAATGTGGACTTTTCTTCTTTAATCTTACCAGCAGTGAGTCCCAGAAGGAATGGACCACTGGGCATTCAAAAAGATGTGTTATTGATTCTTTTTTGTCTAAACAGATACAGGCACTGGAGTTTGCTTACTTCGTACGATGTAACAAAACATTTGTCATGAGGATCATGTGTACGATTCTGTACCGAAACTAGTGCAGTTTTATATCCTGCGTTGTGATTATGACATTAATGAATATATCTTCCAAGTGGGGATGTTTAAAGTATTCGCTGCACTTCGTAAAGGAGGGTGGAGAGGCCGAGGCGGACGCAACGTTTTCATAGATACCGTGTGTCCTTTACTATACAGCTTCAGGGTCAGTATTGGGCTATACAGACACATTGTCGTAGCTGTGGAACTTGGCAGATGCGTCTGCATACGGCTATGTTTGAGCGCTGCCAGTATCTTTGTTGGAGTTACATTTTCTTCTTTATCTGGCGTTACTTCAATGTTAACTACTGTAATACCAATATATATACACACATATATAGATGTCAGCATGGTCATACTGCATATTAAAATATAGACTTACTCAATACAAGAATAATTTCATTTTACTGTAAATATGATTGGTGCCCGTGTTCTTATATAAGGGTGTCGACTTACAGAATATTAGAGTACTATAAATTTATTACACGTCAGTATATGCCAGCCCATGTGCACATACATGTTTATCTTCCGTTCGTTACAATACAATACAGTTGACAGTGTGTATACAAGCATCTGTTAACAGTGGATTTAATGTCATTGTCGACAGCCTAATGATAGTTCTGTTCGTGCCGAGATCACTGTTACTATATATAGGTCGCGTGCTTGCAATAATAGACTAGACGACGTTATGTACGAATATCTTTCTCTGCGCCCATGACCCATTAGACCTACAGAGGTACATCAAATCTACACATCCACAGTGGCAATATTATGACAGATGGGCTAGTGTATGAGCTGGATGTAAAAAGACAATGCAGTGTTTGACATTTAATTCTTTCTCGCGGCAATGTGGCTGATCGTATGTGAAACTCGGTCCAGCCGTTATCATACTTGATGTTTATAGCTTTAGGTGTGGTCAATCGCTCTAGGGCGTTACTTTCAAAACTGCATCCTTTCTTACTTGGGCGTTGCTAAAAACAATCTTAGCCCAGAAAGCGTAGCGGTTGTCGAAAATCCAAATTTCCTCACTGCCATATTCTCTTTAACTATCTATCTATTCCTCCCCCCATACTCCCAGTCTTTCTGCGGCTGTGTATGTACGTATGCTGTATGCATGTATGCATGCATGTAGGTGCCTGCGTGCGTGCTTGCATGCGTAAATGAGAGAGACAGTGTGAAATAGAGAGATTGACGGAAGGGACAAATGGAGCGAAGATATGATTATTTTAGAAAGAAAAACCACTGTCACATTGGTCTAAGACAAATGCGATGTTCAGTATCAGTATCAGTAGAAGAAGAAGAAGAAGAAAAAGAAGAAGAAAGAATTAGAAAGAAGGAAGGAGAAGAAGAAGAACAACAACAAGAACAACGACAACAATAACAATAAAAACAAAAGTGTGCAAAGATCGGACTTTCATCTCTTTATTGTCATGCTTGAGGTGGTGGTGGTGGTGGTGGTGGTGGTGGTGGGGGTAACCACTCGTTGCGCGTTTTTACAGAAATGATATGTGCGACTATCAGTCAGAACGGTACACACAAAGCTCATGCATACACTTTTTTTCGAGGGAGGGACCGAGAGAGAGAGAGAGAGAGAACTAGGGGGAAGGTGTTTGGAACATGTACTTGTGAGCTTTCCCCGCTCCCTCCCCTACTCTGCCTTGTCAGTTTGCTCTGAACAGAAGCTGACAAAACTTCTTGACAAGACTTGTTGAAAGGCATAAACACCGTGTCCGCAAACGAGGTATTCGCAGCTGCCTTGGGGCAACATGGGGAAAAAAAAGTTACAACAAAATCGGTGACACGTGGGCGGCTGCAGGTCAGCCTGACCCAGAAAGTGAAGCACTCTGCACAGCGAACCTAATGAAACAAGCGCCGAAGACAGTTTCCGGGTCATTGATGTAAACCCTGCATCCACGACAACGAAGATCACCACTTCAAGTTCAAGGCACGTGTAGGGCATGCAGATCAATGCTGGGTTGCGCCTCCCTGCATGGTTCCGTAAAGGTTTCTCGCGTGCAAGTAGGTATACGGACCTAAACAACAGTCCGAAAAATGAAAGGAGTGCCCCGTTGTCTTGAGAAGAATTTTTTCTCTCTTTTCTAATGCGAAAGGAGTGGCCAATGTATGATACATAATTTTTTTAAAGCTGACATTTACTGTTCCCGACAACGTTCAACCTGGACTCAAAGAGATTCTATCTTATCCTTATCTATATATTTTCTCCTGCGGTTCGCATCCATTGAATACGACATACTGCATTCACTTTTGCCTTCTTAGTAGAGACCGTAACATGCTGCCGTGCAGCCTCCAATGCAAAATCACCTACTGAAAAAAGATTTGCCTGATAACGTACACATAAACGTTGGCAAAAAAATAAAATAATAAAAAAGGAAAGGAAAGGGAAAAATATGGAAAGCTGAAAGGAAGATGCTAAAATCGAACACAGTACTTCCAGTCATTGATCCAACGCTTTAACTATTCGACTACAGACGTAATGGCAAGTTGTGTTCATTTAGCAATAAGAAGTAAAGGGACTTTAAAGAAACTAATAACCAATCATTTGCAACTATCTTCCATTTATTTCGTACCCCTTAGTGCAGTGTCAGGGCAGCTTAGAGCTGTGAAGATTACCAATGTCACATGCTGTCAATCTAGGGATTAGCCGAGATCAGCGACACTGGATAGAAAGACCTGTTGAGGGTTTACTGCGGACATCTTTGATGAGTTGGCTCCCACTCACAGGCCCAGGCTCTCTCATGCACACACGCACGGACACACACAAACACACACACACAACTATGTACGTGCATTTGTCCCCAGCCCCACCCCAACACACACACACAAAATCCAGTCACCAGGAAGCTGGGTGTGTATGGCGCAGCTGGTAAGGGCATGGCTTGCAAAGGATGGGCCTTTTCTATCTGGAATGGTTCTGACCGAATTTATTTTTTGAAATCACCCCCTGGCTTTCACTTCACCCCTGCTGTATCCTGAAATGCCTACCTTGACGTCAGCAGATTACTGCCATACGTGTTTCATGGATTTTCATCAAACACATGACAGTTTAAGAGTTTTTAAGGACATTGACGCAGTTCTCTTTCTGTCTGTCTGTCTTTCTTTTTTCTTTCTTTCGCTCGGAGGCGTGCATTTCCATTCAGTAACATTACAGAAACGAGATAACGCGGACGTTTATTATTACGAGTTGCTTCCCCTCGAAATTGAGAAGTGTTCCATAACTGTATCACTACCGATTTCCCAGAGCCGTTTGGATTAAGAAAAATAAGGGCAAAAGGGAAGAAAAGAAGGAAGGAAGGAACAGAGAAATGAAAAAAGACGTTTTCCGGCTTACTGTTTTCAACATTTTAGGTATGACAGCGAAAAAACGTACACGTAAAACTTTACCTAAAATACACGGGGAGTAAGGGGCTTCCGAATGGTACATACGAACGATCGGGCGTGTAACCCGGTTGATGACTTTCTGAAATAGAGCTGGGTTACGCGGGGTTCGCATTTCAGCGGCACACCTAAAATTGTTCATAAAATACATAGTGAGTAAACCTTATGATCTCTTTTATGAACAGAAGGTCAACGACGAATGGTCATGCCGCTCAGCCTTGTACCAGAAAAGAACATTATTTTTTATAATCACGAGTGTAACATGGAAAGCCGCACGGAAATGAGTCACTGCTCTTACGAGAGAGACGACACTTTAACAAGAGGATGAGAAGGCACAAGCAGTCTCTTTGACAGCACTGTTAGAAGATGACTGGTTGGTATGACATTTGTTGCTTAATTCACGTCCCGTCGCAAACTAGGTGCATATTAGGACGGTGCAGCGGAAACCACAGCACTGGAGCATCCTTTCCAGCCCGTCAAGAAGCTGGAAAATATAGGGGAAACGGGGATACCTTTAGAAGAAAACAGACCAAGAAATACCTGTTGGCATATGTTCTACGGAATAAGGCGATTGCAAAATTTCAAAGAGGGACTTGTGTACTGGTCGTGTACGAAATGTTAAAATTCGCTTGATGTCAAAAAGTGAGACCACTCCACAGCTTGTTTCCCATTTCGGATGAGAGAGAAGCGTGTACTCATGCGGTGCTCCTGCACTAGCTGAAGTCGGGATGGTCTACAATTCGAGTCTGGTGTTTTCTGTCTACCACTGTTCTCTCCTCTCAGACCCAATTTTCAGTGTGTGTGGGGTTTTTTTTTTGTTGCATTCCTGACATATTTTTGCAACGCACCGTTAAAGCAGTCCACAGCGGCTCCATTAAGTTTCACGTGTAAGCGTTTCGTCAATAAATAAGAAAGGGCGTGCAACAGAAAATTATTACTCTCCTCACGTCTCAAAATCTGTTGTGAACAAGCAGAATCATTATTACACAGCTCGTCAAAGTGGAACGACGACAGTGGTCAAAAGACCATCCTCAACAAACTTTATCCAATATTCAGTCAAAATGTTTTCTCTCACCTCTGCTCTTCAGCATCGGAAGATCAATCAGAAGGTCGAATATCTGACATGTTACTAAACAGAGTAAGTCGATTCTAGGCTCAATATAAAGACAAAATCCCTAGAATTGTTTTCAGGTGTCCACCTCCCCTGACTATATTATCTACTTTAAAAAAAAAGAAAAACAGATAAAAGAAAATTGTATAGGAAGAGATTTACTGAGATAAACAGCCTGGATGGAATTTCCTCAAGTTTAATGCGAGACAGAAGATTGGGTATATTAACAACCGTAACTTCCAGCCTATCAACCTTCCAACTTGCAGACAGACGGCTGGTTGGATGGTTGGCTGGCTAGCTGACTGGTTGACTCACTGGATGGATGGATGGATGAATGGACGGACGGACGGACGGACGGACGGACGGACAGAGTGACAGCCAACCAGCCAACCAAACAACCAGGCAAGCACACAATCAATCAATCGATCAAGCAGCCAACTACACAAAACAACAGACAAACATGTTAATGTGGCTGAAGGCCGGGGCAAGAGCTTGTAAACATGTCTGGGGACTAAGAGGCATTAACTCTGCGCTCTGCACTTAAACGCACGCGGCGCTCGGTCTGTCTGGCTGCGTGCGCATGCGAAAGAGCGTGTGCAGCAACCGTTGAAGCGGGGTGGGTCGACACTGGCATTACCCGCACGGTGCCACGCTGGGGAGTGGGAGGTGATGGGGGAGAGGGGTAGGCTGCTAGAAGCTCGGGTGGCCCAGAAGAAGAAAGAGGCTTGAAAATGGCCGGTGCCAAACACGATCTGCGACGACAAGCGCAACGTGGAGAATCATGCCCTCTCGAGCGAACCCCAACTGTCGACGCGACCTTCCAGGGTCAAGCGGGTTTCTGTTATTTCTGAGCGTTAACTACAACAGTGACCTTGTTGCTATCACCGACTTTTCAAAATTGGATAAAAAGAAAAAACCCGGCTTAGTGTGAACTACTGAGACCCATTCTACAGATACAGCTACAGCTAACAAGCATAATTAAAGATGTACAATGCTGGGCTTCCAAAGTTCGAAGGATTTGTTTTTTAACCAGCAGATTTCATTAATGCATGCTCATCCATGATAATGATAAGAGTGAATGTGCATCTCTCTCTCTCCAGCACATCCACACAAACAGCCACATACAAATGTTCACACACATTCCCTCCCTGTTTCTCCCTCTCAGCCACCCACTCAACCCCCCTCCCCCATATATATATATATATGCTCCGACACACTGACACACTCACGCGCATACGCGTGAAAGACTTACATTGGTGAGACTATCAAAGAACAGTACAGACAGATTGAACGCACAGGCTGTTTAGTTGGAGCGATCCGGGCTTGAGAGAGATGGATGTCCGTTATCTACAGAGAGGCTGAGCAGGAAATGTCACCTTCAGGCCCCAACTACAGGCGGATTCTCTTAGTCTGTTGCACAGAACAGAGCACGCCGCATTGATTTCTGGAAGCTGGTGGAACACGTCTTGAGGAAATACGCTCTCATTCACCCTGAGCTGGCAACGCGCTTACCCAGAGGGCCGCGCTATATTTAGACCAGCTAATTCTCTAGCACGTACTATATTTATATCAGCATGGTTGGTGATGTATTTATAGGAACGTTATGCACGCTGTATTTATAACAATGCTTATCGGGCTTAATTTAAAACAGCTTACGCATTTCGTTAGGTTTTGCCTGCGCTTGTGTTTTTTTTTTCAAGCAGCGAGGAAAGGCGCTGATGCATCATTTCCCAGTGTGTTATGCTTGCACAGCCAACAAGAGAACATTAAATTTAGAAGAACTATAAAAATGAAGGTTGTAATGCACTAACTGGAAGAGTTATATATAGCTGAACTATTCCTATGCAGGGTAGATATATGGCACTTAACCCAGAATGGTTTATTTTTAAACCGTGATGCTTTGCATACTAGTTGTTTCACCCTTAACCGCTCACCTGCTGTTCTTTTTAAGTGTGTTGTCCTTTAAGGATTAGGACTTCTATACAAAACTCCGAAAAGGTGAGTCAGTAGCTGTTCTGTGCCATTGCTAATTTTGTTTGCAAGTGCACCATACAATTGTGGAGGTTTATAATTGCTTTCTGAAGAAAGCCTATCTGGTTCCAGCTTCCTTTCCCCCTCCCCATTACCCTCCCTCCCCATTTCTGTTCCTTTTCCCTGTTCTCTTTCTCTGCTTACCCACTTACGAGATAGCGAGAGAGCAGGCAAAAGAGATAGAAGAAGAGAAGAGAGGAGAGGGAAAAAAGGGAAATAATATAAAAACAGATTTATCTTGTGATATTTGGAAACAAATTGAAAATGCTTTAAAGTATCGCGTGAAATGTCGTAACAGATTTAGATTGTGTTTGAAAATGTTGGAAATTTCGAACTGAATACTGTCAAGGGGTTTCAATTAGTTGGTGAAAATCTGAAACGGATTTTGAACAGCTTTGAAACCGTTCGTAGAATTCTAGAACAAAACATGCAGCTCATGCAGTTTTGAAACAGAGTCATTCAGCAATTGCAACAGAGTTGACTGTCTGCGAAATACTGACTGCGCAGGCGGGTATACTTCGTTATCTGAAAGCAATCTTTCATGAAAAGTTTTATTCTTTGAATCTGTCCGTTGCATTCTCCTGTTTGTTTGCTGGAAAGCGATGTAATGAAATCCTTCTTCCATCAACTATTTTCCCACGACATGTAAGGCATACACAGCAATAATGAACGCTTTGGGGCAGGTATCTTTCTTCATCCGCCCTTGCAGCCATCTCTTCCTCTCATGCCGAGTACTGACCACAACAAGCCTACACGTGACCCGAGTACTAACCCCATCCACACCAATGAACTAATCTGGTACAAGCCACTGTTACCACCCTCGGATCAATCACTTTCAACGCAAAATGACATCATTATTTAGACACCACCTTTCCCGTTTCTGTCAAGTCAGGAGAGTAGTAGCACACATTCACTTGTGTTGAAAAGCTACGCCGGAGACCATAATACATACAATAATATTATAGCTGACTGGGATCAAAGGTCAAAGCAGGAGTAAAGACGATCCAAGTGGCGACCTCATGCGGTCGGACTGCATCACTGCCATGCACTTCGTCAGTTCGTGCGCCACTTGCTTCAGGCCATGGGGTCTCCGATAACACACGCTCAACAGTCCTTCTTACCCATACGTTTGCAGGGCTACGTTCGGCGAACTAGAACGCACATTCGTCTGGTTAAGAAAGGTCTGAAGGCATTGGGGCGTTAAACGCCATTAATGAGGTTGGTCATGTGCTGATACCATACATTCTCTAGGACAATGACACGCCAAGGGTCATATTTCTTTTCTTACACACCGGGCTGAGTTTCTGACGAGAACTGCATCGCGTCGCATTCTGTCGGACCATTCTCTCCGCGCATTTCATACTTATCACAGTACCTATTCGAAACAGTTTCCATTGAATGAATTATGGTCACTTTACGGTTGTCACATCCTGTACTTATGACTGTTTAATTGCTTCTCCGTGATAACTTTGCCTTTATAAAGTGTTCTGAATTTTCCTTGAGAAAATTGGAAATGTTCTATTTGATTGGTGTCTCTTAATATTAACTCTGTTCGCTTTATTTATAAAAAAAATTTATACGTGTCCCGTGACACAAATGTCATCTGCAAAATACGGATAGCATATTAACATCTTACTTTAGAAAATAGCTGGTCTGGTGGTAAAATACTCGCCTGGGAGCCAGAACCATGACCTGGTTTCGATCTTCTCGGGATTAGCAATGTTAAATATTCTGTATCGACTGGTCAATAAAGACTCCCCAGACCTCCCCTAGTGGCAAGAGAGATAACTCAGACTTTCCGTAGAATGAGAATCAGGACTACAGATCTATCAACAGCTGTGATAGATGACCTCAACGAATTAAAACGGAGACTGGAAGTGGAAGTTGCAGCATACGGAATTAAGTCTCCCCTCAAGTTAGAGCAGATGCCTTAAGGTACTACAGTACAAGATCCGTAGTTAGAATACAAGAAATTATGCTTTCCAACCCACGGATTTTTCTGAAAACAAGTTCTTGAAAGAAATCGAATCGCTCTTAACGGCATGAGCTTGCCATTTTTATTTTTATTTCTGACATTAGTCAAAACTTGAGTGCATACGCAGCACTTAGCAGATGGCTTTGAAAATCTGATCAGGGCCTGATTGCATTAATGTTCCTGTCTCCTTGCCATACGTAAAGATCCACGTAAAATATATAAGGTGAACGGGTCTTACGACGGCTGTTACGAGCGGAAGCGCACATGTGATCTCTCATGCAATCCAATCCATAGTTCATAAAGTTCCACGAACAGCAACCAACGAGTTTGCAAACAATTTATTTTGGGGGTGGTGGGGGGAAACAACTACGATTGTCCTGTAGGTCATCAGAAATACAACAGGAACAGCATCTGCAAACAGTTATCGTCACTCTGGGCGAATCTAATTAAAGTTATAGCTATTGTAAGAATTCCACACCTCGTTGAAGCATGCAAGAGAAGAATTTCAAGCATGCCGCCCTTGCTTTTGTTCAGATCAAGAACGCCTTGACAACACTGCAATGGGGAAGCTTCTTATAGGTATTAATACAAGCCACACCTTTCAGCAGGTTCTCACACGTGAGACCAATTTCACGTGAGTGACATACCAATCAAAAGTGGCCGACAGGCATTTGGCTGTTGCTAACACCCCCCCCCCCTTTAGCTACCGACTGAAATCAATCAGTGATAAGCGAACGCGATCAACACCACTGGTTTGTTCTGTTCTTCCGCTAATTCTAAAAATGCTCCCCGCGTGTTTGCTTGTTTAGACCTGTTGCACTAAGGTCTTCATCTGCGCAATACTTTCTCGTGCAGATTTTATCGCACGGTAAACATTAACGTTTCAAGGTCACAGGCTATCTATAGGCTTTGTGATCTTTGTCAGCGTGCTAGTAGTTTATTGACATTCAGCTGTTGTCAGGGTGGTGTAATCTGTGTGTGAATGTACCCAATGTACGGAATGAAGGCAAGAAGATAAATATAAGGTTCGAATCTTTCTAACTTTCGTAGGGGACGGGGGACGGAGGGGGAGGGTTGAAAACAACCCCGCCCAAACCGTCCAAACTATACCCAACCTAGCCAAACTAAACTAAACCGATCTGAAGTGATTTCTACAAAGGAACTTAATAACAAAGCTACGTAGAAGCTTCACATATCTCTCAATATTCAGCGCAGACAATTGGTGTCATCCACAACTGGAGCAAGCTGTTGTTGTTGTTGTTGTCGTCGTCGTTGTTGTTGTCGTTGTTGTTGCTGCTGCTGCTACTGCTGCTGCTGCTGATGATGATGATGATGATGACAACGAGAAGAAGAAAATCTTAGAACACCAGAATATTACGTATCATGTACAATAAGGAAATAAGCTTTGGACTAATGAAAAGATTTTGGAAAGGTCGTGGTTACATGTTTATAAACACCTTCAGTAGGCTTACGATTTCTTAGATGCAGCTATTTTCTTTTCACAGACAAAATCTCGATAGCATTACGCCTCACGAAACGCTATGCCTCGTTCTGTGTCTCGACTGGCTGACCTTGTTAAACAGTTTGATTTCCTTTAAGTACTGTGACTGCTTGCAGACGCGTGTGGAGGCCTGTGTTCAGTCGAAGAGAAAATGACGTCTGCGCCTCGTCCTGTATACAGTGAACGAAAGCAGACAAATGTACTTATCGATCGTGGGTAAACTGAGGATAAATTACAACGCACTGGCCCAAACCTGTACATGCACACACACACACACACGCACACACGCACACAAACACTACGCGTCACCTTATGAGAGACAAACACTCCTCTAGAAACCCCAGCTCGAAGCAGCAGATAAACTCGCTTCTATCTTTCAGAATAATTCCTGTTTACTAACTACAGCCTGTACAATGTAACCTAACGAGAAAAAAAAACTGAAAAACAACATTAAAGCATGCAGAACGTAACCACCCCCCCAACAAAAAAATCAAAACAACTCTTTTTGATTTTGTTGTTGAGCTTCGTTTCAGGGCATGACTTGAAATTAATGTACAGAAAAATAAAATAAAGTTCAGGCATAAATGGGTTAATCCCGAGACTGAAACATCAAGACCTAGGCAAAGGATGTTAGGCCCATTCTAGAGCTGTCTCCCACCGCTAAGATTCTCCTTATCCTGCCACCCCACCCCCCAACACACAGTTTCATTTTTTGTTATAAATGCATAAGGTAAGAGCGATAAACATGCTACACTTAACCGTGTTTGCGCCTCGGACAAACAGAATCTCTTTGTCTTTCACTTGTGTTTCATAAAGTTTGCATAAAGTTTCTCTGAAGTCTAGACATGAAAACAATATTTGCACATCACAGCACCTAACAGGAGCAACTGGACGACATCAGAGGACACCTGCACTTTTCTCTTAGGCTTTCATAGATACGGAAGGCCCAGCGAAAGGGAGCTGTTGACTAACTGTTGACCAGCTCAGATAAAAAAACAAGACTGCTGACAGAAAACACCAGAGGAACGATGGCGGATAATTCCGCGTTGTTGCAACGGTAAAAGTGCGACTTGGAATTTTAATTTGTTGACGAAGTGCCACGACTCTGTAGCAACGTCTCATTGAAGACAAATCACAAGATGGAAAGGCTTTATGGGAAACATTGTTGATGAAGTGACGATGTTAGAAAAAAGGAAAGCAGGACTCCATTCACTTTCAGCTTTAAGAATTGTAAAAACAGGCAAAAGCGTGACCTAAGAACTGATTTGTGGCATAAAGCAATACAGCACAGCCAGCACGCGACATTAAATAACCCACAAAGGCGAAGAGATTGAGGTTTATTATCTCTGGTGTTTCACTTTATGACGCGCCATGGAAATTTCTTACAGGAAGAAAGAAACGGAATGAGAGAAGGAGGCAAAGAGAAATACCTGAGAAAAGTGAGAGGGCAAGAGAAGAGACAGAGATAGCGGGGAAAGGGGGGAGAGGAAAGGAAGATAGAGAAGAGAAAGAAACCAATGTGTGTGAGAGAGAGGAAAACAGAGTGAGAGAGACTGTGAGAAAGAGAGCGACAGAGAGAGGGACGAGGAAAGGGTCAGGAAAAGAGATAGAGAATCTGACGAGCGTGTTCTGGAAGGTTATAACTTTAAATCAGCTGGCTCTCTGAAAAAGGAAACAGACTTGCTTCCACAAGAAATGCAACTTGACATCAACATGGCTGCGTTTACTTTCTGCGCAGTGCGAGCCATGTCAGGATGCACTTTAGAAGGTTTTTTTTTTAAGGCCACGCCCTTAGTGAACTCTGTCCATGAGGCCACCTATTGAGGTCACGTGCCTCGGAATAAGCAGGTCGTTGGATGCATCTGTCATGCACTTCTCTGACACAGTGCGTTTACAAGGAAAGGAATGGGCATATATGCAACGTATATATATATATGTATGATAAATACGCTAAAGGAACGGGCATTTACCGAAGATGTATTTGGTTTGCTGAGAGTCCCATTACCACTGTACTTTCTGTGACATCGGATATTAATGCTCCGACCTCGTGCACTTCAACAGACCACTGGTCATGTGATTTTTGGTGCAAGACTTGGCCTTTAAAAATTACATGCTACCGGAGCCATTTCACGCAAAGACTGTAGTTGCTGTATTCTAAAACAGATGAAATCTATCCTTTGGGTAACGAACGGTTACGCTTGGCCCAACCTGATTGGACCGTACGCCTCACAAGTGGAAGGCCTGTGCAGCTCAGCTGCGGATTACCAGGTTGAAGGCTGGTAGTTCGAATCCTGGTGTGGCCTAGGATTATTTCCTGGAGTTATCCATTGCGCAAACTCCTTTCGGCCATTCCTCGCACATTAAACTGTCCGTCTGCACTTGCCATCTGACTACCGCTATCAGTCTGGTGGTTCTTTCAGTCCATAGTTTAGTCGGATCCCCCCTATAGTTCTGATACCGTCCTGATATGTACCCAGTCTGCGTTAAGCAAGCAAGCAAGCAACCAGCCTCAAAAGTTCGAGTGAAACTGTGTTTCGTAGCCTCTTGATGCTGCACTCCGAATGTGTGTCTCTCCGCAACGCATATGGAGCGCCTGGGAGGTTAAAAATGGTCTTAACGGACCAAAGATCGCCAAATTAAGGTTTACAGTAAGCCAGATGAGGCTCAGGGTTAACCAAGTCCTGTAAGGCTTAACCAGCGCATAGATGAATTCACCACTGACATTCCGAAATCCAGCGCAACGTGTCAGACATAATACACGTTAAAATCATTCAATTTCTTCTCTTTGCTTTGTGTCCCTCGGCATCCAGAATACCCTCTGGATCAGGGATGGCTTGCATGAACTTTCACATCTGCCTTTCCTGTCTTAAGGGCAGACGTAAGGTCCATTTGCCCTGTGTATTTTACGTGCATCTTTACGCAAGAACAAGAGATACGGACACTCATGCAAGCAAGCTCAGGTCCGGTTGTATGGACGTTAATATCACCTGTCAGTACGTAAAGGTGTACCTAAAATACATGGGACAAATAAACCTTACGACTGCTCTTAAGACAGGAAAGGCAGATATGATGCACAGTTTGTTCGTAGCTGCTTTTCCGGTCATAAGAGTGGTCGAAAGGCCTATATGCCCTGTGTATTTTACGTCCACCGTTACGTATGAACAGGGGATCAGAACGCCCATGCAAGCCGCCCTGAAAAGATGGACTAATCTCCTTGCAGAAAAAAAAAATGTATATGAAATATCAAGAAGATCGAAAGACATGGGAGGGATCTGACTGTTATGGTGGTGGTGGTGGTGGTGGTGGTGGTGGTGGTGGTGGTGGTGGATTAATGCTTGCTTGTTTTCTGTTTGTTTTAACTCTTTTCCAGGGCTAGGACGCACTCCAGTTAAGAGCTCAGTGATTTATGGGAAGCATCAAAGTAGAAAGGAAGACCAATTAGAATCTGTCTTCAGGTCGCTTCTACGCAAATTCAAACCTCCCTTTGCCTGTTGATTGGTCAGAATTTTGCAGGAGAAAGGAAAGTGTGTGTCTTCGCCAGTCTTAATGATGCAACAGTACAAGTTAGGTCGACTTTTTACTTTCGGACTCCACAAGTGAAAATAAAACTGATCTGGAGGTGGTGCCACAGGGCATGACACACTTTAACAAGACACAGGGCAACAGGCATTTTCCTAGCCGTAATGTAAGGAAAAACTTGTCTAGTGACCTGCTTTTAGGACGTAGGGGAGTATGTGTGTGTGCATGTGTGCGGTGGGGGCGGGGGTCTGTAAAGACCCTCACTTTTCTTTTTCTCCTGACTCCTCTTGGGGGGGGGGGGTACATAGTTAGACAGGTAGGTCACAGGGACAGTACTTGCACCTCTCGTTGATTTCACACTATTTGGGAATGGTGTAGCCCACAGAATGTTTGGCACCACGAAATAAATTTTCACCACGCCTGGTTTCAAACCAGCAACATCCATCACTATAGTCGGCAGCTCTACCCGCCTAGCAAACCAAGTTTCTGCATCCCACCCCACTCCTCTCGCTTGTAGGTCACACGGTCTCTACACATATATTTCGAAAATAACAACCCCGTGCTGCGTGTGAAGTGTTAACCATAGCTAATGCAATTAAAAGACGTAACCAGGATACGAAGCAATCTCCAAAATGATTTCATTTAAAACACACGACGTCCACTTTCTTTCTCTTTCAAACTAACCATTGGATAAAATAGAAAAGGCTTAAGGGGGCTTTAACGATACTTCGTTTGTCAAAGGTCAGACAAGAAATAAATTGCATGCAAGACATGACTTGGTCAACAAATGACAGACGAGAAAGAAACTGCACACAAGACAAGACACGACTTAGGGTCGACAAAGGACAGACAAGATATAATGTGCACACAAGACAGGACTTGGGGGTCTTGAAGAAACTGTATGCAAGACAAGACTTGACTTGGGGTCGGCAAATGACAGACAAGACAAACTGCATACCAGACAGACATGACTTGGGGTCGACAAAGGACATACTAAGACGAACTGCACACAAGACAGTCATGACTTGGGGTCGACAAAGGACAGACCAAGACAAACTGCACACAAGACAAACGTTACGTAAGACTATTGACCCTCTGATCCAATCTTCGGGAAAATGTTTGGCCCTGAAAAGGACCTCGAGAAATTATTTTTGGTATATTGGATTTTTTTTAGGATTTTGTATCTTTCAGCTTGCGACGTATGGGCCCGTACAAGACGAGCTGCCTGCTGGCCTCCTCATCATCGCCTTCAGCGTCGGCGTCGGCGTCGACTTCGCCGATACCGCCTTCGTCGACTTCGCCTTCGTCGACTCCGCCTTCGTCG
>SMGT01001912.1:14511-32638 GCA_004794575.1 Lanistes nyassanus | reverse complement strand
TTTTGTAAACACTGTCTTGTTCAGTCCAAGAAACATTGTTTGTAAACACCATCTTGGTACTGTCGCCAGGAAACTAAGGACTCACGTCATGCAACTTTCAAGGCGTCACTGCATGTTCGTCATAGTGAATATGACGTCGGCATCTCAATGTCAAAGTGCACCCCTCAGTACGAATCACGGAAACGAGAACAGAACGACTTCTCTCCCCCTTCTACAGCTAACAGCAGACGACACGTTACCTGGTTCAAACCAACGGCGCGCTCTCCTTCAAAAAAAAAAGAAAAACCACAAAAACAAAAACCTGAACCCTTTGATATTAACATGTTACTGGTGCTGGCCCTTCCACCCATCAGTTACGGGAGATTCAGCACGTCTCATTTAATGTCACCATTGTTTTCATAACTAGTTAATCATACAGCCTACATTAGTGACTGGTTTTTTATATGATTTCATTTACAGCTTGTAATATCCTAGTTTGTCAAACATTATCCAGTAAATGTTTGCAGTAATGGTTAGTGTTTCACATCGGTTGTAATCTGCTTTTTTATCAGTTTTTACAGAAGAAAACTTACCATAGCTGCTCACCCCAGTAACAGTGCTATTTTACAATCACCTTCACCTGCAGTCAACCATTATTAGGCTATTAAGTTTTCGGGCCTCTTGTAATCAACGCAATGAATTTTTAGTGAAAATATTAAAGTTCTGTCTCTAGGTCGGGCAACGTGTTGATTACATCTCTTTACGTGGCAGCCTGGCCCCTTCTCACTAATGCTATGCCCACAAATGCATTATCATTTAATTAAAAATTAATAGTAGCTCGAGTTGCTGTAAGGTAGAACTATTGTATAGTTGTAATCATTGTTTCGGAGCACTGACTGTATTTTAATTAGTAAAGGTCAATTATTAACCTGATTATGTCCCTTGGGGTATATACTTATATGAGACCTCTGCCGGATGCCGTACTGTTTTCCGACAGTAGCGATAGGTATTCTGGTATTACCGCCACCTTTAGTAATCCAAATTAGCCTTTCCAGGACCCTGTGTTAGAGGTCTCTGAATGTAAAAGCGCGGCAGTACTTGCTTCGGAAAGGATCGCGGTGGTGGTGGTTATTTAGAGGGACAGTGCTTCCACCTCGCGGTGATTTCGCACTATTGGGGATGGGGTCCTATTACTAAACTTTGCACTGAAAGAACCACCAGACTGATGGCTGCAGTAAGATGGTCAGTGCGGACAGGCAGTTTAATTTGCGGGGAAATGGCCGAACAGAGTTTGCACAATGTTTAACTCCAGGAAACAATCCTTGGCCACACCAGGATTCGAACCAACAACCTTACATCTGCTAGCCCGCAGCTCTACCAACTGAGCTAACCTGGCCCCCGAATTCGGAAAGGATCTTCCGCGGTCTATCATTTTATAGCAGATCGCGACGTTTGTTTCTGATCGAACGCAACAAATGGCAGACCGCTCGATAGACGGCACGGGAAGCGCGTGCGCGATATGTTACGGCTTGCCGCGTCGTCATCGATGCAGCACGTGGTAGAGACCAATTACTGCGCTGCAACTGCTGCGCGCCACTCTGCACTGCTACCAGGATGGAGTGAGGTGGTAACGCTTGGTGGGGGAGGGGGGAGAGGGGAGGCTAGGGATGGAGGGAGGGACGGGAGCGCGGGGCAGGGGATGACTCATGATCGCAAGGTTTTGAATGCGCTGGCATCGTATCGACTGCTGCGTCTGCAGGCGAATGGCGATGGGCACTGATACATCCTTGGGAGAGTGCGAAGGGTTGGTTATCGGACCTGTCGCCCAGACTATGGTGCGTTTACTCAGTTAAATGCACGTGCACCCGCGCGCGCGCACACACACACACACACTGGCACGCGCTTGAAAGAGTGATTCAACAGTTGACATTACAACTGAAATAACCATATTAAAATAAATTGTGCTTGAAATAAAACATATATAAAAACATCAAAGACAACACAACGGGCAAACACATTTCCAACATCTGCAGACCCGCTTATTCTGAACTCAGAAAAATCAGCAGCTTCCGTCACCTTCTGTCCGATCAGGTTGCAAACACATTTGTATGTGCCTACGTTCTGTCTAAACTCGACTACTGCAATTCCTTGCTAGCCGGCTGTCATCTGTATCTGCTACAGAAGTTACAGAAACTTCAAAACTCGGCCGCTCGCCTTGTCCTGAAAACGCGCAAAACAGACCATGCCACATCTCTCCTCCGCACTCTGCACTGGCTCCCCATTCAGGCTCACATCGATTACAAGTTGTCTACTCTCTGTTTCAATTTTTTCACCTGTGCATGCCCCAGCTACTTTTCAGAACTTCTTACAATCTACACTCCAGTGAGACAGCTCCGCTCCTCTTCCGACGATCGCATTCTCTCAGTACCCCGCATCAGGACAAAATCATATGGACAGCGCATGTTCACCTTCTCGGCATCCACCCAATGGAACTCACTTCCCCACAACATTCGCCACTCCCCATCACTACAGACTTTCAAACGAAACTTAAAAACTTTTCTTTTCCGCAAGTACCTTGACTGACGTCGCGACTACCTGTCTGCATTACCTTACAACTTTCTCTATTCATCCTCTCTTCTGATACTTTTCCACCAACCTGTGACTGGAGGACGATCTGTATCCCAACCTGTTGGTCAGTGTTGCGTTCATCTCTCCCTCTGTGTGTGTGTGTGTGGATTCGTTGTTTTCACTAGAGAGTCTGTGTCCCTCGTCCGCGCGAATTGTGCATGAAATGTGTTCTCGCGCGTTAAAAATCTACATTTATTATTATTATTATTATAAAGGAGAAACGATGATATTATTATATTTTCCAAAAAAGTTACTTCTGCCAGAGGTTTATTGATTCAGGGGTGGATTTAAATCTCTCTCTCTCACACACACACACACATCCACAAAGAGACAGCGAGAGAAAGAGATTGCGGAAAAGTAGGGACATATCAAGCAACGTGTGAGAACATAGAGGGGTGTATGTTGCAGTGGACATCAGCTGGAAGCTTGTGATCTTCACAGAAGAAAGCCAGTTGCATTACGCTACAGTTGGTGCTGGTGACCCAGGCGGGATTACAAAAATCTGTCTCTGTATATCGAACCCATCGGTTTGTTTCACTTGCTTCAAAGAAATTCTCGCGGCTGCCGGCCTCCTAGCTATAATGCTGAGCCCTTTGCCTTTATTATAACTGAGGGAGCATCAGGCGTCAGTGCAGTCGTAATAGGAATTGGATCCGCTAGGGTTTTTTTTTCTTTTTTCTTGACGCGATGCGTGATCACACACACGCGCACATTGCTTTGCTCTTTTCACTCGTGAGAAGTGCAGCCTGTTTATGATAGAATCTCTGCGTCTCTATCCAAGAACAGTTTGGAGTGGCAGTTGCGAACGCCTGTTGACAGAAATCCACGCATCTTATAGTCTGCGGGAGATAACCTGTTTCCGCGGCTTCCAAATCTGTGTCGATGGTCCTATCGCCTACTGCGCTATCCAGCTCCACATCTCCGTCACAAACTGCTTCGACAGACGCTTTGTTTTTTAGAGACAACACTGCAGCAGCATCGCATCCACTGCATCATTCATGTTCGCAGTTAAGTGATAACAGAGATGAAACTAGATGAAAAACGCAATGTTAGCTACAAACTAAGGGCTAGAAAGGAGAGGCTTAAAAAATACAGCTACTTGAAGACAACTCATGGTCTTAGACAGACACTTTGTCTGAAAGTTGCACTAGACGTTATAGAATTCTGGCTTTAAGAAAGTCGGTCAGGATGGAATTCAGGTCGAGAGTTGTTTTTACTGAGCGGGTCCTTTAAAAAAACAATGCCCACACTCACACGAACATGCTCGCACACACGCAGGCACATATATACAGAACTGACTGACTCAATATCTCACAGTAAGTAAAGTACAACGCTTATTTGGGTTAAGCGGTCATCCAGCGGTTCAGTGCCGACTGCAGATCTGGGTGCAGTGCGCAGCTGAAGCAAGAGGAGACAAACATGCTTTGTTTCAATCCCCCACCCTGTCCCTTTCCTGATCAACATTCAGGTACACGCTGTACTGCACTTTTCGCCGTTCTCGCACAGACAGCCAGGTCTGTGGCCAGGCATTGGCTGCCAGACACCCCCCACCCCCAACCGCACTCCCTTCCCGACACCGTCTCGTTTGGCCGTTTGGCGTTTTGAGTTCTGGGTCCAAGATGTAGATTTGCGTCGTATGCAGTAACACTGTGCAGAGCAAGTCCAACACATCCTGCTCACTCCTCAGTGGCCATTGCCTTACCATCGCTTTGTCCCTCCTTAGCACGCGTGAAGTCCTTGGAGTTCTTCGCACGGTGGTGGTTTTCTGGAAAGAAAGAATTGATCGACTGAGCGTCTCGGCGCAACAACATATGTCACTGCGACCTCCAGCCGCTGTCATTCTCACCGTCAGCAACGTTAGCTGCCGACACCCTGACTCAGCCTGAACTGCCTGATCAATACGACAATCGCACATCTTATCTCTCTTTAATTTCGTCTCTCCATCGCCCCTCTCTCTCTGTCTCTCTCTCTCTCTCACCACTTATAAGCTACCCTACACTTACTAAAAGTTTCATCAGCTCGTTCTCTTCTTGATTATTCCTGCATCTTAAAAGCCAAAAAATATGCAATGCGGTTTTAAATCAGCAACTAACATGCAGAATCGGCCTCAGGGGCCGGCTGTACAACGATCTCCCATGCCCAGTTTCCATCCAATTTAGATGGCAATAGGCAAATTGGATCGGAGTAGACTTTATTTACATGCCGCCATCGCGCCATGTTATTGCGCTATGAGCTAGGCGGTGTAACCAGAATCACAGTAGAGTTGCTTGATAAGTAATGTCTATGAATAGACCTGCCTGGTTGGGTGACATATATAACTATTAAAGCGCCTGCTGTAAGTTGTTAAATGTAGATATTTTGAGTTCCTTTTTATTGGAGATCTCAGTAACTTCTATTAATAGATCGAGGTATCTGCCAGCGGGTTTCTTTTGCCAAGATTGCAATAATGGCACAGGAAGCAACGGATGTGGGTGGATGTGCGGATACATGGCAGGTAGAAGCCGCTAGGAGGGTTTGGGGTGGTTAGATGCTAGAAACCATTGTGAAAAAAAACCCAGTTCACCGTACTAGAATAACCCCACCCCTACCCTACACATGAGCGCGCACGACTTCTAGGATTCTTTCAGCCCTAGAGGGTAGTTCTTGTATATACCATACATATTCTCCCATGTCTGATTGTATTTTATGTTGGGGGTACTTTTAGACTCCCCCCCCCCCCGGGATAGTTTCAGAAGTATACCAGATCTAATTTCTAGAGAAGATGTAGAAGCAGTGATGACCTAGAATGTTACATCGCCTAGATCACCCATAGCCCATGTGTCTCTTCCCTCGGATTAATCTAGTTTTCGGTTCAGATTACAGGATGTCTTGCCATAGATTGAATCACATAATTACATCCTGGTCATAGAAAAGCAGATATGCGATAGTCTTAAGTGCAAATAAAGGGTCTATTATTCAATAATGAGATCAAGAGCACACAGGCATATATTTATTACGGGTATGTATAGGTTTAACGAGAATACAGTATGTTGATGCAGTGTCAGTGTGTCAAGTGAAAAAAGGTTACTGGTTTAATTTGTCGGGCTTTGTCTGTCTTTGCAGACGATTGTGATTGTGTGTGAGTGTGCGTGCGTGTGCGCGCTGCGTGTATGTTTGTGTGAGAGAAAGAGAGAGAGGGAGAGTGCGTGTGTGTGAGAGAGAGGAAAGAAGGGAGAGGAGGAGAGAGGGGGTGTATGAGAGGACAGAGAGGAGAAGAGAGTGTATGTATGCGCGTGAATACTAATGTATATATGTTGCTGGATGATGATGTTGGTATACGATGGTACGATCGTAGAACACTGTTTGATGATTGATGATGATGATGATGATGATGATGATGATGATGATGATGATGATGATGATGATGATGATGTGAGAGATACATAGGAAAAGAAGAACGAGGGTGGAAAAGCAAGGAAGGGAAGAGAGATAGAGAATACATGTATGATGTGTGTGTGTGAGAGAGAGAGAGAGAGAAAAACAGTAAAAGATGAGGTAGGAGGAGAGAAAAAAGAGAGAATGTGTGTGTGTGTGTGTGTAAGAGAGACAAGGTAGCAGAGTAAAGGGTGAGAGAGAGAGAGAGAGAATGCATGCATGTAGGTGCATGGGCGCGAGAGACAAATGTGTGGAAAACAGTGAGAAAGAAACACGGAGAGAGGAAGAAAGAGTTTGCGAGAGAACGAGAGAGAGAAAGTAAAAATATCCACTCCAAAAGTAACAGAATGATAAGACTCTGGGACCGAGGCAAAAGAGGTGATAAGCGCGGTGGGAGTCCAGATGGCACGGTGCAACACGCACCAGATTTCTGTCGCCTGTCGGTCCTGACACGCCCTCAGCACTCTCGCCTGGTGTGGGGGTCCCCCATTTCCGTCAGAGTGCGTGTGCATGTCCAAGATGGCGAGAGGTGCACCAGTGCAAATCTACTTTTACTTCTTAACAATCCCATGTTAAGCCTACCATCAGCCTTGTGACGATGCAGTTTTACTGGTGGTGAGTATGGGAAAACCCCGCTGATCCGTAGTTATGCGTGGTTGTCTCTTCATCTTCCGTCTGTAAGTTAAAGCACATTTCTGTTTGTGTTAAGTCTGTTCCACCTCTCATTGCGTGGAAGCGTCCACTGAAATACCACGTAGGACAGAGCTTCGGAAGGCGGTAGCTGCATGTAGAGGGGGAGGTATAGGAATCACTCATTATATATATATATATCAGAACAGATTCGTTTTTTCATATATATATATATATAATTAAACGAATAAATAAATAGCCTGACACAATACATGAATCGCCACCTATATTAGTCAGAATCTGAATCTGGGAGACTAGTGAGAAACCGGCCTCTGAGGCCGATTCTGCGAATTACTTGCTGATTTAAAAATAGCGTCTATAAAATTCGCCTTAGGAAAGGACCAAGAGTATATATATAGGTTTTGTCTACTGATACCTGTGACCAGGAAAATTTATTCAGCAGCAGCAGCAGCAGCAGCAGCAGAAGAAGAAGAACACAGCAGACAGAAAAGTCACATCCGATGAGAAGATATTCATACCCTTCTTGCCTGTATGGCCACGAAAAATACCGAAGAAAGAAAGAACGAACGAACAAACGAAAGAACGAACGAACAAACGAACGAACGAACAAACGAACGAACAAGAAAGAAAGAAAGAGATCAGCTAAGATGGAAGAAAGAATGGGTAAGAAAAAATAAAAGAAAAATACATATGCAATCATTTACATGCACAATGCAGTGCAGAAAGTTCAGACAGGTACAAACGAGCCAAGGGCAGGTCTTACTATAGAAAGGAGTAATTCTGCCTCAGCAGCCATTTAGTTGATAATTGTGGCACACACTGGGTAATCACGACTACACCGCCTATGACCCATGACCAAACTGAGAGAGAGAATGTGCTGACAGTAGAAAAATAGACACTTGATATTGTAGACACGCCTCTATGACCTCTTAATATTCTAACGTGTTTGTTTGGGATTGTGTGAGAGAGAGAGAGAGAGAGAAAGAACGAGAGACGCTGAGTCAGCAACATTATATGGGTCTATCACGGGGAACAGCCAGCCCTGCAAACAGCTGCCGCATACAGAAACGTCGGAGCCGAGATCGTGAACCCACGATATACGATATACGATTGTACCGATGGCGAGCGCTAGCTGTTGCGACAGTGACCGCCCTTGATACTCAGCGCCCTTTCAGTAACTGCCTGTACCTGAAGATCGTGTACTCTTGTGAATCCTGACGAAGCGACTTATCTATGGAGTGGCTTGCATGAGTGTCAGTATCTGCGCTTACAGTCATAAAATAGGGGTATTACTTTTGTGTGATTCGAATAGTCTGCTCGTTAACCAGAACTACGACAACATAAATACGTGCCAAGAAGGGGGAAACTAACAATGTGATCGCTGCCTGATTTTTGCGTAAATCTCCAAAACGTTCCGGCTCAACCCCACCCCCACCCCCTTACTTGCCACATGCACAGCCAAATGAAAAGAGGGCAGCGATGAAATACTACACTATTTATTCTACAGTTACAACGACTAATGCTCCACTGCACGACTCCCAGCACACATAGATTATAGAAGAACCACTCTCACTCTCATGTAGTCGTCACTGCGACATCCTACACGTATCTACCCGAAAACACTATTTACAGGATGATAAATCAAAACTACGATTCCGATAGTTTACATCGGTGAAACAAGGGAAACCATACTCTTTACCGAAGGAATTGTCTGTCCTCCCTACAATGGTGGTAAATCCGACTAATCTCTAAAATGACGTCCCACAGACGTCTTTACTTTCAATAGGACCGACCGATGGTCACATTGGCTAAAGGTATTCTGGCTACACCTAACTAGTACTGACTGAACGACCCGACTAACCAACAATATTAGTGTATACTTTTGGACGTTTCTGAAATAGTTTACAACTGACTGTTCACAGCTATTTCCTCACAACTATCTTGGAGTTACGATCGTGTCAGCTAATTCTTCATATAGCTAATTTACACGGTGCATACACTGATTCACGATGCCGGACAGGATTATCGCAGAGTACCACATCTATCAGCTCCACGTCCCAGCAACGGTCCGATGACTTTCCAAGTTCCTTTCTGACTGACAAGAGTGGCCTCTGTGTTGCTCCACCAATCCTAGTCTAATCGAGTCGACGGCAGCAGCTGGCCCTCTGTGTCCACGTCGCGGACAACATTCGTACTTCTGGAGACTTGGTGTACTCGGCGATTGCAACTAGCAATCGGCTACCTTTATACTCCTGGGCGTGCCTTTACCAGATAGCCGCTGAGTGTGCTCCACCTGTTCGGGGTGGTGGGTTCAGCCGGGGGGGGGGGGCTGACGAGGTGAACAGAGGGGAATGGTGGGGCGGATCACCCTCCGCCTCTCGTCCGGCCACCTTCCTCTCTCCTCTGCCCCTTGACTGCCCAGAAGACAGCAAAGTTGCACCTACCCTTGGCTGGCCGGAGCAACGAGCCGCAAAAATCATAACAAGGCCCATTCGCCCCGTGTATTTTATATTCACCTTTACATATAAACAAGAGATAAGATCGCTCATGCAAGCCAGCTCCGAAACACAATGTGTATAAGGTCCCTAAGGGCACAAAGGGTGCGTGAACAATTTCACGACAAGGATATGCCCGCGAAGGACTACAGAACCTTAAATGCTGATACTGCGTGAAAATATGCGTAAACGTACATTTCAGCTTAGCGAGAATTAGGATTTATCAACTTGCAAGGTGAATATTTTTACAAGATGTAAGACTCTTTTTTCTGCTTTGCTGCAGAAAGTGTGCTCTTGCTTATGGAGCTGTGAGTATATCTATGAAGTGTACCGTTTACATTTCAGTAATCGTGCTTGCAATAAACGGACTGCCTCGGGGGTCTAGTGGTTAAGGCGTCCACTTCCGAGGCGGTGTTTCACACCCGGCCGAGTCATACCTAAGACTTAAAAATTGACAGTGTAGTAGCTGGCCTGCCAGACGGTTGACTATAGGGAACAGTACTCGGACTGGTTGGCCTGGTGTCAGTATAATGTGACTGGGCGGGACTGAAGCCCGTGTTGTTACTTGTTACAGCAGTCTCACGTGTGGCAGCACGTTAACTCCTGATAAGCACCCATACGGCGGGACGTTAAGAATCAAACCAACCAACCACAATTAAAAGGATCGGTTATGCGTAACGCTAAACGTGTACGCCCTCCCTTTTCTAGACTTTTCCTGAGTTTCCTGGACTGAGATTTTATCGTCAAGTGCGGCTTTATCATCAACGAATTGGACGATGCTCTGTACAAGTTTTCCGCTTTTCGGCTGGAACGTTTTAAACAACCATCCGACAGTGAAGCGACACGTACGCTATCAAGGCTGTCAGCTGCTCTCTTGCAGAAGAGCGGTTAAGCGCATCGCCACTATAGTGAACTATAATTTATGCGCCGTCCACCACTCAACTTTCCGTCAGAGTTCTCTATCAATCGATCCGCTCTTACGCGCGAGCGGTATATTCGCCGGCAGCCAATCGGCAGCCAGTGCAACTGACGCTGCTGTTGCGACGCACGCTATGCGTCACTTGATCACGTGACCAACTCATGACCTTTGCATGAGGCCTCTCTGACAAGCATAAACACCTTCGTTTTGATTTAGCAGTAGCCCTCTGTATGTGTGTGTGTGTGCTCACATTTAGACCCGCCAAGCCTTCTGCGCCACGTGAACGGCTAGCCAAGAATATTTCTAGAAGATTGTTCACCTTTTATGACGCACATCTCTGCTGCTATTACAAGTGGGCGTCTCTGGTCTATCCATAGGAGTAGAGAGAGAACTAGCCGTGTGGTTATCTCGTGAAATGCTCGAACAGCTAGGTTCAGATGTAGCCGGAGGGATTTTTTTCCTCCAAAAATGTGCACGTCTGGGTGCGCACGAAAATCAACAAGAGAGCCGTAAACACGACCGAGTGATAAATGCACATAAAATACCCCGCGGGTTTTCGTCCCTACACCATGCTCCCAGCCCCTCCCACGTGGGATTGTCAGTTGACGGAATTTGACAGAGCTAGCAGTGTTTTTCTCTTTCGCACGTTGCCCGCCCGCCCCCAACAGAAAAGTCCTGGCTGGGGGGGAAGGGGGCTGACATTCCGTATTGCCAAGTTGAGGTAAATATCAGCAAGTGTTTCACATTAGAGGCTTTAAGCGGGCCATAGAACAGAAGGAGCGGGGCAAACCAGCGCGCCGTGTGCTCCAGTTGACGGACACGGCACGGTAACCATGGCCAACAAGGGGAGGAGCAGGAATGGGCTTCAGTACCCTCGTCCCTCTCGCAATACCCTCCATGACGCTCCATCCTACCCCCTTAGGTCTATATCGGGAGCAAAAAAAGCTAAAATTTTGTTTTGGTACGTTAAGAAAGTCCGACTACGCCGAGTAAGCATAATGATTGAGCTGGGACGGGAGGGTGATCATGTGGGAAGAAGCAGGGGGGGGGGGGGTATGGATGGCGACAGTAGAGCAACTGGGGTTGTGTTTATGGACGACTGGAATGTTTAAAGAGTGCACGGGGCTAAAAAAACAGCCCGCGGGGTTAACAAAAAGGATATACATGTCAAGTTTGTTGTGAGAATGTAAAGCCTTCTTGTCGTACTAATTGCCCGTTTTGATGCAATTAACTCCTGCAGGGTTTACTTATGTATGCAGTGGAAGATCATCTACAAACGTAGAAAAGTCATTTACGAAGAATAGGCTTGTGTGTGTGTGAGTTCCTTTGATATCTACTCTTGAAACAACCTTTGCCACACCCTACAAACATTTACGTGCGGATGTTGTGCATTTTCGCTGGCACTGCAGGATGTGGAAATAAAAACGATATACATATGCATATATATTGGCTTGATAGAGGGGATAACCTCTTAAGGTCAGGCGCCTGGTTCGCTCGCCACCACCTGTGAGTTCACATCTTCGCCACAGACGTGAACGGTTTCTCAGAGTCGATTAAGTTCAATCTCATATTGAACATACGGGAAATACATACGCTACAAAATATGTCACTGTCTTATGGTAATCGGATTCTATATCCGTGAGAGCCTGGGAAAACCAGTGTCAGAGGATGATGCGTAACTCAAATGCCATCTCACATACCATGCGCGTTTCTCCACCAGCTGTAGGTTACAAACAAAACAATCTGCAGCGCAAGTTGCTCAGTGGCTGCACTTCATTCTGCAAATAGGACATGCGTATTTGGCTCGTGCTCAAAAGTCGTTGTGTACAGATGAACCCAGTGCCTGCTAACATCAACACGCCCAAAATGGCCTTGACACCGCGACAAGCGGGGGGGGGGGGGAGTAGCTAACCTTCTTAGCATCCTCCCTCAAGATGTCGAATGCTTGTCAGGAAACGTCAGCCTTCAACATAGAACTGGGACGTGCTACCGAGGCCCACCGCCCTGTTGCATGAACGGGAAAGTCGCAGAGCTCGCGCGACATCTTCTTCATTATAGAATCAGTTATGCGGGATTTACACGGCTCGACCAATGCGGGGTTTATACGGCTCGACAAAGTCGCATGAAAACAGTCACAAGAAACTATTACAACGAAACATTAACTTTAATTTTCTAAAATTTGGGTCGAATTTTCATTACGAACACACGTTCAAACTAAAATCTGGGGAAGGAGGTGTGCGCGTGTGTGTTTGTAAATTCTGTATTGAATATAGGCTAATTGTTTAACCCGTGAGGTTCTATTAATTACAAGGAACGCTTTCGTCCAACTTAGTCGAGCTGTGTAAAGCCCGCATTAGATTACTTACGCAAACGTACTGAGAGCGGGGGAGAGATGCGAAAAGTGAACAGAGAACAGAGAGTTTGTTACTATTATTGCTTTTTTTTTAAATTCTAAAATCATTGCTTTCCTATTGGGCGAATCGTGCTTTGCTTCCATCTTTAATTCGTCACCCGCTGATCATACATCCACACTTGTTGCAGACGGGTATCATTAAGGACGAGGAGCCTTATGCGCAGTAAAAGTAACTTGTATGGGGCTTTTTAGTTTCAGCACTAGATAAATAGCGTGCATAAATATCTATTCATATATACAGCTTACTAAATCATGCCTACATGACGGTCCAGGACACTGCACTCTGATACCGGTATAAAAAGGTTACAAATTACCGGACAATTCTCTTCTCTCTTGAAAGAACTCCAGCTGGGTTTTTTTTCTTGTTCATCCAGACGAATCGTTGACTAAATTAATCTGGCGGTGGGACAAAGGTCGGAAAACGTCGTGACGCTGCTCATAACAATCAGAATGAGGGTGCAGCTCATAGAATTCAGAAAACATGTGCACCAGCCTGCCAGCAGCAGAAATATGTCTGGCCTCTGGCCAGGTCAGCTTGTGATTATGGCATGCTTGGAATGAAACGACGAAAGCTCGCTAAAGAACACAACAGCTGGCCCAAACGCTGGAATAGCTGTGACATGGAAAGCTGGCTGGTAACTATAGCCACGTGAGCCCGAATTTTTCGACACAGTTATTTGTCCGCTCAGCGTAAAGTTCTAGCGTCAAGTGTCGTCTCCAAGCCGATGGCAATGTCTGCTCAAAATGTTATTTGTCCAACACGAGGTAAAACATTAAAGGACAACTATAACTGGATTTGAGACGTCACTCGCAACACCGTACATGTTGTTTTTAAATTATCTTACGCCCTTTTCATTGGATATGCACAAACGCTGACTCTTACAACTACAAGATTCATAACGCTGGTACTTTGCCCTGCTTTGTCATATTTAAAACATCACAAATACAGCTGTGTAAAAAAATAGTTTTCAAACTGTGCTACAAGTATATTACTTAAAATAACAACAATCAAATATTTTACAGGACTTAAGTCTTACAGTGTCATGTCTTCGGAAGATCCTGACTAAATGCCTATTGATTTGTGCCATGGAACGCCATCCTTTCCCTGCTTAAAGCTATCGTGCATCGTCCTCCCCTCCCCCACTCCAGTAACTAAAAAAAAAGGGGGGGTGCTTTTTGCTTTGTCATGCTTACTCTTTTAGTAACCAACACATGCCCTGACACAGGAAGCTGTTTCCATGATTCACAGTCATGGCACACCTATTCCTATGTCAAGATGAGCTAGTTTATCTCACATCAGTTCCTGGTCGGCAGATAAATGTTCACGTTTTGTTTTCGCAGTTAACTACATGCATTTGGCCTACAGATGTGATGTTTTAATAAAAAATCATAGACCATTATATTCATATATAATCTAGAGGGTCTGAATTTTAGATATAAGCAGACCGGACAGTGTACATCGTTATAATAGACAATGTCATTAAAAATCACCGAAGTAATACAACGTTTTTTTTAACAGAAACTATTTTACTGTGACTTTAAAAAAGACGGTGTTTACTGGTGTTTTAAAACGGCGTTTAATGGCCCTTTAGGGACATCCTTTGACCTATGACGCGGAAGCCATGGCGTCCTGGGAAAATCCGGCGAGTTTCCAATTTGTCAGCGAGCGACACACCTTTCACAATCCCAAGTGTTTAAGGCCCCGAACTGGGACTGTTCTTTTTTTCTTAGTTATGGCAGCTACAGCAGAAAAAAATTATTAGGCTTTATACAGAAACACATTTTTAAAAAAAGACCAGACATGCTTTTAGGTTTCTAACACGCATCTGTATCTGAACAATGGAAAATTTATAATGTATAGGATAAAAAAAGCCTACAGGTTCCTGAATAAGTCATCCGAAATGAAGCTTGTGAATTTGCACAATTTTACGTAAATGCACAGACGGACGGACGTACGGATGGACGGACGGATGGACGGAGACACGTACGCACGCACACAGACACCCCTCGTCTCTCTCTCTTTCTCTCCCCCATACCAACAATGAACTGTCTTCAACCACTTTCTGATCCCTAGGGGCACGGACTCCCTTCTTGTGGAAGTAAACTTCTCACAGCTTCAGCACTCAGCTTAAATCTTAATCTGTCTGTCCAACTTAAAGGTGAACACAATGCTTGGCTAGGCCAACTTCCTTAATCTCTTCCTTGCATACGAGAAAAGAATGACCACGTGATGCACAACACTCAACACAACACTTGTTCCTCAATGCTTGATACAGTCTGCACGGCAGTCAGTATGTTGAACCGCTCCTTCCTTTGATATGTTCACCATTAGATATCCTGTAGACCTCTTGAACACTTCCAGATAACACCAGACCTCGGTGCTGACGTTAACATACGCCACACAGGATATGGCGTTTTCTCAAGGCTGGCGCACAGCCTTTTTTTGAGCTCACTCCTAGAGCTCGGTTACAGGCAGCCTCCCTTTCAGGCTGGATCTTCGCCCTCTGCTTCAGACGGTTGTCTGTCCGCAGTCTTCGGTCTCCCTCCTTTACTTTCTGCACGTATACCCTCGCCCAGTTAGTGCAGAGGTTTTTCCCACAGCAGGGGAACACGTGCAAGAGTTGCACACCAGTCTGAAAGGATCCAACACCCTCGAAGATTTCCTTGCGTTATGCAACTGGTCTACTCAAGACACGTGCCGTTGATACTGGACTTCCTTACTTCTGCAGCCTTTCAGCCTTCAGCAGATTTGTACCGCGAGACACGTACGTCTCCTCAAAGCAGATCTCCAGTAGAAAGTTTGGCCAAAGATACCTCTCACAGGAGTCTTGGCAAAAGACGATCTCTTCTCGCAGGAGATTGGGCTAAAGATCATCTTCTCGCAGGAGTTTTTGGTGAAAGATGCTCTTCTTACAAGAGATTGGTGAAAGATAATTTGACAGTCTAAACCTGTCCTTTTATTCTAAACTTTCTCTCATACATTCTTGCATACACATACACATGGTCTTTAAGATCCAATCAGGACAGAGACAGCAGAAGACACACCCCGTGTCGACTACAAGAACATGCCCCTAAGTGGACACCTCGAGTGCTACCCCCACCCTTTCCTGGCAGGTTAAACCTCTCGGCTACATCAAAGCACCTGGTTGATAGCAGTTTCCTTCTGATGTGTAATCTTACCCACTGTCCAGCTAACCCACACCTGGAAAGCCTGACACCTGCTCTAGAGCTAAGGCTCCCGTCCCAGATGTGTCTCAAGGTAACACCTTGCCCCTTTGCTCTAGAGCCAGCACCCCTGATTAGACCTGTGAACAGGGACCTAACCTGGTCTGGTGATGACGTAAGCAGCTAGATGGGGGCTTCAACAAGGGGATAAAGGACTTAATGGAGGCCAGAAGGTCGTAAATGAATTACGCCTAGAATCTATGGTGCAATCTCTTTGATCCACCCAACCCCAACTTGTGACATTATTACTGTGTCACGCAACAATCATTATTATTTGTAACCATATATTATGTAAGTTGTAACATCTCAACAGCTTTCGACAGAAAGCAAAAAAGATTCAAGGTAATTTCTTTAATTATGCACCTACACTGTTTGTTTCTAGATCTATCCCATTTTAACACAAATATTATATGGGTTTCATACCCTTTGTCTGCCGGAAGAGTTATCCGGCACGAGCAGGTGTCGTGAAAGAAAACTCAAGCTCTAGTACAGCATCAAAATAAGGTAAGTTTAATTAGTCTATGATTATGCTGATTTCAGGTGGAACCATCATCTCATGACATATACCTTATTGTAGCGTATAAATCATAGAAGCTTACAGTTTACAATCTTTTCTCACACAGAGGAAATAAAAAATCATATGTGGTTAAATGCCAGTACTGTATTTGTAGCGGTGCAGAATTGCACCTAATTAGTAAGACTGTAAATTGAAAAGGTACATTTGCCAAGTAATTCACTTTATTTTCTCCATAAATGTGCAGAAACTTGGTTTTCAATGCAACTTTGTAACTTTATTATTGCTTGTTTCCTAATAAAGTATTGGAAAATAAATTAAGAAAACATATCATTCATGAATAAATGAATTATCTATAGAGAGCATTAAAATCATACTCATCCAAGGGCATTATAGTGCCCTATAAAAATGCATTTTAGGCTGCTGTAAATTATCCCATGTTATTCTTCCTATACACAAACTCATGCAGTTTGCTGGATCTGATGGTATGGGCAAAAAGTCTGTTAAAATCATACGCCTCAATAGAATTATGTATTTTTACAGTAGTTGGAGAATTTGCTAAACAGTTCACTTATCTGCTTGTCAGAAATAACAAGACAGCTATGCAAGGGAACTAACAGAAAATGTAAAATGCTAAGGAAGCATGTAAATCAATATTTAGTGTGTGTGTGTGTGTGCTGGCATGAGTGCATGTGTTGATTTGTTTGTTTGGCAAAATGACAGAAGGCTTGCCCTGTGTGTAACCAATTGCTATGTAGTATGTTCAGGAATGTTCAATAAAGCAAAAAAAAAAAAAGCAAGATCATAACTGCTTTGTTTAGCTAGTGATTTTTTCTGAAGGAAACATAAAAGTAAAACAAATGACTGCATTCGTGATTCAGGACACAACAAAAAGTAACAACAAGCAGAACAAATATGAAATATGAAAATAGACTTAACTGTGGATCAGAATGACTACCATGCCTCTGTATTGTACATACTACTGTATGTATAACTTTCATCATACCACACTTCCTACAACAAGCAGAATTAATAAAGTAGCACAATAATCATTTAAACCTTCATGCTGGTTTCGGAACCTCGACCACAAGGGATGCAACTCTAGAAGCATGAGCTGCTTCCCTCAACTAGGCAGAGTTGCTTCCCTCAACTAGGCAGAGTTTCTTAAAGCGCGAAGGAGTGAAATATCTTTTTATGTAAGGTCTATGGCTACATGAGACATCATTTTCATACTTTCCCGATGCATCACAATGTTGTATACTCTATGGAAAAGGGGACCTATAATTTTATTTTTAAAAAACTAGCAACTTCTCACTGACTATGTAAGGCAAATCAATCAATGAACTTACCAGATGTCCCCTCCGATGCCACCAGTTCTGAATAAAAATTGAAAACATATATTGATATTTAGCAGAAGTAGTTTACATCTAACATAATTTTAAAAAAGATGAGGCACCTGCATTCTTGTAGAAAAGCATTCTATTTTTCAATGTAGAAAGACAGTATAAACAAAAACAAGCATGCACAAGAGCACAAAGTCAAGTGTGCACATGCATGCGCATGCACACACACACACATGCACAAGGAGACTGGGAAAAATATGCAGTTTTCAGAAATTCACAGTCAATAATAAAGGAACTTAGTTATGAAATTAATAAGGCAGCAAGAAATATGTAATGATGGTATTCTAGCTATGAATACCTCGATCCAGCTTAAAACATCAGAACAGAGATGTTTTTCTCAGGCTTTAGGGAGAGCATTAGCTTAAGTCTGAGGATATACTGTGACACTAATGTACACAGTCAAGGAAGTATGATGTAGACATATCACAACCATATGATGTAGACAATAAACACCAACCAGATTTTGTGTAGCGGATTTTGGCATCA
>SMGT01001911.1:173889-190296 GCA_004794575.1 Lanistes nyassanus | reverse complement strand
AACATGCTAAACGCTCACTTCTCTTTAAAAAAACGAAAGTTCCTAATGCACTCATCCTTTACCTATCAAGCAATACATACACTCTCACACACACCCACAGATACATCTCCGCACGGGTGCAAAATATGTATACCCACGTGTTGGGTAATATAATAAACAAGCGCAGAGTAAAACGATTCTTACAGTTTTGTGGCTCCAAAACCTCTTTATCAAAGCGAAAAAAAAACGTGTTTACGAACCATAAACATCGGATCTACGACTGCTAAACATGCATATTTTCTGTTTTCTGTTGATATTTAAGTACGCGATCACACTTTTGTGACTTCAGCGTACTCGTGATATATCGTGGATCGCAGTAACACCAGCCGTGTTATTTTCTGTCTACACGCACCCACGCGGTTCAGTTTTGTAAAACAGAGTGGTCTTCCTTTTGCTGCCACGGAATGTCTTACCTGGGTCCGCATCCATATCGTTCGGCAAACACCATGTGGTCTCTTAGAATTCAGCTTGCTTTACAACTTACCAGCTGGTCAGTTAACATAATGTTTGGCAAACCCTACCATTAAATCCCATCAGACTTGAAAAGGAGGGCGACTTTCAGTCATTTTCATGTACAGCTGATTGAGATTTAGCAGGGGCTTAACTTAGGGGACCGACGTGAATACGGGCCCTGGTTCTGTCTGTCCGATCGCAGACCATCGTGATTCCCCTTCCTTGCCGCTCCTCCCCAAGGTGGCAGCACCGACCAAAGTGGATAAACCCGTAAGCCGCCGCATGTCGTGCGAATCCCCAAGCAGCCTCGGAATACTCGAGGCCCGGCAGCGTGTGGTGCTGTTGCCAGGCAACACTCTGCGAGTGTCTCTTAGGAAGAGAGCGTCGAGAACTACGTCCTGTCACTGGGCATAGCGGTTATTCGCTCCATCCCTTGTTCGCGGCCTTAGTGCTGACCTGGCAGCCATTCTCGTCAAATTATTAGCCAATCGAGTGAGAGGCCCCGACTTGCAGATCGCGCAGTTGCATCTTTTGCGAGATTCGCGGATTAACATCAACCCTGGGCGCCAGAACTGCAGGAACCATTCCAGAATCTTAGCGTTCCCCCATTGCTCCCCCCCAACCCTTCCAAGATGTATTCAGAGAGAGTTGAAGGATCTCTTGTACGTGGCTACTGCTGGTGGCGACAGTTTTTCTGACAATAAATCTGCTGCAAAAGATGGCGCTACTGAAATTTCTGGGGTCCCCATTCTTTTCCTGTCTACAGAAACCTAGGTAAATCTCTCGACGTCACACCAACACCAAAAGAATCAGCAGATTCTTGTCGACTTCCAGAAGAAAGGGATTTAATTCTGTACGAAAACGTTGTCTCCCCTTACGACAGCATTTTTTACTATCTTCTTGGAACTGGTTCGCAAAAGTCGAGCGATCTGTTGGTTTCACCAACAAATTAAATCGGATGCATGTTTACGCAGTAATAAGGAAGCAGTCTTAATCTCTGCAACGGAAATGTGGTTAATTGTGTATAAACTGGATCAGATCGTGCAGACACTGGCATCCTTTAAAATCTAGTTTAAGAAGTCGGGGAGAAATCTCTGTAGCAAAGTGGAAAGAACTCTTGGGTACCAATTTATGGATTAGCGTTTCGGTGCTGTGTTCGCTCACGTCGCTTATGACCGGCAAGCAATAATATACACACACAAGTTGTGTGGTGTCATGCTTTTGATACAGTAGTTTAGCTTTATTTTTCTTGCTGGATGACTTTCTTTTTTGTTTGTTTATTTGTTTTATGAATTAATGTGAAGTTCTGGATGGAGGTATTACAATAGCCTTGCTATTCATCATTCTATTCGGCCTTGCCTCTTATCAGTTGTTTATCGTCAACTTTTAGGCTGGTTTTTTCTTTTTGTTTCTTTGTTTGTTCTTTGGGGGGGGGGGTCCTGGCTTGCTTGCTTGTTTGTATGGAGCAGAATAACGGCGTTACAGTTGTCTAGCAACCTATCCCTCTTCTCGCTCTCACCACCCGCCAAGTTTCATCTAATTGAAGGTCCGCGGGCTCGCGGTGACACAATTACGAAGAAATTACACAAACTGTCCATTTTGCAAACTACATTCCCAGCATACATCTGACGGAAACCTGCGGACTCTGGGGTCGGTGAAGCGAGGCCGATGTAAACGGTGCAGAACGGATTTGATTATCTCCCTTCTGCGTCGACTGCCTGCAGCAATGACGATCGCGTACAGAGACAACCACGCCGCCCAGCAGCAGAAATGATGTCAACAGGTTGCGGGTTGTAGTCTTTAGTTTACTTTGACCAACCAGACCGGGAGTGAGGTGTTTCAAACGTACGGTGCATCAATGAGCGGAAGGACGATTTGCTCTGTGCAGTGTGAATGTCGCATCTGTCGGTTACACGAACTGATTTCCTGTGCTGTGTGAGTGTCGCCTCTGTCAGTTACACGAAAAGATTTTCTGTGCAGTGTGAATGTCGCCTCTGTCAGTTACACAAACTGACTTCCTGTTTACAGAACTGATTTTCTGTGCAGTGTGAGTGTCGCCTCTGTCAGTTACACGAACAGATTTTCTGTGCAGTGTGAATGTCGCCTCTGTCAGTTACACGAACTGATATCCTGTGCAGTGCGAATGTCACCTCTGTCGGTTACACGAACTGATATCCTGTGCTGTGTGAGTGTCGCCTATGTCGGTTACACGAACAGATTTTTTTCTGTGCAGTGTGAGTGTCGCCTCTGTCAGTTACACGAACTGATATCCTGTGGAGTGTGAATGTCACCTCTGTCGGTTTCACTAACTGATATCCTGTGCAGTGTGAATGTCGCCTCTGTCGGTTACAAAGACTGATATCCTGTGCAGTGTGAATGTCGCCTCTGTCGGTTACAAAGACTGATATCCTGTGCAGGACCACACAGTGCAATGAACTACTACAAACTGTCCCGACAAGACTCTACGTCAAAGTAAGTTTGCAAGTAAATAAATTTTTAAAGTACATCAATGCATACTCTTGAAACCAGCTGACGTAATATGCCAGTGATATTCCCCGTCCTTCAGTATTATTGGTTAGATCTTGATTTATACTTGTTTTCCATCCACACATATTTTGTCTAGTATAGTTTGGAATCTCTCTCTCTCTCTGGTAGCAGTGATCTGTACTCACAGATACAGCTGGAAGCTGCTCACCGTTACAGATAGATAATTTGTTTATCTTTCTTTTCCTTTTTTCTTATTATGTACTGCGTTACTGTATTTACCTGTTTGTGTTTCGTGTTTTTGTTTTGAAGAAGTGGCAATGTGCCGAATCGTCGACTTTCTGGGTGTTAGTAATTAGCTCGACTTTGCGGTGTGTTCTAGCTTGGCTCAGTTTTCTGCCTCCCACTCTTCCCTAATTAGCGAAACATTGTACTGGTTCAGAGACTTGCAAATGCTGCACAATCGGTCATCTAAGGTTGTCTGGGAACCGTCTGTTCATTCAAAGCGGCTTTGCTGGCCTGCCAGACAGGCCTTTCGTAGAACTGTCCTAATCGGACGCTGATTGGTTGCGCCCCAACACTTTGACAGTCTGGAAGCCAGCGACTCGCGCAAGAGACGCTGCCACGAAGGGTGACAGCCTAACGCGGCTCTAATGATGCGTGAACAGAAGACAGACACGGGTCGATAAAGTGACACGTGAGCCGTAAGCACAAGGTCTCTCTTGGTTTGGCTTCGGGGAGGGCAAAAGTTGTGGTGTAAAATGCTTTCGCACGTACCATGCTGTCCGGGTTTCTCTTTGATGCTTTGTGTTGTTGGTGGTGGATGTTCGCCCCGTTTTGTTTTATCTGGACTATTTGGACCAAAGCAGTTTGCCGAACTGGCGCCAATGGTTTTTAAAATATCAGTCTCCTCGGCAACAAGTGAGGCAGCCTGCAAAATGACAGGGCTTTTTGAAAAGGACCAAAACAAAATAAATGTGAATAATCTGCAATCAGCGCTCTGGAAGCATAGTTACCTGACCACAACTGGCAGACACGTCCGAGATGAGAAAGGTATCAGACAGCTTAAACGGGACAATGCACGTGCATCCCAAGATCTGCTGCTCTGTTTCATGTCGAGCTGCCATACACAGCTGGGCTGTAATGTCGGCCTCACACGGTCCGACTTAGTCCAACGAAAAAAAAGCAACAGAAACCCCACGTTCAGTTTTGAAAAAAAAAAGGAAAAAAAATCGTATAGTCGCTGAGGACTGTTTGACTAGCGAAAATGTTTCCAAGTAAGTCACAAGAAAACATTGGTAATTGTCTCTTAGAAATTCAACCGTCTGCAGCAAAAAGCGAGATTACTAGAATCATCGAACCAGGTCATTGTATCTGTGGTCTCTTTGACACGTGCGGGAAATTTCCTGATTTAAGTGGATGTTTTAAAGCCATTGTTGCAAATGACTGATCGTGTTTTTAAACAATGTATGACGAAAAGGTATGTAAATCAAGATGTGTTTGATTTGTGTGTGTGCGTGCAAATATATGTATAAAATCTGCTGACAATAGATTGATTAGATTAATTATAATTATAATTTGCACTTTGAGGATTTCATGTATTTGTTCTATGTTGTGTTCGTCCTTGAGTCCTAGTTGTCAACACTCGCTTAGTGAGCGGGTTGACTACATTAACATGGATTCTCTGTATGCACACGTGGTGCACCGAGGGTCAGCTGTGTGAAGACTAGCGCCGTTATAAAGAAAGGGATGGCAGATTTTTTTTTTAGAGGATCTGCCAAGTTCCTTTCTTTCGGCCCTCTCTTTGCTACGTGTTTGGGTACGGTGAGCTCCCTTGGGCACAGGCGTCTGCATACGGGTATGTTTGAGCGCTGCCAGTACCTCTGTTGAAGTTATCAATAGATTCATTCGTAACAGACATTAATAGAGATAATTTGAACAGCGACGGCGTTCGGAAATACCTATGTGGAATAGTACTATTTCTTAGGTCGGAATATTTACGGGAGATCAATAGGAAGTGCATTTCTGTCTCTAGCAGGTTGAGACAAAGGGGACAGTTTGTATTCATGACATGTGAATTTGTTCTGTACTGCAGAAACAGACAATTCAAAAGTGACAATTAAATCTGAAATGACTTTTCTGATACTAATGTTACGAACAGTGTGTAAATTAGGCTCAGAGACAATAACTGTTTCAACAATGCATATACAGAATAATATTCATGCGATTCCAAAGCAGAATGCCAGTCCTGGTAATTAGTCCTGGTAGTACAAGCTCCACAGTTTCCAGGCCGAGGTGAGCGCACAGGGTCCAAAAACCTCTTGGGGTCATTCATGTGGACATTTAATGCTTGAGCCACCGAATCTTTATGGGAATTTTCTTTATCCTCAGTGGTCCTTTGTATTCCCTTCTTTTTTAGCATGACTTTCCCTGCCCTGGGCAGGAGCTCACTGCTATTCACAGTTGACGCAGAAAACATTTGCTCTCCACACAGTCTAAATCAAACCAAACACGTCTTTTTCACCCCCTATTAATAATCTTCTTTTCATACTATCAGCCGGTTACTCAGAAATTGGGTTAAACACCAGCAAGGCCTGGTTCACATCAGACTGTGTCATTATATGGCTATATCCAAAATATCTGTCACATAACTGCTTTTCATCTTATCCAGAAAATCTGGACGCTTGACCTCATCCAATTCTTATTTAGCAGTCGATGACTCCTGTCTCTTTGTCACTCCACCTTCTCCAGAGAGAGAGAGAGAGAGAATGGAGTTTGCCTTGATCTCCTTGTCTCTTCCATTTTCCTAGTGTTCCCGTTTGCCTGCATGGCTGTCTGTTTGTCTGTCTGTCTGTCTTTTGTTCGTTCATTCTTTAGCTTGTTCTTTCTTTAGTTTGTTCTTTCTTTAGTTTGTTCTTTCTTTAGTTTGTTCTTTCTTTCACCTTCACTTTATCTAGTTTTTCTTCAGCTAAAAGCCCCCCTGCTCCCCCCACCCTCCACCTGCCTGAAGACTCCATTCCTGCAGGAGGCGATGTACATCAATGTTAGCATATTTCAAAGTCCGTCAGCAAAGAACATTCTTGGCAAAGAACTTTGATCTTAAAAGCTCAAAGAGTAATTTTTCGTCTTAAATAGCATGTACCTGTATTTATCTACAGGAAGCCTGGCTTTGCTACCAGTGCCTGATCGATAATTTACAGTTTCCTGTGTTTAAGCTCTTGTACGGAGATTGTATGCTCCTTTCTTTCGTTCGGTCCATAAGACGACGACAATTTTGTCACAAGACGGAGCGCTGGGACAATGCATGAGACAAGGTCTGTCTGTCTTTCCCTCCTAATCTGCCCCGTCCTCTTTAGTTTATTCCTGGTGTACTTGCTAGCTTGCTGTTTTGTCGGAATAGACACCGGAACTCTTTCTTCTCCTGGCACAACACCCGCTATTTGTCCGTAGTTCTCTGCCTACCAATTCGTTTCTGAGACTTTGATTCCTACTGCTTTAAGCATCGCAAGAAAACTTGCTGTTCTTTCCAAACAAAATCGTTGTGTTTCATTTCTAAAGTAGAATGGAAAGAACGTTTTTTTTTCTTCCACTTCTCCCACGCCGGACTACCTGTTATGAATGAACCCTATCAAATTGGGGTGGAGGGGGGATCGCGGCCATGGGGTGACGTCAGCGCGAAGGATGCGTTCGATCTCGGGCTATGCTTTTAGTTTCAAAAGAAGTCGCTCTGGGAAATCTACTGCGAAGAGCTGTCCCCGTTCGCCATTTGTCATCGGTGCAGGATTCATTGCAGTATCTTGTATGTTTGCCAAGGGACAGCTCCTACGTGTTTCCACTTGCCTGGAGAACAGTTAATTTACTTTTGTTTTTGAGTGTACAGATTTTCTTTTTATTCCGTGCTGTCACGTTACAACGTCTGCCCCTACTCTCTCCCATTATTTGTCTGGACTCCACATACCCTACCGGGAGTTGGAGGGGTGGGGGAGAATAACATGAGCTATTTCCGTGTCTGCCTCACTTGCTTACATTCTAATTTATAAACTGTTGCAAGAACAGTACAAGCACTTTCATGCTAGCAAATCTCCCGGTGATAATTTTATATCGGTGTTTAGAAGAGGTGGGAGGAAAAAGAATGGTTATAGGACGTTGTTATGGTAACCGTTTCCTGATGAACCTTCCATTTTCATCCGGATGCTGTATGTGAACAACGTGGTAGTTTTTACGTCATTTTTTCTTCAGCAAATTTTAACGTTAAATTAGGATGACTGCCAAAAAAAACAACTTTGAAATGTCTGATCATTTTTCAGAGTCGTCTTGAAGCCAAACGGTCATCCTGTGAAAATAAATAGCTTTTCAACTTAGGGATAAGCAGATGCAAAATTTAAAAAGTTCAGTGAATCTGCGCTTGCAAAGTGTCTTATTAACGACGCAATAAGTTTTGCCTGGCAACCTCAAGCACAAAAGAGGCAGCACAAAACAGAATTCTTGACATTCAAAGTACGTCACGTCTTGTGCTGCAGGAAAAGCCTGGCGAGTGTTTCTTCCTTCTCGTTTTGAGCAAAACAACTATAAATAGGCACCTGGCTTCCTGTTGCTGGTTGCATGATGTCAAAAAACTGTAAGCTCAGGGTTTTGGACGATGTAGTTTCAGAGGTCCAGAGATCTAAACAAGAGAAAGAAGGGGGCAGAGATCTTCCTCTGGCACCAGCTCAAAGAGAGGTTGGGGGGGGGACAGCAGCTAAGGCTCCTGAAGACTCCTTTTCATTCTGACCACTTCTTCTCGTCTCCGCGTCCGGCGATGCCCAGTCAAGGATAGGGGAGGTAAGAAGACGGCCAGCATTCAGGGTCGGCCACTCAACGTCCGGAGTAATTTGCCTTCTTCTGCGAGTCCATTTTCTGTGCCGGACAGCCAGCCCCCGCGCTTTCCTCACTAGGAGGGGGAGAGTACTCGCAGATTAGAAGGCCGAAAGCGAAACAGGTTTATAGGAATCGTTCTTTAATGCGCATTGCTTTTGAGCGAGAAGGTTGAAGAAGCAGAAGAAGAAAAAGTGGGGGGAAAGCCCTTCGTCTCTTCTCAGCCATTCTCTCTCCTGTCCGCGTCTGCCTTTCTGCGAGTTTAATGACGGTTTGATTGCTCACTTTACTTTAACGACTGCCCCTGTGCTCTGTCACAGACTGTTCGAAGAGTTTGGAGATACCCATTGTCTGCAAGGTACTGCAGTTGACAAAAGGGAGTCGGTGGAAGAGTATAAATTTGGCCGAGGCCTACTCGCAAGAGTCGATCGCACGTCAGAGGGTGATGGACGACCAGCTTGTTCGGTCCGCCCGGCCAGACCTATACGTCACTAATAAAGACTATAAGCCCGGCCCTCAAAGAAAACTGCCGACTCGCCAACAGTCTGTGTTTAAAATTACAGTACAGTAATGTGTACTATTCTGGGTTTATAGATGTAGGCATTGCTTTGTTGCCTTTTTTTTATATCTCTGTGTGTAAATATGGCGACTTGTAGGCATGATTGTTTCCTTCCTTAATTTGCATCATGAGACTAAATCCCATGATGCTTTGGGAATTATGTTCAAATAGTACTGGAATGTCCATTGCTGGATAATCTGCGATCTGCTATACGCTATTTATGTTTAGTAATTTCTCTGCTGTCTGAAATTGTTTAGAACATTTTATTTAATTCGTTCTTTCCTTCAAAGTATTGAGACTCACTTTATCTTCGGCTCAACGCTTTGTACAGAGACTAAGTGAATAAATGAATCGCTCTGTTTTTGCCTGCTGAAATGGCTTATTATGATTATTATATAACATTAAGAACTGCTAGTACTGGTCTGAAACAACTTCATAAAGTGTTCTAAATTGAACATTTGTGAATTTTGATTTAGAATTCCTCCTCTGGTTTCCCCTAGTGCATTTCTCTAGTCTTCTCTCCCCTTTCCCCATCTCTTCTCACGCTTTCCATCGCACACTCTTTTCTCCTCTCCTTCGAAGCAAAAATTTAAACAAAGATGTTGATAAGGTCATGGACACAAAATTCCCCGTACTGACAGTCTTTCCTGCAGACCAGTGGAGGGGGTAGGTGGGAGCGGAACTGAGAGTATGGAAGCAGCGCGGGCCTCTGGGGAACACAACACACAGTCCCTGCCCCGTGATTTCACGGTCCTGTCTTCCCCTCTACCCCTACGCGCTCCCGGCCCACCGCCTCGCCAATAAACGAAGCGGTTCGTGCAGCGAACGGGGGCCCAAGTCAAAAACAAACAAAACTCGGGTGCTTTAACTTGGCCGCTCTCCCTCTGCACGCTGCAGCTCTGCGACCACCGCACGCGCCACACCGAGACACGTGCGACAGATGTCAGCATGTGCACGCACTCCCGCCGCTCTGCGCGTGCTTCTCTGTGACGTAGCTCAGCAACCGCTCCTCTTGCAACCCGCATCACCCCACTCCTCCTCCCATCTCTCCTCATGGCCTCTCTTCCTCCCCTTCCTCCCCCCCCCACCTCGCTTTTTGTCTTCTTCTTCTCTTCACTTTCCTCTTCCAACATCCACCCTCCTGCCTCTCTTTTTCTGTATGTACCTCTGTACTAAAGGTTATGCACATGTCCTTAGGACCCAAAATTCCAGATGAGATACATTCTTCGTTCATTTCCCTTGAAAATAAACTGCGTATTTGTTTTTCGCTCTCCCAAGATGTGCGCGAATGAGGTATTCTATTATTTTCCCCATAATTTCCACGAACCGTCTGTAAATGCATTTTGGAAAAGGAATAGACGTATAGCCAGCGATGCATGTTTACAATGATATTTTTTAAAATATTGTATATATATATATACAATATTTAAAAAAAAACAAGGACAACAACTGTAAATGATAAAAGTATTCTGTTTATCTCCCTTTGCTGATGTGCTTTGTTCTCGACTCCTTACGCTGACAATGGAGGGAAACGTAGACTCATCTCTCTCTCTTTCCTCCCTCTCTCCACCCTCTCTTTTCGTACTCTTTCTCGTTTACTGTTCGCTGTCGTTCTCTTTGTCCGCCATGGTTCCCTCTAATCTGGGCTCACAGTTCCACTGCCGTCTAGGCAAAGCTCTGTTATATTCACCAGACTCTTAATTCAGGACGGGAAACAAAGAATCAATAAATTATAAATTGAATTAGGAGCCTGCAATTTCGCACGCACACACGCACGAACACGGACGGGGAGCCATCGTCGCCAAGCTTCGGGGTGGGAGGGTGGGGATGTGGAGAGACCCTGGCTCCAGGAAACAGTTTTGCCGCGTGGTTTCCGAGAGCTCTCATTGGTCTGACCTTCGACCCGGATATCGCATCCTTGGCGTATTATCTCCTTTCGCCGAGCTTGAAACAATCAACACCTCTGCATGATAAAGCAGATTAGAGTCCCGAAGAGTCCGGGCTGAGGATGCATAAACACTCCTCATTGGTCGACACCCGGCGCTGATTTCATGCATGTGGGCAAACACGAGACTAGGATACAAGTGGCAGCCAACAGCCCGAACACGTCGGGCAAGCGCGTGCCCTCCTGATAACGGCATGAGGGATAGCTTTGGTCGTCTGGCCTGCTGGCCTTAGGTTCTGGGCCTGTTTGCCTCCCACCAGCAGCGTTGTGATGAAAGAGGACCCAGGGGTTAGCTGCAGGGATGCTCGCGTTCTCTCTCCCTGCATGAACGGGCCCATAACTTCACGCATAAATTTCTTTGCGTGAGAGGGGACCTACCAGCACGTTTATGAGTGGAGAGGAGATAACAATAACAGTTACATGCAACCTGCCCCTAGACTAGCAATTGCGTCTAGCCTTTAATCAGTTGCTGGGTGGTCTAGCAGGCAGATTTCCTTCAGACGTAATGCAAACTGTCGGTTGGGTCCAACTTTAACATAATTCTTACAAGTTTGGTGGATTCGCCTGTCTGGGAAGTGGGGCATCAACATATGCGTTTCCGTACATAACAACGGTCGTAACACTGTTCATTGTGTGTATTTTAGGTACACTTTTACGTATACCATAGTCAGTAGATACAAGGCCCCATGCAGACAACCCCAGCATTTACGCACATTTGACAACGGGAACACGTCTGAGGTTACACGCAGTCCTCTGTGGACACTGACAACAACCTCGGGTACCGTTTGTTTTAGTCGAGAGTTTAAGATACAGTTTTTGTTCAATACACTTTTGTGGCAATTCCATTCTGAACGCCTCCATTGTCTTCTGAAAGTGTGGTTCATTTCCGTGTGCGTATGAACAGTAGCTTTATGCATTAAGCACCGAAAACGCTACTAAAACATTATTTTAGTAACATGTCTTTAGTCAAGTCATTGAGTAATTGTAGTTAACCTCGGGGTTGTGTATAGCTTTTCCCTGAGAAACGTCTGTTTGGATCTTGTTTGTACCACAAGCTCTCTCTCTCTCTCTCAATATTTATACTTGAGTCCCATTTCCCAAACTGAAAAGAGCGGAAACTGGGTTGTAGGGGGGAACTAAGGCGCAGGTAAACCTTGTACTTGCCACCAGGTGCGCAGTCCGTCAAATAACAATTGAAAAATAAGTACACAGATATATATGATGGTTTTCCCAGATGTGCAAAATCTGTTCACTGTGCCTTCCATATGCTGTCGGAACAATCTGTTCACTGTGCCTTCCATATGCTGTCGGAACAATCTGTTCTCGATGCTTGTCTCGATGTTGAAAATGCGCAGTTCGTCGATAATTAGTTCATAGATTTTGTTAAAGTACCAAACTTTCACAAGACGGTTTAATTTTCTGTCTGGCGAGATTTTCTAAAGACGCATTTCCGTCATCCAGACGGTAGTTGCACTACGTTTATATCGCACCGACGTGAAAATAAACAAGAGATGGTCAAGTATTGGTTGGTTGGCTGGTTGAAAGGCAGACTGATGAACTAACAACAGGTCGAACGTAACCAGACGGATAATCGGATGGGCGAAAGGAAGGACAGACAGACCCTGACATAAATAGGTGCAGGTCAGTAGGTGGGCGGGGTAAAGGCGAGAAATCGATGTATGCCTTATACGTTTTGCTTTTGGAAACAGCGGCACTTTCTCTCTCGGTGCCAGCAGTTTTTATCTGATGTGGCCACAATTTACTTCAATCGTTTTTATCAACTCTTTTGCATTCAGTACAGGTACCATGTCATTTTTTAAAGGAAAGCTTAACCTTAGACGCAACTTGAGATGAATTCATAGATATTGATATTGTGAGTCTTGTCAACCATAAATTTCAAACTATATCGGTACTATTTCTATACAATGCACGTTTTGATTTCGGTAAATAATGGCACACGGACGTCGCCATGTTGTGGTACTCTTTCGCGAATGAAAGCAAAATATCGCTGCTGTCGTCTGGTCTGGTGACGTCAGTTCCCCAGAAGCATTCAGTATGCCACAGTGCAAAGCGTTCGGGTGCTTAGACGAACAGTGGAAATCGTTTAATGTAGACGGAAGCCACAGAAGCTTTTTGGGGGGATTCCGAATCCAGCAAAATCAAAAGATTCTATGCACGATGTAAAAAATAGCTTGAAAATTTAAAGAACGCCAAGTTGCCTCGTCATGCGAAGGAGTATAAATGGCACAAATCGCACCTCGTGTGCGAAGACCATTTTACGAGGGAGTGCTTTGAAAGCAACTGCGAAAATGATGTGGCTTCTTCGCTTGGTTTCACGACTTTTAAGAAAAAGTTAAAGAAAGGAGCCATTCCGACAATTCTCAATACAATGTGTGCCAATGAAAAAGGCGTTGCAGTAAGGCAAGGCCGGACGGAAGCTGAGCCTGAGAGTGAGAACAGACGATTACAGCTGAGAGCGATGTCGCTAACAAGTCAAGTTTCTTTATTCTTTTACCCTCAGGGGATATTCAGAAGAAAAAATAATGTCAAAGAACACATGTCAATCGTAGTTCATCTGACATTAGAATATACATATATTGATTAATAAACTCAATGATTAATAAACACACAAATAACACGCAGACGTACCCACGCGGAAAAACATAGCCACCTATTCATCTATTCATTAATGCACTCTACTAAGAAGTATTTTTACAAAATTCACTACTTTGGTTAATACACTTTTGTTTTTACAAGAAAAGAGTTTATAAAGTTTAAAAGTATTTGGCCGGCTCAAGTATGATGTCAGCGCGGTGCCGCGTTCAGCTGTAAAAGCGTCTGCCCGATATCTGTGACACTGCTTTGAGCGCTGTCGGCTGCGGGCTGCAGTAGCTTTCTCCCTGCCTGGGTAACTGACGTCACTCATCAAGGCAACATGGCGGCTTCCACGTAAGGCCGATGAGCGGCATTAAAAGCTGGGTTGTAAGTGAATAGTTCTTTCGTAGCTTGAAATTTAGGGTTAAAAAGACTCACAACATCAATACTCATCAATTCAAGCCAGGTTACTTCTAAGGTTAAGTTTTCCTTTAAGGGATAGCAAAAAGTAACATGCTGGGTTTTACCCCCCAGGAAGATGATTGCACAGCTTCACATACCGTGAAGACGATTTTGTCTGAACTATTTTCTACATCTATAATTATGTTCGTTGGCGAAGTTAACAAACACTGCAACTCTATAATTCTTCGCCACAAGAAGGGTATCTTGTCTCTGTGGATGTTACTTTATATTTATTGAAAACCTCACTGCTCAATGAAAATTAAATCGCCAGTCAGAACATTAAACACCTGCTCCACGATGCGTCACACCCAGCTTTTAATTCCCACCACATGAGAAGGGTATCTTGTTTCTCTGGAAATTACGTTATATTTCTTGAAAACCTCACTGCTCAATGAAAATTAAATCGCGAATCAGAACATTAAATACCTGCCCCACAATGCGTCACACCCAGCTTTTAATTCCCAGCTCCGCACAGCGTCTCTCGAAGAACAAAGACACTTGGTTTTTTGTTATCAGGAAAAGATGGCGAAAGGGGAAAACGGAAGACAGCTGGTGCCTAATTTCACGTGAGAGTTGCTGCGCCTGGCTGGACACTGCAGGACAGCTTGATTCTGTTTCTTCAAATTGCCGGCTGACCTGCTGTCCAAACATCACTCGCTTCCGCTAATCGCATATTCAGCAGCAGCAGAAGACCTGGCGCTGGGAGAGACAAAGAAACATGGCCTGCTCTTTGACAGCGTACCGGAAGTCGAGAAAGGAAGTTCAGTGCAAGCCTCTCACTGTGGTTCACTCCCTTGTCCCCTTCCAGCCACCCCCGCACTGCCTAACCTGTTACATGTTCACACTGAAGCGTACGCAGTGGTTGCGATGAACCCGAAAACATGGTATTGATATATTTTCCCGATTTCGTCCAAAACGACAGAATTTTAAGCATCTATCCCTCTATGCCCCTTCCCTCACATGCTAAAAAGAAGGGACATTTTAAGGATTTGCAATGCGGCTTGCATGTTTTTAAAAATCGCGTCATCTTTGCCAGTCTTCCCGTAAAATACACACACATTGCAGTTAGACCATTTTCAGATGGTGGTAAATTTGAAATACGTTTGCCCCACGAAATATAACCCAGCTGTTTGGAAGGTGTGAGGACCGACTCTGAGCCTCGAATTTCCCTTGACGACTTCTCCTATTTCCGTATTCCTCCATTAACTTCCATTCACGACCTACTCCGTGCGTCCTGTCAATCCACCAATCTTTTCCCTCCCCTTCCTCGCCACTCTACCCACCCCCACCCCACCCCTTCCTTCTGCTTCAGTTTCTACGCTATCTCTCGCTTCACCCGAATTTCTTTGGCTGATAAGCCAGTTCAAGGAAACGTCTGTCAACTTTTGCGTCATGAGTCAGGCCAAAGCGACGGGGAGAGAAAGCGAGCCACCAATATCATTTATTCAAAGCTCTTCTGCACGATGATCCCAACAAAGGGGAGGTGGGTAGGATGTCATCCCCAGAGTAGTCTAACTTAGCATGCTCTCCAAACAAGCCGTATTTGCATCTTGCAGTCATAATGGCAGCAATTCGTTCACGTGTTGCCGCCACTGTTCTACCTTATACGAGGCTCGACAGTACGATGCAATTTCAATAATGTTCTGCCATGTTTCGTGTGTGTCGTTGACTCTATACCGTTTTTAGTTGTTGTTTTTTTTCAAACAAGAGAAGGAATTATTTTTTATGAAATCAAAATTAGGAAACAGTCATCTTGCGAGGAGAAAGGCTGGTTATATGCGCTAAATCATCTGTGGCCCAAAATGGAAGATTACAAGATGGCTGTAGCAGCAGAAGTTTGTATGTTTGCTCAGGCGTAGCAGTGCATTTGTGATTGCCTGTAGGAATAAGGAAGAGGACTGGCTGAATTTCATGTAGCATCTTGAGGCAGTCACTGGTCTCGGTTTTTTTAAATTAAGAATTTAAAACACATTATATAAAACTCCGACTAGCCCTTTATTTATCGTATCCCGCTGACAGACGCAGGCCACTTTGTAAGCTGAAAGAAAGAAAAGATGAAAAAGGACTAAGCTGAAATATTTCGCCGAAAACGTACGGTTTCCTGCTACTGCATCCAGACTGCCAGACAGATGGCGCTCACAGCGAGTTCCAACAAAGTGACGCATGCGCAAACAGACACGACCCTTAATTCCGTCCGACCCGTCAAAACTGTTCAGAGGTTATCTGGGGTCGGATTGGGTTCCCTCCCTTGGTGCCAAGATGGGTCCATCTCTGATCCGATAGATGTTAACCCTTGATTTCCTGTGGCTCAGCTGTGGTCGCAAAACATCGTGACATGAGCACCAAGCCCACCCCTTTGCGTGGACTGTGGATTTGTGTTTCGCAGCCAGCTACTCCAAGAGAACAGCGGGAAAGAAGTGTTAGCTATGAAAGTGAAATATTTTTTTAAATTTTAGCTAGCTTACATCAGTAATGGAATTTAAGTAGCAACAAGTCTGTTCCGCAATTATCTGAATACGTGTGTGTAGATGTTGAAACATGCCGCGAGGGGCTAAAAGTATATCCTGTGTAAATGTGAAAGACGTCGCTAGGGAACACAAGCATATCCTGTGTAAATGTCGAAACATGCCGCGAGGGGACACTAGTAGGCCTATATCCTGTGTAAATACCGAAACATCTAGAGAGGAGACATGAGTATATCCTGTGTAAATGTCGAAACATGCCGCGAGGGGACACAAGCAGGCCTATATCCTGATTAAATGTCGAAATATGTTGCGAGGAGACACGAGTATATCCTGTGTAAATGTCGAAATATGTTGCGAGGAGACACGAGTATATCCTGTGTAAATGTCGAAACATGCCGCGAGCAGGCCTATATCCTGATTAAATGTCGAAATATGTTGCGAGGAGACACGAGTATATCCTGTGTAAATGTCGAAATATGTTGCGAGGAGACACGAGTATATCCTGTGTAAATGTCGAAATATGTTGCGAGGAGACACGAGTATATCCTGTG
>SMGT01001911.1:144217-162718 GCA_004794575.1 Lanistes nyassanus | reverse complement strand
AACGCGAATGGGCTTTCTACCCGTTCTAGGTGGTAGGCTGTAGCCCGGAGTGTTATTCGCCCCCACCTCGCAGCCGACCCCCTCTCAGGGTGACGGGTCAACCGAGGGACGGGGTGCGGGTTCCCCTCGCTCTCAGCTGGCTACCTTCCCCGCTCCACCGCGCGGTCTCTCCTGGCTGTTTTGTCGAGCCAATTGGGTCGGCCGTAACAATTTGCTCTACCTCCTGATTGGGTAGGCAACTAGACGCCGGAAAAATCACAACACTGTAAGAATGGTACGAATAGAAACACTGAAACATGCTACACGCGAGAATGACACTCGTTACAATGCACATGATAATGTTGCGTGTAAGAACACGCGTGAGATTGCTGCGTGTAAATCACGCGAGAATGTTGCGTGTAAGAACACGCGAGAATGTTGCGTGTAAAACACACACGAGAATGTTGCGTTAAGATCACACGTGAGATTGCTGCGTGTAAAAAACACGCGAGAATGTTTGCGTGTAAGAACACACGTGACAATGTTGCGTGTAAGAACACATCGTGAGATTGTTGCGTGTAAGAACACACGTGAGACTGCTGCGTGTAAAACACACGCGAGAATGTTTGCGTGTAAGAACACACGTGACAATGTTGCGTGTAAGAACACGTGAAAACCCTACGGATAAGCGCACAAGCTAAGAACACACTAAGAAAGGGGGAGGCGACTCCTAGGGGTCACAACCAGCTATAGAGAGGGTTCTGAAGTGTTCTGAAGAACGTGTCGCGCGGATATAAAATCTTCCGTTTCTCACTGCGTCCCTCTGGACACGGCGCGGATTTCAAAGCCCTGAAAAGGAGGAGCAATCAATCTGGGCTAGCCTCTAGAGACGCCAGCGAGCCAAATTGAGCAAGCTATCTGCGCAGATTGCACGGGCCGCGCACAAACGTAGCTGGCTGGACGCGGGCCTGCGCTCGTGGTCTCTGCGCCAGAGAGTTGATGTAGGCCCCCACTCGCCAGCGACCTTGCGTTAAGGTTTACGGCAACAGAAGGAACATCATGCGAATTGCCAAGTCGCGCGTCAGAAGTCCTGGCTTTCGGGAATGGAGGAATCTTAACCTTCAACCACGGGAATCAAGTTCTTTCCGCATGTGGGTATATTTGTTTTGTGTTACGGAATCTGCTACATTTCGGCTACTACAACCTTTTACGCTTAGTTGTTTCCCGCAAAAATAAACTCTGTACAAAGGGAAAGGAATGAAAAGCAAGCAAGAATATTACATTTTCTATTGTTTCCCATCGAACCATTTCACTCTTCTCTCCTGTGTAAACATTTTAAAGACTTGGTTATCCGTCTTCTCAATAAAGACAATAAAGACAATGTTTTAAATTGTAAAAATAGTTGATTAGGTCCGTATTTAGTTACTTGCTTAGCAACCCAGCATGCTATGAGGGCCGACAGTCTAAAAACTGTCGCCCCATTATCGTCCGATATCGCTTTGCATATAAGGAAAAGCCACTTAAGCGGCTGAGCAGGTGTAAACCCGGATGTTAACTTCCCGCACCATTTCTTCATCAGAGTAGTACCTACAGCTCAGCGAGAAAGCCTCCCGCTACAAATTTCTCAAGAGAGTTTATCTTCTTACAGTTCCAAAAAGCTGGCGAATTTTAGCCAAGGACGCGAGAAGAACGACAGCTGTTGAGACTTGAGCTTTGTCGAGGCACTCATCTCTTTTGGCCTGCCTCTTCCCCTATCCTCTCCCCCCTCCCCCACTTCTTTCCAAACCACAGTATTCCTCAGCGGCCTTATCACTGCTACTTTTGTACCACCCTACCCCCACATCAAAAATCCCCCTTGACGTCTTTTCCGCGGTTATTTTATCCGAATACACGAAAAGCGCATTAATAGAGAAGATTTGATAAGCCGCTTTTACAGCCGAAACTGAACCGGCGTCCTTTAAACGGAAAGACAAGCAAACAAAAATTGTCATCGCAGCTCTTGAGCTATGACAGCCACACCGCCCCGTGCAGAGAAGCAAAATGTCAGAATTATAGAAAAAAAAACATATCGCAAGCATTTCTGCCACCTGTGGCGGCATCTTGAACAAAACCCTCACCTTGGTTAAGGCATGTTACCACGTCTCAGCTTGCCGTGGAACCAAACCTTTTTTTAAAAAAACTGCTTTACCTATCAGTCTCCATGGCGATAGCTGCAGCTGTGTCCTCGCGGTGGGTCTAAAAGGTCCATTAATTGCCGAGTTTCCGCCTTCCAAGCCACTGCGAGGCCCACAAAGGCTCCGCGAGAACGCATGGCGCCCTCTGTCGGCGCTGGCACGCCTGAGTGGCCACGGAATCGACCATCTCCGCTGTACCATCCGAAGTGCGCTCACAGACGCATTGAGTAGTTCTGATTCGGTCCTGGAGGTCTGACTTCTTGCTACCTGAAAGTGAACCATGCAAAGGCTTGCGCACTGGCCGCTTGAAGGTGACCCCTTCCAAACAGCCAAGATTCACTGGTTCCCCTCCCCGCTTCTTTTAGTTCTCCTTTTCATCTTCCTTTTTTTTCTCAGGCTTTCCTTGTCCTCCACAATTTTTTCTCTCCAACCACTCCCTCCACCCACTCTTCTAATTTTTTTCTCTTTAACTTCTCTTGTTCGTTAGAATCATTCCAAGTTCTCGTCAGTCAAGCAGTGTGTCGAATGTAATACAAACACACGCACTGAAGACGACAAGGATTCATTTTAAAATAGCTCCGTGCATGCTCCCGATGGAAGGCCTTGATGAAACTGTAGGCGTGTGACCAGATGGTTGGTTGCCCACCTGCAGCTGACTGCCGTCTGCCGAGGGACAGATGGGCCCCAATGGAAGCCTTTTCTTTTGTTTGCCCATCCCAGACATCCAACAGCCACGAGGCTCTCGCCCTGTCCATTATCTCCACGCCAACATCTTGTCAAGGTGGACGGCGGAAGTGACTCGTCGTTGACCTCCGAGATGCAGCTGCACTGACGTCCATATCCGCAGTTTTGTTGTCAACTGCTACCGTCTATGAGCAGGCCTCGGACAACAAACGGCCAGCGCACAGTCTGGTACGCACGCACCGTAAATGAAAGTCTGATTAAAATACACAAAAAAAGTTGTGACTGGGCAAATTGTGGCAGGGCTTATGAAGCTGACGTTTGATAATAGCGAGCAATCCATGGTGACATTAATGCATCAACAGGTCCCTAAAGTTTTTTTTAAGTGTTCGGCTTAGTTCGGCTCGAGCTAGCAGCCCTGCGGCAGCTTAGTGTTATTAATAAATGGAAGAGGGAACTGAAGGCCCGTATGTAAAAGAAGATCAGTTATCTCTGTCATCGAGCTAAGCTAAAAGTTCAATCAGCCTAGCCCTTTTTTGCTGGATAAATCCTCAAACACTAGCGCAAATTTCACAAACAAGCAATGTGATCATTCAAACGTTTTATCAGTATGGACAGGATATATATAGAGGGACAGCAATAGCACAACATCTGCCTGCGCTTGGCTGCCATCCTCGCATAGCGTCGAATTGTCCACAAGGCCCTGCGGGGCAGAGACGGGCTGTGAGGCCCTGGAACACTGAGGGTCAAATAGCAAGTAACAATGGGATTTGGTGATGCACAGCCCAAAGCGAAGTTTGTGCCACTGATCTGATTTATCACATTGTTCACAGCACGAGTGAAGCAAAGCCCACTAGCAAAACCGCGATATAGAAGAGTCTATTTAAAGAACTTCCATCACAGAATATGTGAGGTTTTGGGGACTGCTAGTCTACATAACTTCGATGCACGAAACAAATAGTGTTCAAAGTACTTGCTCTCTGTTCTGGAGTCCGTCCCCCGCCTTCCATTTTAGTGTTTAACAAGGATTTTCCATCCCAATAAGAAATGTAACCCCGGTAAAATCGTCCGTTTTAAAAGTCACATTTCGATGCAGTGTTTCCATGATAGCGGACGGTGTTTCCGGGTTAGAGGTCGAGACCCCATACTGCAGCGTCTTTAGCCAGAATGAACATACGTTACTGATGTAGTCCGTAGCCAAGCGGTTAGAGCTGGTTTTAGCGACCGAAAATTAACCTCTCCACCTCCCGCACACACACACACATTTAAAAACTTTCTTCGAGGTTAAGGAAAGAGGTAGGGTGGGGTTAAAGCTTGTGACAAAATAAAAGGTTGACAAAAGCGATAATATTAAACCATGAATGGGCAAATGTGCACATTTACGTATGTACAAGTGGGCACCTTTGCCCCCCCCCCCCCCCCGACTTTCTTGTATCTCCAGAGTACAGAAAACTGCTAGCATTTTTTAAACATTATATAAGTTTAACTGAGTGAAACATCATGAAATAAGAGGATTCAGAGTCAGGACACAGCACGCATACAAAAATACACAGACGCATTCTTGCAAAAGATTTTTCCGTATTTTTTCTTTCTTTCCAAAGAAAAAAATCGAAATATGATTAATTATGCAGTACACTATCTGTAATACTTAAAATACTGATTGAAAGAAGTAACAAACACAAATGAGCCGAGGTTATTTTCAGCTACGTGGCAGTGACTACAAGATCAAGGCACGTGTAGCTCCCCCAAGACGTTGAGTGCGACGTTTGTAAACCTACGTCGTCATGGAGGTGATTTTGCTGTAGGAAGGAGTCTAGACTTTGCAGACGGGTCATTTGATCGAATCTTCTTTTTTTGCGAAATGAGCAGTGGATCCTTTGATTGACCTTTAAAGGCTTTTCCCTTTGAGAGAAAAAAATCTGTGCAAACTAGTAAAGGTGAAATGTATTTTCGGATTCGATTACTTTAATTTCGAAGCTAATGGAAAGAAAGACTCGCTTGGGGCCACGGGATCTGCAAAAGTGAACAAACGCGGAGTCAACTCGTTTACCTGCTGCTGAGCTTCACGCACTTCGCAAACTGTGATGCTAAACCGACGGGAGTTAATTGATATTGATTACTGCTACTGAAAATGAGCTGATATTTACCACGAATGTAATCTGTATGTCACACGGCGACTTTTAAAGTCCCACATATCATCTTACAGCCGATAAAGGTCTTACTGCTAACCTCAGGAATATAATACCCATTGTTTTCGTCTACTTTCCTGAGTGAGTGAGTGAGTGGGCAGGCGGGCGGGCGGGGGGTTGGTGAGTGGGTGAGGGAGGAAGAGAGTCGGTGACTGAGTGACCGAGTGTGACACAGAGGTGTTTGCAGTCAGCCAGCCAGCCAGCCAGCCAGCCAGCCAGCCATCAAGACAGACATAAGAGCTTGACACAGAAACTTGGTGAGCAAACGATGTAAAGAAAATTATGCCCTCAATTTAATTTCAGAAAAAGCGCTCACTGATCCGTTAACAAAATACTAATTGTACTGGAACAAGGGTGTCTGTGTTCGTTGTTGCCCACAGGTACACATGTTAGCCCAAAAGACACCACAAAAGATTTTTTCCCCTTCGTGTCTAAGAGGGGATAGGCGTTTTCTTTTTCCTTCGAATCAGCAGCCTATTCTGTGAAAAGAGGATAACACATTTCTATCCGAAAGAACAACAGAGCGTGCCGGAAACCAGCTCTATGCGATTTGCTTGTCTTAAATAGTATCCTTCAAACCCTCGCCACTGGCTGCCTGCATGTGCACAGGTCGACTTGAGCCGCGCTGCATGAGATTTGCAGCTACTTTCCATACATTAAAATGGCCATAAATTTTGCAGCAGCATCAGGACTTGAGCGCCATTCTATGAAAGGAAGCGAGAGATGAGCGTTCATCCAACCCAACTCTCGACTTATCAGAGTAATTCGTATCGTTCCTCCCTACAAGAGTATTGGCTACAACCACTTCAAGACTCAGAATTTAATACAAGAATGAAATTTTCTCTGACAAATTATAGCTGTATGTGTGTGTGGAGCTCACAAAAGTCCAGACCATGAACGTTCAAAACTGCTCTTCCAGTCATAAAAGTGTTCGTAAGGTTCGTTCGCCCTGTGTATTTTACGTACAGCTTTATGTATGAACAGGAGATAAGAAACCCCATGCAAGCCAGCCCAGAGTCGTTTGCACACGGGTTATCAACCAATATGAAGTTGGCCGGTCCGTTTATAAAAAGATTCTTAGCTACTGTCCCATAGGAGTTGGGTAGGGAAGAGAAGAATACGACAAATACATTCCTACAATGATTACGATGCTGAAGGGGTGAGAAGAAGAAAGACTTTAGTAGCAGCGAAAGCAGTACCCTGGATAGAGGCAGTGCGTTTCTCATGCTGATGCCTGTCCATCAGTCTGCCTCACTGACCTCGGAGAAAGCAGCCAATGGCTACGTTTTCCTGTCTATGTCTGTCCATATAACACGGTTCTGGTCCGATCTGTTCTGGTCTGGTCTGGTCTGGTCTGGCATAAGCCGTCGGTCAATGTGTCAATTTTGTTGTCAGAGACCAACCCTTTAACCAACTCGCCAACCTGGCCAGTCCCATCAATCCACGTGACGCGCCAGTGCAATCTTCATTCCTAGCACGCGTTCGCCCCCAAAACTTCAACACTGTGCCGAAAGCGGTCTGCCGACGTTTGCTGTCTGCATACGGTGTGCAAGCTAAAGACGAACAAGGAAATGTGTTTCATAAAAGCTCCAAATGATTCATGTTTTCTAGTATTGTTTTAAATACCCAATTTTAAAGTATAGGAAAGTCTTCTTTCTCTGGTCCTTCTACTTTTCTTCTCCTTCTTTTTCCACTTCCTCTTCGTCGGACATCATGGTGCATCCACTTCCAAGCGATTACAGTCTGCGTCACACTGTCTTCAATGTACTCGAGGCACAGCTAATTTTTTGTTCAATCTGCAAATTTCGTGTAGCATTAAGACATTTATGTAGCAGGTAAAGCCTTTCCATTGCTTATCTCCAGCTATATACGACGCGAACTAACAAATGCTTTTAACCATCTTTCGCTTGCCTAAGCAAATACATTTATGACTTGCTTCTTAAGCTGTTGTCACACAGTGCGACTTAGTCAATGGAGACATGAGACTAGCAACTCGTTCTGCTACGAAGCCCAATTTCTTAAGCTGTTGTCACACAGTGCGACTTAGTCAATGGGGACATGAGACTGGCAACTAGTTCTGCTACCCGACAACGAAAGATCAAGTAAACACCGCGGCTTCCTACAGTTTGAAAAGGGGTGGGAGGGAAATGGGGGTGGTATGAAGAACCTCTTAAACTAATCCAGTTCCAGTTTCATGGGTTTTAAATCAGATCTTTTCTGCAGACCCTCAGACTTGTTTTTGCAGAACACCTGTTTCATTTCACTGAGCCCCTCGCCCCCTTGAGGCAATCTAATAATTTCTCCCATTTTCTGAAGATGCAGCAATAACGCGGCAAGTAAACATGAGAGTTTATTCTCACGTTTAGCCCTGGGATGGGTGTCACGAACATTCCTGTTTTCTGTCCATGCATTAAAATGTTCATAAGCTTCACTAAAGCTTACAGATGCTGACTCAATCCTTGCGTTATCATAATCTCTGCGGACTATATCCTTCCACCTCTATTCTACCCGTGTCCTCTGCATCCCTTTCCAAACAAAGTCGTAACTAATTTTAAACCGACGTAGTCATAGAATTAAGTCAGGCCTTTGATAAATGCGCTGTAAGAGAAATATAAGGCTCAACGCCGTATGCTCGGATCATATATCACGTTCAGACATAATTGTGTTGCGGTCTTTTGACTGTCTCCCCGTTAGCGGTTGAAATTCCAGCAGCTCGCTGGCCACTTCGAGTAATCTTTCTCAATAAGTCCCCCGAGAGACTGCAGACTCAAGCCCCACCTCGTGTGGGTTCGTGGGAGGCGAACTTCCGGCGTTCTCCAAAGGGCGCCACGTTTTAATGCGCTGATCGCCTGTATCTAAGAGGAGTCCGTGTTCAGATGTACTTGTTTTCCCCGTCCCTGAAGAGAATTTGGCCTGATAATGTCAGAGGTTTACCGCCAAGTCCCAGGTCACGTGACAGCGAGGCGGTGATTGACATCTCTGGTTTCAACTCCCGACAACCTCCTGCGGCCGCCATCTCTCTCCTCGTCCCCCTGGCGGTGAAGCATCTACCCCACCCTTCATTGCTTCATTCCAATTTCAATTTTTTTTAAATCATTTTGGGAAGAAAAGCAGACACCTACGCGCGTACATCCGCGTGTCTAGTTTCCCTTTCATTTACTTTTGTAATCCTCTGTAGACTCTCTTCATGACTTTCAGTATTAAAAAAGTGCTCTTGCTTCCCTGCTTTTTCACGAGATCGCACCCGCCTGCATGCGCGCGCACACACACACACACACGCACAACACAGCAGAACACAGCATAACACACTCGTTTCCCCTCTCACAGCACGGTGTTGGAGCATAAGATTATAAAACAAGTAAACATATTTAAAACGGTCCGAAACAACAAATCAGTTCCAAAAGATCCCATGCAAGCACGTGCACCCAGTCATGTAAGCAAGGACAAATACGCACGCCATACAACTGGCTCCCGCGCCGATCTTCCTGCACACTTATCCTGCAGTTGCTGTAGGTGTACTAGAAACGGGGCAATTCCCGCAGGGAAGCAAAACCTATTGACTGACATGATTGCATGCCTGAGTCAACCTGCTCACATGATGACGATATCTGGAACTCGGAAATTCCGAAAGCTAAGGGGACGCAATCACTGCCGACCTTCCCCGTCACTTTCGTGTACCTGTTATAAAGAGAGTGCCGTCTTAACGGGCAGTTCTTTCTGCTCCTAACACTAAATCTCACGTCCTCACCTTCGACCGACGTTAAAAAGTTAAGACGCTGTGGTCTAGGATCTGTCGTGATCCCATGGGCGGTTCACTTTGAACTATTACTAAAGGTAGAAGTCGGTAACGTGCCATCTAGAGACGCAGCTCCCTGTGCGGTGTCAACCCTTGCAGCTCCTGTATTTACCCTAAACCACTTGCCATCGGGAGAAATCTACTTCTGACCCACAACAACAGAAAAAATTAACACCTTCCCTCGCTCTAACGCTACCTGAGCCGCTACTCATTCACACACGAGGTCCCTTGTCACCTATGTCAACTGGACACCTGGGGATAACTTAACCTTAGCTGGGCAAGGAAGTGGGAATGAGACCTCTTGAGGTGGGACTACTGAGCTTGTCTGACCACAGTCGGTCTCAGAAATAGCCTCAAACATAGAGATTTAACACATAATATATGAATAAGATTATTAGCAAAACCTAATTACCAAGAAGTCTGTGACATGTATTACTAGTCCTACGGGGACAAAACGTGACGAGACGCATACACACAGGTAGGCCTGCGCCAGCGCGCTTGGGCACAGAGTTACACTGACCTAAGGTACAGAACACAACTGTTTGTACACGAGACTACGCAAGAACTAGCTTTACATCAAGACACGCAATCAGTGCCTCTGTGTACGACACACCGTCAGTTCCGATTGCCTTGCAGAAGTCCTGCTGCAGCGGCCGCAAGAACAAGGTCTTGCCGTGTGAAGGGAGGGGGACAGGGCGGGCTGCCATCAAAAAGCTGTCAGTGCCTACGGTCGATGCATGTCTGACCGCTTCAGTGAACATGTATTTGCCGATCAATCAGCCAGCGACGAAAGACCAACTCTTATCCGTTGACTGAGGGGTGTCAAATGTCATTTCACAGTTTTCCTTCCATTTCGTAAGTAGCTCGGTGCCGGCCGGCCAGACAGCGGTTGTGAGGATCAAGAAAGTTCGCCTATACCCTTTTTTCCTTCCGTCCTTGCGTTTGCATTTTGTTCATTCTCTCCATGTCTCCCCCCTCCCCTCCTTGCCGTACTCTCTTTTTATTATTATTATTATTATTATTATTATTATTTTCGTCTCTTTTCTCCTTCTCCCTTCTCCTTCATTTCCCTCCCCTTCTGTCCGTGGCAATATTTTGCTAATTCCCGGGGGGTAGTCTGGAGCTGTTGCTGAAGAGACATTTGTTAGAAAATGCCAAACACACAAAGGAACCGTAGGACAAGACGACAGGCCTGGTCCTGCTTAAGGCTAGCGTTAGAAGGCAACAAGGACCTCGCGGGTTTGCACGCACCCACAGGACCGCGCGAGCCCAGCCTCCAGGGAGACTCAACGCCACTGTCGTCATAAACAGTGGACGATGACTCGCACTCTTTGGTAATGAGACTGTGTGTCGGGGGTGGGGTGGGGGGTGATCATCTGGCTTAACACGAACCCCAAGCCCATTTCCTCCCATTTTCTCACAACCGCCCTATCCCTTGACTCTTTCGCTCATAACCTTCTCTTTTTCTCTCCCTTTTATCTGTCTTCTCTCCTTTCTCGTCCTCTCTCTTCTGTCTTTCCTCCTTCTCCCTCTTTTCCACGGTCTTGCTCGGGCATAACAAAGGACACGCCACGAGAGCCGTGCACTCACATAGCTACTCTTACGCTGCTTTTTATTTCACTGTGTTTAGCATCCGGATTTCAGACCAGCTTCGAAATCGTGGTTGCAATCTGTAAGCAGTAAACATTTAGAGAAGAGGGTTTTGTTCCTTTGATCCTGAACCCTCTGTACGTACAGTCCTCTACCTGACGACAGAACGAGATAGTTTTCCCACACCGGTTTCAGATTTAGCAATAAAGATCAGTTGTTTGTTCGAGAGAGAGAGAAAGACGCTGACATCTGCCTTAAGCCTAGTGGTCAACAAATTCCTTCGCGTACATTTATCAAAAACAGTTCCTACGCAGCAAACTACACTTTAAATGTGCTCTAAAACTCTCATACCGGAGTTCTTTGACAACATCATTCGCAGTCCTTGCATGAACAAGCTAACTTGTTTGTCTGCTTGTCTGATTACGTTGAAAGTAGATAACTAGCCTGGTTAGACCAAGAAAGACGCTGACAGCGGTTTTTATCATGTAGAGTTCAGAGCTGGTTGCATGACAGTTTGTAGCTGCTTTTGTGGTCATAAGAGTGGTCGTAAGGCCCATGCACCTTGTGTATTTCACGTCCAGCGTTACAAATAAACGGAATAAAAACGTTCATGCAAGCCAGCCCAGGGCTGGGTTGCATGATTGTTCGTATCACCTGTACAGACGTAAATGTGCCGCTCTTATGACCAAAAGGGCGCCTACAAACTGTCATGCAACCCATTCCAGGGCTGACTTGTTTGATTGTTGGTGTATCTCCTTCCCGTCGTAAAAGCGGTCCTAACGCCCATTCACTCTGTGTATTTTAAACGCGGGTTTACGGGTGAACCACAGCTAGGAACACCCATGCGACCCTCCTCATTAGTGACTTGCATGTTTGTCCGTGTCTGCCTTTCTGTGTTTTACGAGCACATTTGAACGGGAGATATGAACGTCATGCAACCCAGCCCAGGTTTTTACATATGTGTATAGGCCTACGGTGAGAAGGATTTTATTCATGCATATAGAACTTAACGCCGCACGAGACTTCCAACGCGCCGCCTGGCGGCCTGCCGTTCTGCCGGGTGATGAGGAAAGCTGTTGAGAGAATGTGATGGGCCATGGAAATATCTGAACGGAATATACAATCACGAATTATGGATTCCAGTCAAAACAGAACAAGCCTAACTGGGCCTGGACAGCCCACCAGCGAGCGTCGAGTAAGAACCGTGGGCCGAGCAGAGAATCGAACCCAAAACTCATCCGTAGTGCGGACAGACCTGGCTTGATTGCTGAGGACTAAGGGTTCGAACCGACACACGATGAGAACAGTGTAAACCGACCAGGCGATTTTGATTGCGCCTCATGTTCATGTTACATACGGTTAACAAGTGGTGTCTAGTGCCCAGATATTAGGGGAAATGTTGAGCAAACGCGACAGTCAACCAAAAAAAAAAAAAACCCGACCCAACAATCAAATACTGAGGGTAATGGATTGCTGACGATAACGATAATAAGAAGAATGAGGGGGATGTTGACAATGGGGAGAAGCAAACACAGATATCAGAATTCCGATATTAAGATAATCGGGAAGTATCCTGATGTACGATTACTGTACTCGCAAACAGGCAAATCTTGTAGAGAACCTTTATTTGGAAGCATTGCAAACTACCACAGCGGTCTGTACGTGGAACTAATCACCGCGCACTATATGCTGAACCCAGGTTTTGGAGTGTAAAGAAAGGTGAAAGGAACAGATTATGAATGTACTACAAACTGTAAATGGCCAAACCCTTCAATATCTAATCGACTTATTACCTCCTTCAGATGCAGATATAAACCCTTACCACAGACGAAGACTTTTTAACTGTCACATTCTGCCCATATAACAGAACTATTCCGCCTCCCCTCCCCCCCTTTTCCCCCTTCTACCACTTTGTATTCTGTGATTCTCTGCCAGAAAAGGTGCACAAAATGACTTCAGTTAGTGCATTTAAACGATGTTTGTGGAGAGACGACGCCCAGACTCTACCACGCCATTATATGAGTAACAGAAGAGAACAAGCAATTTATTGTTCGTCTACATCGGAATATGAGTCGTTTCGACAGTGATTTCCGTGAACGACACTTGACTGGCGACCCTTCCTGTGAATGTAATTTTCTTCACGGAACTGCTGCAAATTGCCCTCTGGACTGCGCGCACTACATAGGTGTGCGGCAAAAAACATTGTTCATATTAAATGGAGATTGCCTGATTAAAGACGTTCTTCTTTTTAGAGAAACTACATTACTATTCAAGAAAACGAACATATCTTCAGACGGTTCTAATCTACATAAAATTTTCTGGGGGTTTGATTAGGAGCAGAGGCAACCCCACTGGCACTGTTTGGAAGCTGTGTTCCTCACTGAACGATGTTGGTACGGTGTGTAAATATACCCTCCCCTTTCTCTCTCTCTCTCTCTCTCTCTTTCTCTCTCTCAGTATTTCTATTCAGATATCATTTTAAATACTTCTAACACTGTCCACGACAGACGTTTCTCTTTTAGAAATTCATTTACATCTTAACACAGGGCTGGGCTAATACAAGCTATAGCTTGTGCGCAGTCTTGTAATCTTTTATTCAAAAATGCATTATCCCAATAAGTCAATAAACTGCATTTCAAAATAGATAAACATGAGATAATTTCTTTCGTAACCGTTAGTATACCAACATCTCAAGTTCATTAAGGTATGAAAATTACAAACGGCAACACGCGCGTGTGCCTCAACAAGCTCGTCAAATTTTTAAAAAGTACTTAGCAATTTTCTTCGCTCGTCGATGACAACACCGCAAAAAACTCTCTTGAAGTCTAATTAGTAAATATTATTTTGATGGGGTTACTTGTCTCCTCATGCCGAACCTTTTTTTAAGTGGTTGTGAGAAATTTGGCATTTGGATTGAGTCTGTTTAAAGAAATTTTCTATTAACTTATGTCCTAAGTTTGTGATAGTGCGTATGTAACCCTGGGTATGTGTTTGCGCGCGCGCGCGCTTGTGTGTGTGTGTGTGTGTATGTGTGTGTGTGTGTGTGTGTGAGAGAGAGAGAGAAAGAGAGAGAGAGTGTGTGTTTGTTCCTACCTGTCTACACGTTTCGATAGAATAAACAATTTTGTGGGAAAAGTATTTTCACGTTTTCAACAAAAGATAACAACCATAAGAGTTCATTTCTGGACCATCTGAATTCTTCGGAATTGCCTTAAATAAAAGTACCTATATAGCCACTAATTTGGGCATGGCAGACAAGAATTTCCACCGGGACATCATCTGTAACGTGACAATCCACAAAGTTTTTTTAAACAAGCAACGAGAATACGGACAATACCTAAAACTAAGACTATAGTTGATGCTGACCGGAGAGGTTCGCAGGATAAGGTCTGTACTGTTGATAACCCAGAAGGCACGAAGTAAAACACAGTTGGGAGATTGCAAAATAAAATTAAAAGTCAGTCAGCCGTTACCACCACCCCACCTACATCACTATGGCTATTCATCACAGAAAACTAGCCTACAGACGTTGGTAAGAAATCACCGTCAATCCCACACCACCTCCACCATCACCAGCACCATTGTCGCGCTTATCACCGCCACCATCATTGTCGTCGTCATCCTCATCTTCCCCACCACGTGACTATCACTTTCGTCGTTGTACACATTTTATAAATTTCACGAATGGATCCATGAAACTTTAAAAACAAATTAAAATCAAACAGCACGGCACTAGGGTTGTTTTTGGGTTTGTTTGTTTGTTTGTTTGTTTTTTTAAGCATCCACCAAGGCTTAGCGCAAACACCAAAACATGACTGAAAAGTCTACTTACTCGCTTGGGCGACGGTCAGAAGAACAAAGACAAGAAGGTCCATTTTGTCCAACAAGTTATCAACCTCTTCACTTGGCTCACTGGAGATGCAAGCAGATCCCAATGGACATAAAACTGTGCACTCTTCACAGCTCAGGTCAAACACTTGTAGATCAAATCCATTTCCCAGCGGATGTAGCACCTTACTTCGGTTTCCAAGATTCACTTTAGAGAAACAGCAAACAGCGAACGTCTTGCTTAAAAGTCAAAAACCAACGAAAGTCGATTCCACTTTGTATGATATACTGTAAAGTTTATCTTATGACATTTTACAATGTCCAGTTAGTAGCAGTAATGTATGTACACTCTTTAGTGTGTAGTCTTTTCCCAGTGTGCACGTCCAGCAGGCAGTCAGATGCCGTGAATCGTTTCCTTCGGACGTATTGCACGTACAACCGCCCAAAGATAATAGCGGGCTTTTAAGAGGAACATCTAGCAGCACCGCTCGAATGCAGACCCATTACCGGTTTGTCAAAGTCGTGAGAGGGGTGAATGATTCGCGGATATGCGCAAATCAGAATTCCTTTCTCAAAAGCAGCAATATTTTGCGAGGTGTGAGTGACAAGTGGCCTTAACTTCTCCAATGCAGGGCTGCGCAGCTAAGAGTTATAACGAGTGCTGTGTCACGGATATCAATCGCCTCGTTGTACTCTGATCAAGACATTCCCTCGTGCCCTTGAAAAAAAGCATGCATGGCAGCAAGCCCGGGCGTTGAGAGCTCTTGCAACTGAGAAAAAGTTTTTAAAAATGTCACAATACGATTAATGTAAATATTCTCGAAATATCAACAATAGTCAGCTTGAAAGGAATGCTGGCATTTAGTGAGAAGCCACTTTTCAGCACTGAGATCAAAGTATGCTGCAGTCAAGATTCTTCATTTTCAATCTGTTTCTCGGAAATTAATTTCTCGTCAAGGTGTAATTCCGAGCGCACCACCTGTTCACGGCTCTTTGATCGCCAGTCTGCAAATGGCTTTCGATATGTTTATGAACACAAGGGCAATTTTTTTCTCGCGCCAACGCGTCGCTATACGAAGACCTCGATGGGAGCCATGATAGCACAAAACGTCTCTCTGCAATCAGACTGAGAGAGAGAGCCAGCGGGTACAGTGTCTGACTAAAAACGAGGTAGCTAGCGAGCGTTCGCAGTGTTTTGTCGACTACTTTTGTTAATCCACAAATGCAAAAACTTATCGGTAACGCAGATTTTACACCAAAAACCTTTTGACGTCAGCTTTTCATCCCACAAACGCCACAGCCTGTGGATATTAACTGCTTATCCACAAACGCCAAAGCTGTCAAAATTAGCCTTTTATCCACAAACGCAAAAACCTGGCGATGTTAGATTCTTATCGACAAATGTCAAAGTATATTGATATTAATTGTCGATCTTTATCCACAAACAAATAAACCCCTTCAATTATATCAGCTTTTATCTGCGCTGTCTCTTCGTATGCTTTACCTCGTCCTGTACTAGCAACACTCTTGCTTTTGCCTCTTTTACAATGTTTGTTTCTGTCCGTTGTTTGCTAAATCTTTTCTGGTGTTTTTTTCAACAGTGCTTTTTTTAATTGCTCGGTTCTTTTCCTCAACTTTTTCTTGGTTTTCTGTCACAGCATTTTTTTATGCCTCTGGCTTTACAAGCGCCTCGTTACATCCTTTTCTCACGTGGCCTTTCTTGTCTTCTGGTCTTTTTTATAGGTAGTTTATTCAGTTCCTTTTCTAATGCAAGGGGTTTTTTAATCGCCCTGTCTAGTCTTTTTTAACAGTACTGTCTGCAGTTCCTTTGTAATCAGCCTTTTTTCTCTTCCTTTAAAAAAGTTACGAAACTCCTTTTCGCATTTTCTTAAATATCACCTTTGTGTTTTCGAAAGAATTTTGTCTCACGTCCTGTTCTTTCTTTGGAGTTTTTTTTTTTTTTTTACATCACGCTTTCCACATTACAGCGCATTTTCTAGGCCGAGATTTTTTTTACAGCTGTTCTTTGTGTGAACAGCTTTTCGCACATCCAGCGCGATCCTCGGCCAGCTGTCTCACCTTGAGGCGATGCACTGACCGCACGACTGCATCAGCAGGCTTTGTGCAGCGCGGCATAATTTCTTGACATGACATCAAAGCCTCCAGGCTGTCAGGGCCCCAAGGTAAACCCCAAACTCCCGCTAGTTCCCACCTCCAAGGCGCGCTGGTCACTTGAGCGAAAGCTTGGCCTAGCGGGAGCGACTCGCCCGAATGGGTTGTAGCAAAATGTTGTCGCGAAAGCCGAACTACGCGACCCCCATCATTACTCCACACTCCATCTGCTGCTGCATTCCGCTCACGACGTCAGCCAGCCGCACCAGTGATCCCTGTGACTAGAAGCTGCATGTAAATTGTCTTCTCTTGCAATCGAGGAGCTTAGGTGGCATGTCCCTAGTTCGCCGATTCAGTCCAGCTCACGTGACGTCTTTTGAAATGTTTTTTCTATCTCCCCCTACACTGCTCGGGTTCGCACTCTGATAATCTGTCGGGTTATTCTTGTTAATGTCCCTCGTGTGCTTTTTCTTCTTGCGTTCCGTTTTTGGCTCACTGCAGGCAGCTCAGATGCTGCCCCCTCCTGTCTGTTCTGTTTCTCGAGCAGAAAGCAAAGAGGCAAATGGCGAGAGACAGTCACAAAAAGACAACTCTTCCCACAGACGCGATGCCTGCGCCCAGTTGTTGCGCCTGGCGAGCGCGCGCGTTCTGTGAGCGGAGCGCGAGAGAGCAAGAGCGCACGAGCAGTTGTCAAAGTGTCAAACTTTGGCGATCTAACAGGCCTCGCCTCTGTCTGCCTGCCTTCCTCGTGACTTTATCTTTTGCGTCGCTTGTTCTGCGGCCGTTCAAACGCCATTTCTGCCACCACCTCCCATCCCAGCCCACCCTTTTCCACTGACGGTGGTTGAAACGGGAAGGTCTCGTCTTCAGAACCAGGCAGTGTCGTCTGGATGCGTTCCTGGCTGGCACCAGCAAGAAATGGTGCAGGTGGTCGGTCTTTGCCTGCTGCTGACCAGACACCACCACGACTGATGACGGTCCGCCGAGCCCAGGGAAGGTTCTACTGATGACGGTCCGCCGAGCCCAGGGAAGGTTCTAGACGACGGACAGTTCGTCACTGACAACCTAGCCAGCCAAGCGAACGTGGGCTCTTCAACGGTGTCCTTGCCAGGACTGTCTTTACCTTGTTGTTTTGTTTCCTGGTTTTGTATTCTGTACTCGGACAAAGTGCTGTCACCCCGAGAACTGTTTTGAAACACGGCCACACGTGTCGGGGGTCCAAGCAGGCTCACTTCAGCGGCTGCTGAGCGTCCTATTTCGTGTGGAGGGCAACTCGCGTCTCATTTAAGGCGCGCGCACAATCCGCAGAAACAGAATGTTAAGTGGTTTTTCTTCGCGTCCACGTGACATCAAGAGTTGCTTACTGTTTAGTCAGAAATCACACCGGATGGATTCCTAGAATAGCAGCATTTCTTTTGTGTGTGCTCCACGTCAATCGTGTTTGGCTGGCACGCCTTGCCCTGCTAGCATAACCTCCTTTCCGATTATCTTCTCTTGCCAGGGCGAAAGATCACGTGGTGATTTTCACCGTAGGCCAGGACAAAGGGTACAAGCGTATGAAGACACGAGCGGCGCGTCAGGGCCTAATCACACCTCGGATAAGCGCATCACCTGTGTTTCCGCGTACGATCGTTTTAATTCCGCTGTTTCTAAACGGTTACGCTCCTGCGACAGTATTAGGAACACGTGCGGAGTGGGCTAAATTCTTGACATTAGACATTTCGCGGCACTTCGACTGGTTTTAAGACAGTGTAATCCATGGAAAGAAAAATGTCCCCAAAGGTCGTCCTGACCGAGCCAGCAAAATGAATGGTCCACTGTGTCAGAGGGCTGACAGTCCAGACTGGACCATCTCACTCAACTGTCCACTAGCAGGCAGGCTGGGTGCCAACTGGGGGGAGGGGGTCTCCCTCCTCCCGCAACCCACAATGCACCGCATGTCGGCACGCCCGCATGGGCCCACAGTACGCACGGGATGCTCGCGAGCAGGCTAGGCAGGCGCTTTGCGCGTGCTGGCGTGCCCGCCCTTGCGCGGTTTGCGCTGATGCACGTGCATGAGAGCGAGATAAAGAACATCCATATTCATCAGTCTGCTGCTGATGCCATTCAGATGATGACCGCAGTGGCGGGTGGAATGCGGTGGACGGGGGGG